>LPNX010192130.1:91511-155418 GCA_001517045.1 Pseudotsuga menziesii | reverse complement strand
ACAAGGTGACAGCCTTGACTCGAGACTTGCCCCCAAGGACACACCGAGTGGCTTGAATATTTCTGCCACGTGATCCAGGTGTGTGAAAAGGCGGCAACAGACACCAAATATGTTTGATTCCTTAACCAAGATATTTGAAGGGAAGAACATAAATCAAAAGATGGCTTTGAGAAAACAGTAGAAGAAAAAGTGGTGATAGCCACCTTGAATGGCCTCCAAGAAATCATGAGATTCATTCATTCGAGGAATGTGTGCCAGAAGGAAGTGATTACTTTTAATAGACTCTAGGAAGAAGAAGAAGCTTGACTCATAAGAAGAGAAGAGAAGATGGGAGCAACTGAAGATCAAGCTCTCATCATCCAAAGAAGATCCCTCAAGCAATGAGGAATATGAAGGACTCAACTCTTGAAGAAACTCTTATCCATCTTAGCATTTGGATAAGAAATTATGAATGAAGAAGATGATGAAGCTGAAGGCTCAAGAAGGAGTCTACCCATGAAATGAATAAATATAAGTATTCAATTGTCATTTCATGATATTGTTTTTGTTATGCAGTTAATGTATTATGCATGATAGAATGTTTGCATTAATGACAATATACTACTAATGGGTAAGTAGTTCATGGTGCTATACAACTCTCCATTGCTACTTATCTAGAATGAAACCTCTTTGCTGACATATTGGATTAGTGCACAATCTCAATGTTGTCTTGGTAGAGATGGAAGGCATCTAGAAAGTTTCCGTGAGATATGGATGAATGTTGTATTGGCTAAAGTAGTTGCATGATCATATACTTATGCATAAGAATTTTCCATTATGAATATGCCTTATGAAATGTTTCTAACCATACAACTAATTCATTTGACTTGTAGGAAATATTGTGTAAAATTTCCTACAAGCAAAGAAGGATGAGACTTGTTACGAAGAAAAAGTAAGGATAGTTCAAGATGAAGAATAATATGACGAATGCAGTGACATCATTGATGCAGAACCTTCCAGCTATGAAGAAGTAGCCAAGAAGAAAGGAAAGACTAGTTCAAGAAGAATGATGTATAGGATGCAATATCGATACTGAAGAGAAGTTCATAGTTCCATAATGTAGTAGATGGAAACATCATGGGATACAAGGCAAGATTCGTAGCACGAGGCATAGACTACGAAGAGACATTTTCAACCACTAGAAATACACATGACAGACAGAATCATGTGTGCGAATGAAACAAGGCCTTGTACAAGCTCAGAAGACACCCATGGGATAACACATACATGAGGAGCTTGATAAAGGTCTGAACCTTTGCTACAAGGTTGATAGAGGATGACAAGCTCACAAATGGGTGTGAGAAGAAATTTTGAAAAAGTTCAAGATCTTAGTATCTAGTGATCCTAGATGGATACTACTTGTCACTCTGGTACAGAATGTTTCAGTGCATAGAGTACAAAAGATAGAGGGAAAATGATGCTCTGCTTCAGAGGGAGTGACTACAAAAGATCCAGAGGTTTGACATGGTATGGTAGGATGGATAGATTACTGATAACTCTAGGCTTTACTAAGAGTAAAGCGGATTCCAACCCTTGCTTCAAGGTTGAAGGAAGAAGATCAGTGATGCTCTTGTTATGTGTCAATGCACTACATTCTAGGCATGGAGGTGTGGACAAGGGAAGTATGTAGTAGATATCCTGAAGAGGTTTAGCATGATGGACTGCAAGGCCATGACCACACCTATGGCATCGAAGCTGAAGCTATTGAGTGTTTCTTCATCAGAGTCGGTTGATGCCATGATGTATCGTCAGATGATTTACCTGAAAAATATGAGACCAGATATTTGCTTTGCGGGGAACACATTGAGACATGTTCACCTGATGGTTGCAAAGCATGCAGTGAGGCACCAAAAGGGTATAATTGATTATGGGCTCAAGTATGAGGTGAATCAGAAGATTAACCTAGAGGGTTATGTGGATTCTTATTGGGCAGGAAGTGCCATTGATAGGAAGAGAACTTTGAGGTTCTACTTCAGTATGATATCAAATATCACTATATCAGGGATATGGTGCAGAGAGAAGCAGTGAAGCTCTAGTATGTTGCAATGGAAGAATAGATAGCTGATGTGTTTAGGGAGAAGCTTGGTGTTCTCCAGATCGAGGTTCCCTCCAAGGGGAAATGATGAGACCGAGAGCCATTCTGACATGGTGAGAGGATTAGGTTCCTTCCATGGTCAGATGTAAGGGCTGAGCCATTCTATCATGGTGAGAGGATTTGGTTCCTTCTATGTCAGATATGAGTTCTAAGCCATTCTGATGTGACTGTAGGATTGGTCCCTACATGATCATATGTAAGGGCTAAATGCCATTCTTGGATTGGAGGCACCTGGTTAGTTACCAGAAAACTTAGTCTGGGACTAAGGGTCGTTCTGATATGAGTGTAGGATGTAGTCTTACATGATCAGATGTGAGCACATGGTCGTTCTAATGTGATTGAGGGAGGTGTTCCCACTTGATCAGATATAAGGGCTGATGCCATTCTTGGAATGGAGGCACCTGGTCAGTTACCAGGAAAAATTAGTCTAGGACTGAGGGCCATTCTGATATGACTGTAGGATGTAGTCTTACATGATCAGATGTGAGTGCATGGCCATTCTGATGTGATTGAGGGAGGTGTTCCCACTTGATTAGATATAAGGGCTGATGCCATTCTCTGGGAGAATGGAGGCACCTGGTCAGTTACCAGGAATCCTCACTCTGGGACTGAGAGCCCTTTCGATGTGGTGTTTTTGAACATGGTCAAATGTAAGTGCATATCCCTTTCATCGATGCGGTGTTTTCGAACATGGTCAAATATAAGTGTTGAGCCCTTCCGATGTGGTGTTTTCGAACATGGTCGGATGTAAGTGCAGAGCCCTTCCGATGTAGTGTGTTCGCATATGGTCAGATATAAGTGCTGATCCATTCTGGCATGATGTGTTTGCACATGGTCAGATGTGAGTGCTGGGCCTTTCTGATAAGATGAGGTCAGATGTGAGTGCTGGGCATGCCTTTTTGACAAGATGAGGTCAGATTTAAGAGTTGGGTGGGCCATTCTGACTTAGGGTCAGATATAAGCACTGATGAAGACCTACATGAAGGGTAGGCCTACAACTAGCATGAAAAAGGGTTGGCTCTATAGAACTTCCTGTGACAAGAAGAATGAAGAGATAGTACCATTTGATTGAGATAGTAGAAGCAGTAATGATGATGATGATTCAGTGATGATCCAGCTTTTATGATGATATAGATCAAGTGATGATCCAAAATTGATGATGATCCAGTAGTGACGATCCAGATCAAGTGATGATCTAGTAGTGACGATCCAGATCAATTGATGATCTAGACTTGATGATGATCCAGTAGTGACGATCCAGATCAAGTGATGATCTACACTTGATGATGATCCAACAGTGATGATCCAGATCAAGTGATGATCCAGACTTGATGATGATCTAGCAATGACAATCCAGATCAAGTGATGATCTAGACTTGATGATGATCCAGCAGTGATGATCTAGATCAAGTGATGATCTAGACTTGATGATGATCCAGCAGTGATGATCCAGATCGAGTGATGATGATCCAGATCGAGTGATGATCTAGATCCATATGAAGATGACTTGAAGATGAATATGACCTGAAGATGAGGATGACTTGAAGATGACGAGAACTCGATGATGATCCAGATGATACAGAGAAGAAGAATTGTGCTAATAAATTGTGTCGAGAGAATACCTTCCTAGTTAAGAGGGAGTGTTGATGTAATTGTAACTTCAGAATGTATTCACTTGTATATCTTATGTATTATACCTCGATTTTTATTTTGGGATGTGTTTGTAATGTCATTGAGTCATGTCATTCCCTGATATTTTGATTGGGATTTTCTATAATGTGAATGAGTCATGTCAACTCATTGTGGGTAAACCTCCTATTTATCAAGGGTTAAAGTCCCCGTAGTTTTGGGGCCCTAGGGTTATTATACTATCCTAGAGAATTCGACCCTAGGTGAGCCATTGTAATTCAGGGAAATAGTCCCCACCATTGTGTTAAGGATAACCCTCCTTGTTGGTCAGAGGAGGAAAAGTCCCCACAAGTTGTGGGGCACTAGGTTTATTAGACACTCCTAGAGATGTCGACTCTAGTAAGTAATTGTTAAGTGAGGCCAACATGTTGGAGTGGGTTTCAAGTGAACGAAAGAATATAAATAGAGAGTGAGCCTCTCTATTTATCACACACACACTCACTCATTGGGGGACATGAGTGAGAGAGGAGAAGTTCTCTCAAGTAAGAGAGAGAGAGGCTGAAGCTGTGGAGATCATATTTATGTTTTCAGGTTTTACTACTTCCATTGGTGCTCATTCTATCTCTATGGAAGTTGTGGGGTTTTCTCCTTTATGGTTTCCTTGAGGAAAATTCTTTGTGTCTCTTGTCTCTTGTGTTTATTGCTGTGCATGTTATTCTCTTAGTTAAATATCCTAAGATAATGCTAGCTTTAATGATAAAAATCTAACACAAGTTATGTCTCATCTCAGGCATAAAAAACACTCCTTCGATCTCCATATAACTCCCATACATGAGTTGGAATCTAACACTTCCAACGCCTTCTACTACATGGGTGTCAACATACCCATCCTCCGTAAATATATATCTATCAATGTTTATTAACTCTAGGAACACTGCTCATGTTTCTATCATATGGTGTGCTTCCCCACTATCTATGTACCACTTTCAAGTGTCCACGCACTCAGCTACATTGTTGCCTGAAAGAATTGAGACAAGTGAGAATTCTTTCTAAAACTTCTTTGTATACGCTGCCACTTCAGCTGAAGAAACACCCTTGGTCTCCTCTTTCTTTTTTTATTCTTTTTGTTAGAACATTGTCCTACATAGTGGCCATAGTTTTGACAAACAGAGCATCTCACTTTTCTCATGTCCTTATCGGACTTGGATCCACTACTTGATACCTTATTCTTCTTTCCCTTTACTGAAAGGGATATATTCTCCTTATAATCACCTTTATGTTGGCCTATGTGAGTGGATATATATCTAATCTCCTCCTTTATGAAGTCATCCCAAATTCTAGTCCATGTCGGCATACTCTCTCTAGTGACGGTTGCACATACAAAATCTTTCCATGGTTGTGAGAAGTCATTCAAGGTTGTTCTAACCAACTATTCCTCATCCACTACCTCACCTACAACTACCAAATCATCACGTACCTATGTAATATGGGTAAGGTATGATGAAACATTGTTGGTCTTGATCATTTTAGTATCTCTCAGCGTCTCCTTCAAAACCATTTTCCAGTTTTGATTGTCACTTTGAAACAACTTTATCAAAGCATCCCACATCTCATAGTAATTCTTATTCCAAGTCACATGAGGAATTATGTGGTCTTTCACTACATAAAAAATAATGCACCTTTCCTTCACATTCTTCCTATGATATTCATCCAAAAGAATAGGGTCAGTTGGAATTGTTACTACTTCCTAAGTTATATCCCATAGCCCAAGTTCCTCCAACAACAGGGTGACCGTCTCCTTCCATGGAATGAAATTATCATAACCCACAATTATTCCCTCATATTGCAAGCCAAGAGTCGATGATACTCATAGAACAACCAACAACACCAAAAATATCAACAAAACACTTGTTTCCCATTGTGTCAAAAAATCACGACTCAATAGCACCAACTAGCAACTCACTTGCAAGCAGCTTCCAAAAAAAATACACTATCAAACTCAGATCCCATCTATGATACCATGATAAAATATGAACTAAAATCAGCCATATATTTCATCAAACACATAACAATACTATGGTTTTATTCTTCTACAATCATAGAAAATCATAGCATATCACATGCACTCATTCCCATCCAGCAGTAAGTTGAAACACACATGTTAAGAACACATTTGCAATTGAAAAAGCATTAGATAATAGATAAACATCACATTTGAACACTTGTAATTTTTGTCCAAATGAACCTGGAAAAACCCTAAAGGGGAAAACCAGTCAAGAAAGAAAATTGTATTATGAGCTAAGAGAAATAACATCAATACATTACAACTATATTTTGATTCTACTTATCTTGGTGACCGGACCAATAGTACACCATCAAACTTAGTATGAAAAATGTGTCTAGTACAACATGTATGACCCCATACAATCAACACACAAAGAACTATATTCCTTGGTTTTTTTTCCCAAAAATCTATAGGTACGATACGACCTCTCTCAGTATAAATATTTTCATAAATTAGTTCCTCAATTTTTGTACCTCTCCTCTATTGTACGGAACAACAACATAATGTTGTACGACCTCTCTTCTTTAGATGTATGAAACAACATTTAATGTTTCCTATTTCTTGGAGTGTGTTCCCATTTTCTTGCTCATAAAATGTGTCATCTTCAACCATTGTATAGACATTAATAAATGCAGCCCCAACATAGGAGTGTTTTCCCTCTCTCTCCTTCTTAGAATGTGTTCCTCCTTGAACAGTGTGCCCTCAAATTTCTACCCCTTCGACTATTTTTCTCAGCTCAAAGCTCTCTCTCTTTCTCTCTTGAAACTTGTGCCTCTCACACAATGTGATTCACTCTCCAAAAATTTCTCTTCGAAATGTGTGTCTAAATTTTCCTACTTCTCTTTTTATTAAATGTGATATTGACTTTGTCTTTTCACCTCCCAAGTGACTTTGTCTCTTCCTTCCAAAGTGACTCTTCACATTCCATGGGTGAGACAAATTACACTTTAGTGAAATACAACCATTTTCACTCACACTTTAATAAAATACTCACATTCACTTTATCACATTGAAGTAAATTTCTAGGAAAGTCACCTAGGTGACTAGGTCCTTTCTACATGCATGGACACCAAGCAATGTAGAATACCTTCCTCACTACAAATTTCAACATAAAGAGGGGGGGATCATGTTAGGTGTCTTGGTTAAAGAGTCAAATATGGATTTACCATTGGTGGTTTACGGTCCCATGGCCTTGTGTGTCCTATGGCATTGTATGTGGGGAAACCTACTTAAAGGCTTGAGTAACTCCATTGTAAATTTTTTGTAAGTGGCCGATGATGGTTGGTTTGGCCATGACTTGGTCAGAGTGGTCAAAGGTAATCGATATATTATTTCTAATTTTCTCAAATTGAGTTTCCAAGGTAAAAATATTATTCTCCATTTGTGTGTGTGCCTGCTTATTATGTGTTTCATAATTTCTTAACACATTGAAGTTGAGGAAGATGAATATTGGAACATAAAAAGAACCTAATATTGTCCCAATTGGTGACTACTAGGATGAATAAACAGTAGTGAAGGTTGCAACAAAACTAAAAGAATATGTTCACCTCTTTCCTAACCGTTTTGCTTAGATGAAGGGAATATAAGAAGAGTTGGGAGAAATAAAGATAGAGTTGAAACCATATGTGAAGCCTATTAAAAGGAGCTTGTACATGTTGAATATTAGGGTCACAATATTCTGGAAATGAGACCATATTAGGAGCTTGCACATGTTAAAAGGAGCTTGTACATGCTGACCATATTCCGGAAGTGAGACCCATATTCATAGTAGAATAATATAATTGGATTAATGCAATTGTGATTGAAGATATAAAACAAAATTGGGAACATGAGAGATCTAGGGATGAATTGACTTTAGAGGACTAATGCCGCTTGTGTCCATGATTTGTTCCCAACACCATTTAGTGATGAAACACTAGTTCATATTACAAGGAAGGAAGCATAATCCTTTACCAACTAGTTCTCAAGGTACATCTAAGTACACATTGCTGAAGAAGATAAAAAGATATGGCATTCACAACATAATTGGGGTCTCATGCTTACATCATGATGCCTTTTGGTTTGAATAATATCTCTATTGAGTTCTCTATAATCATCCTTGTAGATTTTTGTGATTATAGCTATACATTATTGGAGATGTATTTGGATCACTAGAAAATATAAAACTTATTAAAGGATCGTGTTGCGATGCTTTGTTTAATATTTAAAAGGTGTCAAAAGCTTCAAATTCCACAAAAGTTGAAGACGCGCATATTTTTTTCTCCTTTTCAGGAACTATTGGACAATATACTCAATCGTGATGGTTATCTAGTTGATATAGATAATATTGTTGAGAGGGTGTTCCCATGAAGATGGGTAACAATTTTTGGCAAGACACAGGCATGGTTTGCCTAAAAATTGAGCTCGGTCAAGGGTTTTTTAATCCCTCGATCAAGCTTTTGAACACTTGATTGAGGGTTTAAACAAGCCCTCAATCGATGTTTTTTCAATAGCTTGATCGAGGGTTTAAATAATCGTTGATAGAGCTTTGGAGCTCAATGGAAGGTTAGCTAAATAACTCAATCGAGGTATTTATCTCGATCGACTATTTGAATTAATATTATTTTTTAAATTTAATTTTTCTTATTATAATATGTTTATTTTCATTTAGACATGACAATAATACATGTAACATTTCAAACCTAACTATTTAAAATATTTTGAATATGATTAAGCTAGTAATTAGCTTAACATGATTTATGACCCATGTTTTCGCTAAGCCATGGTAAATTTTTCCATGGTATCACATCATATCAAATACCATGGGAAAATTACGTTAAGCTAATTACTATTTGGGTTTTGGTAAGACATGGTAAATTTGCCAATAGTATTTGATTTGATGTGATACCATGGGAAAATTTATCATGGATTAACAAAACCATGGGTCATAAATCACTTTAAACAATTCAAAAAGATTTGAAATGGCTTTGTTTATAAATATTATGTATTATTATATAATGTTGCTATTTAAAACAAAATTAATAAAAACAACCATAATATATGGAAAACGTTTAAAATTTCATGCAAAAAAAAAGATATATTATTTTAAATAGCTTGATAGAGCTATTTAAATTATTTTATTTTATTTTTTACATATAGAATTTAAATGTTTTTAAAATAAATAGCTTGATTGAGCTTTTATTTTATCCACACTTAAACACTCGATCGAGTGTTTTAAACACCTCATTCGAGCTAATAGCCCGATTGAGGGCTTTAAAAAGAGACTTTTAGCCCCACTTTCTGCAAATTTAAATTTATTGGCCTGTTTTCCAAGCCTAAACCCTGTCTCGAGATGCACCTTAGGTGGCATACTTCGTAGTGATGTACTCGTCAACAAATCTACTAACCATTGACATATAATTCATGGTTTTTGAGTTCATATGATCATTTTTATTTTTTATTTTTCAAACTTACACTTACAAAACCATGTCCACAACTTCAAATCAGTGCAAAAAAAAAAATTAATAACATAAAAAGTACACAACCAAAAAATTCCAAAACTTATATACTCCCTAGAC
This sequence comes from Pseudotsuga menziesii, assembly GCA_001517045.1. Classification (NCBI taxonomy): domain Eukaryota; kingdom Viridiplantae; phylum Streptophyta; class Pinopsida; order Pinales; family Pinaceae; genus Pseudotsuga; species Pseudotsuga menziesii. The sequence goes on along the minus strand of LPNX010192130.1, from coordinate 146,033 downwards.
CAACGTGTTCTCTTCGAAAGGGTATTTTTTGTTTTTCAATTTTTGTAACTAGTAAAAAGAAATGTTACGTGTACACACATGTGTAGGAAATGCAATTAAAATTTTTAATAGTCGGTTTCAAAATTTTAAAATTATGTATAATTTTCTATCGTAAATTTAAATAATATATGTACGCCCCAGTGCAATTTGTGTATTTTATGTTCATATTTTTTTTTCAAAAATTATGCATTTATCACTAAATTATTTTATGTGAACACAAGCCACTTGTTAACTTTTCCTGAAATTTACAAGAACAAACCTATCATTAAATGCAATTTTTACATATTAAATAATTGTATTATTATTATTATTATTATTATTATTATTATATATATATATATATATATATATATATATAAAGACAACATAATTCCCTACAGTTTTTTTTGTTGTGTGTCTGAATTCATAAGGCATATATGAGTTTTGAGAGCTTTGATTTAATGAATGTATAAAAAAATGTTTTTTCACTATCACTTTTGGACAAAAAGTGTTACCCATCTTCATGGATTCACCTATGATTGTTATATTTTTGGCATGAAATAATGTTCATATCATGTTGTGGGAACTAGGGCATACTAGATATAGGAAATTCATCTGATGTTGTGCCACTATTGCAAAACCTATAGATATTTTTTAAAGAATATAGTTAACTTTCATTAGAGAAAATTTGGGGTAAAAGATAGGTCTCTTAAGGATAATAATAAAATTGTCCTTTTAAAAAATATTCCCCATCAAATCATTATCTTTCAACCAATATAATTTAATATGATGATATTAACCGAATGGTGAATAATGTTGGAGGGAAAGACAAAAATACATTTTTTCACATATTTTAAATATGTCTCCTTATAGCCTTAGTAAAAGTATCAATACTAAGTACTCATTGGATGTTGAATTAAATTTTACATCCACCTAGTTCCCAATCTTGATAGTTTTGATGAACCTATTATGAGATAAACTAATACATAGAAAAAACAAGTAGTTTTCTTTCTTTATCTCCAATGCTATTCAACTCTTGGGTTGGCATCATCATCTTAAATCCTATTAATTGAAATAAAAGATGATTGATAGAGGTTTATTAAGAGACCCGTTTTAAACCCCAATTTTCCCCTAATGTTATGGACAAAGGAGTGTGAAACCTCCTTCACTGATATTAAAGCACATGGTAGTGAGTTGGGGAAGTCTTGGTGAAATCAAGTGAGAGAAGTTCAAATCAATATGTTTTTTTTTTACAAGATCGGGGAAGGACAACTGAGCCCAAGGAAAAGGAAGTTGTCTTATATGAGGTTCTGGATCACTAAGTAACATAGATCGGGAACTTGAAAGGTTGAGTAGAAACCATTGTGCTAGTTTATCAAGATTTCTCAAATGGTGAGAATTTTAAAGCACTACAATAGATGTTTGTAACTTGACAGTCATAACAAAAAATGCCTAGACGAAGAAAAATTTGAGGTCTAAATTTCAAGGGTTTCAAAGTTCCACATTAACATTTTAGAAGGCCCATGCCTTTAGTAGCATAGAGAAATGGCTTGATACATAAAAAAATATCTATGTCAAACACGATGGCATTACCTGGGTTAATAAAGGTGTTGATATAAAGGATATTTACAATGTTGTAAAAATGGCATGTCATAGTTTGAATTACTTCCTAATGAGGAAGTCTCACTCCAAATAATTCAATTTGGATACCTAGTTTGTTGTGGAGACATGCATGTAAGGCACTCGGTTATCAACTAGTTCCAATACCTTATGAATGAATTTATCGATGTAGTGAAAGATTCCCAAGATATAACATACCATTTAAAAAATGGATATATTTGGGTAGTTTTCACCATGCTCCATGGGAAGCACCAGCTAGGGCATAATGCCACCTCTCTTGAGAGAAGGGACTTAATGTCCACAATTTTGTTTCCTTGGAGGGTCCAAAAATATGTAGATAATATCACTCACAATGATAAATTATTTAAGATTTGCACAATAGTATGGTAATGTCCACTCAAACACCATCAAAATATTAAAATACCTAATTTTCAATTATGAATCCACTAAGGATTTAGCATGGGTCTGAACTATTATTATATTAGAGAGAAAAGATCATGTGGGTGATTGTGTTGAGATTTTACCTCTTCCATTCATGTTAATAGATCATGCTATTTTGGGGTACATCTCTAATTGTACATGGGTTAAGAAGAGAAGCTCTGTAAATAGTGGTATTTATATTCCAAGAGGTAGATGATTAACCATACGAGCTTAGAATTTGGAATGATAACACCAGTACTGCAATGACATCTTGATTCAAAGTGCAAAAAAATTGCAAGAAGATGGTTGTTTGAGATACCACCAAATTTGATCCATATGAGGAGACAAGAATCAAGGGTACTTATACTATTGAGGATGATCAAACCCCAAGTCCTTAAGAAGTTCAATTGTCACGTGTCATGTAGAACCAAATCTTGGATGATGCTATTACAAGTCAATAACTTAAAGCGATCCTTGACAATATTGTTAATTTCCTTTTTGGTAATGTCATCACTAAAAATCCATGAATACATCAATTATTAAGTGATAATCCACTAAGGATCTTGAAAAAACCTACAAAAAATTCAATCTCTACACTAATAAGTGATGCGACCCCAAGGGCTTGCTTATGTTGTTAAAACCTTAAGGGATTCAATAGTTGATGAAACCACAACCTTGGTTTTAACTAGTATCCACACCATTCCATCTGAACTTATGCCCAATAGAGAGAAGGATACAAGTGTATTGTAGGTTGTTTCCATTCGTGATGATGATGACATTTCATTTTTGAACAGTGGCACTTTAATTTAGTTAGAAGTATACTAGGCCACTACAGTGGACCCCCATATTTGTGATGACGATGACATTTCAATTTTTAGTAGTGGCACTTTAACTAAGTTAGAATTATGCTAGGCCACTATAGTGGGCCCCATTCTGAATTAGGTAAATTTTGAAGTCTAAAATGGGTCTCATAAAAGATATAATAAAATATTATGAGTTGGGAATTTTGTGGGGAAGGTATATTTAAAACTCATCTCTTGCACTACAATCTATGTAACTATCGTTGAGTTAAATTGAAAATATTTCTAAAAATAAAATTAATATAAAATCCCCTTTGTTATGACTAGAAATAAGTACTTTTAATACATAAACATACTAAAATAAAGTATCAACAAAATAAAGTCAAATATTTTAGTTTTGAATAATAAAATTAAACTTAACTTTTATGAATAAGTTGACATATTATAATCTATGTTCATTAAAACTAAATATAATTTATGGTTATTAAATAAACTTTAAATTTGTATCCATAAATATTCTAGAATCTTTTGGCTTTGTGAAGTAATCTCTTTGCTTTATAAATTCAACTGTCTCTGAACTGCGTGATATCGATAGATATTCTGGAGGATTTGTATAAGACTCTGATTGGATCGTCAAGGTATTAAGGACCCAATAATCTTAGGGTTTAGTACTCTCTTCTGCGGTTGGCCGAAATTTTAGATCCCATTGTTTACATTTGTTATAGAAACCCTTGTTTGCGTGATATCGATCTCTGAGCTCGGATTGACATTTACTGATCTCTGATGGATCTGTATATGAGCAAGGTACAGTGTAAGGGGAGACCAGGAGATCTCACAATCTATCTATTTTCAATCTGTTAGAAATACTTCTATTCAGTATGATCTTGGTTGCATGCGATCTGAACTGAATATTGCATGTGTATCTGTTTGCATGCGATATGTTTCCCTGGAAAGATCCAAGACCATCTGAGTGCATGTGAAAGAATGATTTTGGGTTTCACATTTGAGAAATATATATTATAAAGAATCTGTTTTTTGAGCGATCTTGCATGCTATCTTCATCATTGTGACGGCTAACATCTGGTGCTATTCTTTGCTAGAGATCTAGTGTTGCGATTCTTTGCGATCTGATCTATTCATTATGGTGGCCAACATCTGGTGGAATCTGGTGTGATTTCTATAGTTCTGGTGCGATATGAGATCTGTGAGTCATTGCTATCGAGGATTGTGGTAAATTAGATATCAAACCCATTAAACACGAAATGAAAAAATTGATAGAATTAGACCATGAGCGTAACAAAATGGATTTGAACGTTGTAATATTCGGTGTGAAAGAGGAGGTAGATGAGGATACATTAGCCATAGTCCAGACAAAATTACACAATAGATTACAAATTGAAAAAACATGTCTCATAGAAGCAACAAGGTTGGGAAAATTAAATGAAAACAAAGGAAGGATAATCCAGATAAAGGTGAGCTCTACTGACAACAAGTATGGCATACTTAGTAAAACCTCAAGTCTAAAAGGAATGGGAATATTCATAAATGAAGATATCATTCTAGAAGATCAAGCAGAATTAAGAATGGAGGTTTAAAAGGTAAAAGAAGCTAGGAAGGAAGGAAAATGGGAAATAATTATAAATAGAAAATTCATTATTCGAGATAGAAACCAAAAAGACAGTAATAAATAGCAATTCAACATGCTCCGGATTCTTTCTTGGAACTGTCAAGGCTTTCCATGGAACAAAGGCCCCAAGCTAAGTTGGATCTAGAATGAATTTGATATTATATTGCTAGTTGAAACTTGGGAGCACGAAAAATCTAAGGTCCCTAACATAAATGGCTTTGTACTATGGTCAATATGGAATAATCGGTCCTATCGTAGAGGCATTGGGGGTATAGCTTGTTACATTAGGAATAACATCTCCCCCATGACATGCTTTATAAAAAATACCCTTACAGCCAGTATATTTGGATAGAGATTATAGACATTAATGATAAAAAAAACCTACATAGCAATCTGTTATTTTTCCCCTATTAATTCTAACTCCTATAAGAAAAACAATTTAGATAAAAATTGTCCCTACAATGGTCTAGAGAACAATATTTCTAGCCTAAAGAATGAAGGAAATATCCTCTTAATAGGTGACTTTAATGCTCGAATTTCAAACAACCAAGCTATTCTTCTAAGCAATCATTACAACCCTAATCCTCTTTGGTTAGACGAAGACCTTACTCTAGCTGGAAGGTACAAAAGAAGCTCTGAATATATAGGGGATAATTTGTTTAGGTCTGAGCTAGTCAAGATTTGTAGTGCTCAAGATCTCATATTTTGCAACGGTCTAAAAAAGTGGCCCAATTCTATCCAGATGACCTGTATCCATGGGTTTGGTAGCAGTGTGGTGGACTATGTTATTTCTGATATCCCTTAATACAACGAACTAACAAAATTTGACATCTTGAAAGACCACAAGCCTGACTCAAATCATATACCTTTAATTATAACTCTCAATTTTGTCATGCATAGAGATCCTATAGAAGATAATCCTCATAGCCAAAAAAACTTGATCTTTGATAGAAAAAAAAATAATCTTTTTCTAGATGAATTAAAAATTAATTTGCTTCCTTTATCAAGTATAAACAACATAGAATACCTCTATCATAATTTTACCTCAACCCTCTCATATTCTATTAACAAGTTCTCAATTGAAGTTTCGAGTAATAAAATAAATGGCAAAACCAATCCTTGGTATGATAAAGATTTTAAAAGTGTGAGGAAAGAAATTAAGGATTCTCTTGATGAGTCTCTTAAAACTGATAAGATAAAACTATACAAAGGCCTAACTAAAAGGAAAAAAGTGCAATATATTCGTAAAATACAAGAAAATCTCTTACACCTCTCTAAGGTGGCTCCTAGGAAATTTTGAAGGCAGATTTAACTAGAAAAACTAAAGATAACAATAGAATTTATTTACACAACTGGAATTCCTATCTTTAAAAGATTTATGAATCCTCTAATGGCATAGATAAATTTGAAACCCTTCTCACAACGAAACCTCATTATCCCTAATTTTAAAAGTGGGGATACAAACAACCCCTCTAATTATCGGACAATTATGATTAGCCCTCTCTTAGCCAAGTTATATGAGGTTATTTTGGAAATGAAGATGAGCAATTGGCTTGAAAGTGAAGGTAAGTGGGCTAAAGGCCAAGCAGGTTTTAGAAGGAAACACTCTACAATGGACCATATTCTTATGCTTAGGATAATTGTGGAGGGGTGTCGTAATGATAAATCCAAACTCTTATGTTGCTTCGTGGACTTTAGAAAGGATTTCGATACAGTACCTAGAAATAACCTATGGACTAGATTAGAAGAGCTAAAGGTTCCTTTCGAGTTGAGAGTCATCGCATTAAGGTTATACAATAATTTCATTGATAAGTTTAAGACCAACAAGGGGTGGTCAAAAAATATTAATTGTAATATCAGAGTTAAACAAGGTTGCCCCCTCTCCCCCACCTTTTTTGGCATTTACATAGATAAGATAGAAGGTTGTTTAGAGGAAGCAGGCTGTGTTGGCATGATCTTAGCTGGAATAGTCATCATCCTTCTTCTCTATGTTGACGATATTGTTCTTCTGGCAAGGTGTCCTTCTGATCTTGATAAGCAACTGAGGATTCTTAAGGATTTTTGCTCTACCATGGGTATGACTGTTAACACTGACAAAAAAATTTATTATTATCAAATCCAAGGACACTTACGCTAATTTTGTGTCTAACAATAGCAACTTGGAGGAAGTGTATTATTACAAGTACCTAGGAATTAATATTCATCACAATCTCAACTGAAACTATAACATTAAGAAAAGGATTAATGGAGGGTGGAAATATTATTTTGGTATTGAGAATAATTGTAAAGAAGCAAACCTTAGGATGTGGGATAAAAATAAGCTCCTATTTGAAACTTTAGTCACTCCTGTTATCTTGTATGGGTGTGAGGTTTGGAATTGCATCATCTCTATAGAATCTTGGAGAAATAATGAGCAAATCTAGAAGCATTTTATAACATATAACCTCAAGATTAAAAGAAATACACCCTACCCTATTCTCCTTATAGAAGTGGGTATTTCCCCTTTTGAGAGCCTAGCTATGACTAGGCTCATGTTGTACAAGCACAAAATCAATAACATGGGAGACTATAGGCTTCCTAAAATAGCTTTAAAATCTAGGAAAAACCACCTAAGGCTCAAGAAAGGTTGGTGTAAAGATACCAGAGCTTGGTTAAACCGTTGGGCTCGACGAAAATGTTGCATTGCAAAATATAAATAAGATTAAAAATATTGTCACTTCTAAGTTTAAGGAGAAAATGTGGTGTGAGAAAGATTTAGAGGATAAAAGAAAATTAATATATTATAAGGATTTCATCAACCCTACTCTAGAAGATCAAAAGTATCTCTCAGTTTTAACTATATCAAAGAAAAAAAAAATATAGCCAATATAAGGACGAACTCTCATGAGCTTCATAGTGAAACTGGTCATTGGGCAGTTCCTAAAACACCATGGGTAGAAAGGATATGCCATCTTTGTGAGAATATGAACATTGAGGATGCAAAACAATTCCTCTTAGATTTCCCTACATACACCCACATTAGATCTCAGTTTCATAATCTATGTTATAATTCCGACCTTCCTAGCCTTGTAACTTGTCAAAATTATAGTGAGCTCGGGATGCTTCTCTCCAAGCTCTTTGAGCATAGAAATACAATTTTAAAACAAACTAAATAATGCATTTATTTGGGTCTGATAGACTAAATTTTGGTCTAAGTGGATGTTAACCATCATCATCATCGTCATCATCATCAATTAAAACCCTCGTTGAATCTCTATGGTGAAAACCTTCGGTAAAATTTATGGGCAATCCACTTATGCGACTATGGCATTTTCATTTGGGGGCTCTAAATTAGGTGCATATGTTCCTCCCCTCTCTATTTTTTTATATTTTATATTTATAGTTTTAGTTCTTAAACCTTAGGTCAAATTTATGGGCATTATACGGTGAAACCTTTCATAAAATTTTGGATAGTATGCGGTGAAACCCGTGGTGAAAGAACCCTCAGTAAAAGGTGAAGCTTTGAAATGAAAACCCTCGATGAAGCTCTATGGTGAAAACCTTCGGTACAATTTCTGGGCACTCCACTCTTGTGGCTAGGGTATATTCATCATTTATTTAGGGGCTCTAAATTAGGTGCATACTTTCATTCCCTCTCAATTTTTATTTTTATTTTTTATTTTTAATTTTTAATTTTTTTTCTATTTTGAGTTTTCATTTTTTCTATATACACTTTGATATCTTTACATAAATATGAGTAATTCACCGCATTTTCCAAAAACTATTAAAGGAAGACATAGCACAGTTACCCTATAGAACCTTTATGAATTTATGGAGTTAGTAGAGAAACATTGGGAAGCATGAGAGGCTAAACTTTATGAATATATAGAATCCTTAGAGAAATGTAGGTAAGAAAGAGAAGTTAAACTCCATATAGAGTTAAAATCTATGCACCATAATAAATTTACATCTTTTCAAGAAGAGATTCAAAAAAAATTAGACGAATAGATAAAAAATTGGAGAACAAGGTAGAGATAATGGAGACTAGACTCAATGCAATGGAAATTCAAAAAACACCCGAATAAGGAGAGGTAGATACGGTAGAAAGTATTAAGTTAAAGAATAGGATTAAAGAGTTAGAGGAAAAAGTTAACCACAACCTAATTCTAAATAATATAGAAGGTAAAATAGATATCAAACCCATTAAAGAGGAATGAATGAGCTCATAGCCTTAGACCATGAGAGTAACAAAAGAGCTTTAAACCTCATAATTTTTTGTTTAAAAGAGGATGAAGAAGAGGATATGTTATCCATTGTCAAGAAATAACTTCACAATAAGTTACAAATTGAAACTATCGGTGTCATAGAAGCAAACAAGTTGGGGAAATTAATTGAGAATAAAGAAAGGCTAACATGTGCTAAGGTTAGCTCTATTGAACAAAAATACAACATAATTAGTAAGACATCAAGTTTAAAAGGATCGAGGATATTTATAAATGAAGACCTCATTCCAAAGGATTGGGTTGAATTAAGAAAGGAGGTCCAAAAGGTAAAATAAGCCAGGAAGGAGGGAAAATGGGCATTAATCATAAACATGAAAGTTTTTATTAGAGATAGATACCAAAATGATAGTAATAAATAGAAATTTTACACACTTCAGATATTCTCCTCGAACTGTCAAGGATTTCCATGGATCAAAGACCCTAATTTAAGTTGGATCCCGAGCGAAATTGTTATTATATTATTGGTTGAAAATTGGGAACACGAAGAGTTCAAGGTCCCTAATATAGATGGATATGTCCTATGGTCAATATGGAATAAATTTTCATGTCGTAGAGGCATTGGGGGTATATCTTGTTACATTAGGAAGAACATATATTTTGTTGGAAAAAACCCAACAATAAATCCTTGTCGACAGGGGTTCTCACTCTGTTGACGCCCAACCAATGTAATCTCCTTGAGCACCAGCCCAGACAAGTTTTACCCTGCCCAACAACATCTGCAGAGCAGATGAAGCATCACCCGAGATGTTCAAGGGAGATCTATCGGAACCAAGTTTTCGGCAGTAAGAAGGGAAGATATGGAATCCACAGCTTCGACAGCATAACTATCAGATTACAAAACTAAGATAGCTAACACGATTCATCTTCACAACTACGGATCTAACAGATCACATTATTCATTTATCACAGCAATGTTATTGCAACAGTATCATTCACAAAACAACTTTAATAAGCTTCATCATCATTCATCAAAATTGTGACAGAATTGGGATAGATTGCAGTGTCATTTCATTGCAGCAACATCAGTAAATCATAAACAGATTCAATACACTTCTCATTGACATCACAGCAGATAAAGTAGGAAAATAGAAGACAGCATTTAGGCAACAACCGTCATGTAATATTAATTCTACACAACAGATCCAAAACAGATAATTCTTCTCCATAGTAGGAGACTGATTACATCCAAAAATTCAGTATCTAACACAGATAGATCGCAGATTATTCAAAACAGAAGACTCATCAAGACCATAGACAAATCGCAATAGATTGATCACTCTTATATATTGACTTGGACTTGTATCGCATTTATTATCATCTTCCTACAATTGTAAAGCTATATCTATATATAGGCTTACGCCTTTACATCAAAGGTCCACTTTTAACTAACTTCTAACCACTAATGACCTAAGTCCACAAAACATGGTCAATTAATACATTAAATATTCAAAATTGGTTATCATTCTGCCCATCGCACTGATCTGGCCTTGCGCAGCTACCATGACGCTGCACAACTCACTTACCAAAAACCCCTACCAACAGGCCCCCAACACAGTCTTGTGGCTCGTCCTCGAGCCATGTCAGGTTGACAAGGTATATGCCGATGTCTTGGCCTTGAAATATTCAAAATGCTGTGAGATCTCTCAAACTTGGAGCTGGACCCTTTCAAAATTGCTTTGATAGTTAAGCAAATCTTGTTGCACGGGATGTGCTTCCCCAGCCTTGACATCGACCATCTGTCGACTTTCTTGCACCGCCTACAGTGTTGCGACTGCTTTGACAGCTAGCTTCCCACTAACTTATTGAAACTCATCCAACTAGGAATAACGCTTTTGTTAGCATTCTTGGGAGTGGGAAGCTCTCTACTATAGGTCCTTCAACTCCTCAGACCGCGTGATCTGCACCATGAGCAATAGTACTCACAGCGACGTCTTCAGTGACGTCAACTATCCTCTATCTTCTTTTGCATGCATGGTCAATCGGTCGAGTTTTTTTCATGGACAATGCTTTGCTAGAACTGCATCATCACCACCATGATTGTCTTTGCTTCTTGCTCCATTGTTTCAAAATGGGCCGCTATCTCCTCAATAGTATCCTTTCATTGGGCAACCTTCTCTGGCGGTGTCTCTGGATGGACCAGGGCATTGAGCAAAAGATTGGTGTCTTGGAGCTGGACAATAATTCCCCCAAGTCACTTGGCCTTAGAAACTGCAGTAAGCTTGATCGTGCTCTCAAAGATATGTTGACAGGCCTCATCAACAACTTGCTCGACCGTGCCACAACTTACACATAGTTGCACCTTCTCAATTATAAGGTGGTCTTGTGCCTTATTAATCTCGGTGATTTCCTCGACAACCTTGCGCTGCAGCTTGCCCTATGCTACCTTCAATGCCTCAATCTCTTGTACCTTCTCTTTCTTCAGCTACACCTTGACCTGATGCAGCTCCTCAGCTTCTTTCTACAGCTTCTCAGTTGCGCTCTGTGACTGCACATACCCATCACTAAGCTCCTTCTACCTATCTTCCAATTCCTGGGTGGCAACATGATGCAGCTCTAAAAGAACCTGAGCTGGTGACTTATTAAGATCCAAGGCCATGCTCTGGAGTGGTCGTAGTAACAGGTTCACTTCTTCAATCCCTGTGTCGATCGAAGTTGGGGGAAATTGAACATTCCTATCCTGCAGCTCGGTGCTGATCGACACGAATTCCTGCATCACATCTTTCTCGAGTGTCTTCCTAGAAATAACATCATAAATAGAATTCATCTTATCTCTTACCGCAGAAAACCCTTCTTGGTTGGACTCTCATATCGCTTGTGTCGCATCCTCAAGGGAGTCAATGACTGCTTTGATGAGCTGTTGTAGTTGGCTCTCCATCCCTGGTCAGGTAGTGCTTCCCACCTCATATTCTAGGCACCATTTGGTTCAAGTTTCCTCCCTCATGCATTGTGCTTCAGCCTCAGGGTCCGTCGATGATTTTTTTGGAGTCATGAACACTTAGCTCATTCTAGATAGGCTCATCCAGGGCATCAGCTGGTGGCTCCTTAGAGAGTTCCTCCTAGCTCATGGGGTTGCCCCATTCATTTGGCCACTCCTGAATGAGAGCATCCAATTCTTCATCAGTGACTTTGTAGGGCAGAGGTAGCCACTACTTGTCGAGATCCTACCATTCCTGGATATAAATGGAATGAGGTTCGATAGCGAATTGAATGATCTACCGATACTTGGATACTACGTAATGGGATAAGCAGGGAAATTTAACAGCTTCAACTTGGAATGCTTCCCAATAGACCCAAAAATGGATCGTACAGTCCATCTATCGACTGGGCTCCTTAACCCACCACAAATTCTGATATTTTGCGCCACAGCACACCTTCACCGCATCGACTATCGTCGGCTGATAATATTCTGGTTTCATCCATGCAACAAGCGCAATGAGAATTAACAACCAACTATAAGAAAATGGCTGCCCAGCCTGAGTAGCAAGAACATCGTCGAGAAATTGGCTGAGCAGAAATAAGGACCAGTTCATTTGCATGCCCTCTACGCATTTTTGTGCACATGCGACCATGCCCGAGTTGCACTGGACTGGTCGATTCCCTCAAAAAATATTGCTTGCCAAAATGCGCACCCCGATACACACTGCCTGTGCATTAATTTTATCGATATGATAGGGGCAACCATCATGTTGCAGGGAAAATCTCTCCTTCAGCTGCTTAGCAAGCTTCTTGTCAGCATCCCACCCATAGATATGTTGTGTCGGATCTTCCCCGGCCTTCGGCAAGCTCGTAATGTTTGTAATTAAGTCGACCATGACAGGAATAGGCTCATTCAACCAGAGCGTCCCACCATGAAAGCATTCCAAAAGTTGTTTGACGCATGCATGAACTTCGTTCAAGCGCCCAAAGTGAGGCATATTAATGAGCACCAACAATCCATATTTATTCAACACGCTTTCCCATGGTTGAGGAATCCTCTGAATCGGTGCACCAGGCCCCATCAAAACTAATTCACAGGGCTCATCTTGGACATATTTGAGTAACAAAAAATTGTGGTCTTCAAACTTTAGCTTGATCAAGGCAGGGATGATATCTACCAATCAATTCATCCCTTCCAGTAGCGGTGGAAATTTGGGTGGATACTTCTAATTCTTCCTGGGCTGCCTCGGATTTTCTCCCAGATGCATTGGAGCAACATATCCCAGGATATCATTAACAGAGACACCCCTAAGTGCCATAGACTCTATAGTTCCTGAGCTCAACGACTCGACCTGTGCAGTCCCCTCTCCTTGCACGCTAGTTGAAGTACGGGTGTGCCTCTTCTACGATGGCATGGAACTGGGCTTCTGAGCCTTTTACTTTCCTCTAGGGATCAATGAAGAGCCCACTGGAATGCTCATGACTTCTTCCTCAATTGTCATGGGCCGAATGGGGGATTCCTTCTCACTGGAAATCTCAATTGCGTCAGGGTCACTCAGCATGCCGCACTCCCCAATCCTTACTATGCACCCAAAGACTCGGCACCTTTACTCTGCAACTCACACTCAAGACTCTTCAACTATGCTCGGCTCAACACTTTTCTCACTCTACTGAACTACTATAAACAATGCCTTCCTCCCGCATCACATGCACTTTTTATAGCCACTTCCCAATTCTAAATCATCATTGCCAAATCCACCGTGTCCATCATGACCAAATCCAGTAGTAATGACACCAAATCCACCGAGAATCTCACCCTACTAACAATCGAATCAGCCATTAATGCGCGTCGATTCAACAAGCATCGCCAGCTAACTGTTTTAACTACCTATATTTATTGTTGATTTGACCAACCCATAGCCCTGTGGCTGTAGCACGTGGTCTCCCTTCCATCACTACTAACTCCTATCCTTTTGCAGCCTCTTCCCCTAGGCTTTCCTTGCTGCTATCTAACAAAATATTTTGTTTTTTTTTCACAGAGCCTCAAGTGGTGCGTAGCTCTGACCCCATCCTATAGGGATTTAAGCGACTCCCATTGACGAGTGTCAATAGTATCACACTATCTAATTGTTGTAATCGAACCACACCTCCAGAAGTAATGGAATGAACAAGGTATAGGCTTAACTAGTGCATTTATAACTTACCTGGATGATTCATGAACCTGATGTTGTATAACAACACCAAATCTCCTTCCACAAACTGTTTTTTCTTAATGTGATGATCATTCCACGCCTTATTTTGATCCTTCACAACGCACTGGTGGAATCCTGCAATAAAGTGATCCTCTTCAAGCTGGATCAACTATGCATTGCACTCTTCTAATGCTTCTGCATCATCCATGTTGGTCATCGCAGAGATGCACAAACTAGGAATAATGTATTCCTTAGGCATGACTACCTCTTGTCCATATACCAGCTTAAATGATGTCTGTCCTGTTAGCCATTTACAAGTGGTGCGATAGGCCCATAGCACTACTAGAATTTTCAAGTCCCAGTCATCACAATTAGCATTACATACCTTTGTCAATGTTGTTTCCAAAATTTTGTTGAACACTTCAATAGTCCCATTCGCCTATGGATGGTATGGCATGCTTTTCTTATGTTGCACCTGCAACTCCTCAGTTAGCACTCTCACAGTGCGGTTGATAAAATGACTGCCCTGGTCACTCATTAATATCCTAGGACACCCAAACTGTGTCACAATATTCTCAAATATGAACTTCTCTGTTGTCGCTGCGGTACAATCCACAACTAGTGTGGCCTCTGCCCACCTGGTCATCTAGTCAGTTGCAGTAATGATATATCGTGCACCAGTCCTCTTCCTTGGTGGATTAATTGGACCCACAAAATCCATGGTTCATTTATCAAAAGGTTGTATAGTTACCTGCGACACAAGCGGCATCTCATCTCGCTGCGATGGTTTACCGACGTGCTAGCAGACGTCACAAATCTGCGTATAGTCTGTGGCATCATTATGTAATGTAGGCCACCATAGCCCGGTGCACAACACCTTTCACATAGTATCCCTTCCTCCATAGTGACCTCCCGTGATTCCTACATGTGCTTCTTGTATAATGGTTCCTTGCTCATGCGGTAGGATACACCATCACAAGATTTCATCTGGTCCAAGCTTGTATGACTTCCCAGTAATCAGCTGGAAATCTAAAGCCTTTACTACTAACTGCTTCTTTTAACTGGTTGACAGGTTCTTCAGGGCAACATTAGTGACCAAGAATAGAATGATTGGGGCATAATGATGATTTGCGATATCGAACCGGAACAGTTGTGCATCTAGCAATCCATCATCAATATTGGTAGGTTCTTCTCCAGTCTCAATGCAAGATAGGTGATTAGGACCAGCATTCAACCGTCCTATATTCACAACTATTTCAAAGTGAAATTCCTAAAAAAGTAGTAGCCACTGACAGATCTTCCCCCCCCAACACAGGCTTATTGACCAAATATTGCAAGGCAAAATGATCGATGAACATATTGAAGTGACTGCCTAAAAAATAGTGCCTGAACTTTTACAAGGAATAAACCATCACCAAGCCTTTTTTTTTCAGTCATTGTGTATTTTTGTTCAGCAAACGACAACTTCCTACTGGCATATGCGATCGGGTGATCCAAGTCGCCCTCACCTAGTTGTACAAGCACAACCCCCAGTGCAATAGAAGAGGCATCGACATGCACATAGAACTCCTTGTTCCAATCAGGGAATACCAGTATGGGTGCGGAGGCCATCTTGGCCTTCAGTGTGTCAAAACTTCCTTGTCATTCTTGACTCCACTCAAATGCAGCATCCTTCTTTAATAGCTTCTCCATAGGGGCAGTAATCACAGTGTATCCTTTGATGAACTTGAGATAGTACCCCGTGTGCCCTAGCATCACCCAAAGAATCTTCACATTCATCGGCAGCAAAAAACCAATAATTAGTGTGATCTTCGCTAGATCAACCAATAGAACTTCCTTACATACTATCTGTTCGAGTAGCATTCCAAACAGCGCACAGAAAATGCACTTCTTATAATTTAATGCAATCTGATGCTGTTGACACCTTTCTAGCATCAATCGCAAGTTATTGAGATGGTCCCTAATTATCCCATAGACTGTCCAATCATCCATATATACTTGCAAGAACATTTGAATAAAGTCTTTAAACACAGCAAAAATTACCTGAGAAAATATTGTTGTTGCATTCTTCATCCCAAAGGGCATGACTGTATATTGAAAACAACCCCATTCAGTGACAAACGTGGTCTTATGGCGATCCTCCTTTGCAATCTAGATCTGGTGGTACCCCAAAAAGCCATCTGTGAAGGAATACATCTCCTAACCGCCTACTCCTTCAAGGACCTCATCAGTAAACAAAGTCGGAAACGGATCATGCACGCAGGCATCATTCAAATTTCTTAGGTTGATGCAAATGCGGACTTCGTTGGTATTTTTATCTTGAACCACCATAGAGATTATCCACTTTGATTCTTCAATAGACTCAATGATCCCAGCATCCAGCATCCAATTAATCTCAGCCTTCATACAGTCCTTGTATCGTGGGTTCAGTCGATATGACCTCTGTCGCATAGGTTTTGCATCCGGTTTCAACGGGATTTTCATCTCCCCCATGTCCCCTGATATCCCCTTCATTTTTGAGAACTGTGTCAGAAAAATATCCTGGAATTCATGCAACAAGTCCATTATTTTGGCCATTGTTTCCTCATCCCAATAGTCCCCAATATTGGCAAATTTTGGGTGCTCTTCCGACCCAATGTTTACTTTCCTGATCTTCAGCGGCTGACTCATCAAATTCGTCGGTATGTCTGGCGCTGCAACATCATGGCTTCCTTCTGACTCAGGAATATTAACATTCTGCAACTCATCTTCATCTTCAAGTTCCCCAGACAGATTGTAACATGTCATCATGGATTGCACTGAGCAATGCGCATGTGGATCAACTGAGTATGTGATAGGGACGACCTTTAGCACCACGTAGCAGATGATTTGTAATGCATTATGTACCTCTGGGTTGGCATCCTAGAAACTAAACGTCTACGCAAAGAAAATGGACAACTCCTCCCAAGTGGTTATAGTTCTATGCAGTTCTGCCACTACATACCAGGATCTCGGCATTTCGTCCAGAGTATGAACAAAAGCATGGACCCACCCATATTTAGGCTATGATACCCATAAGTCCTGACATTCCATCAAGTGACTAGTGAGATCATTTCATCCATTGTATCTCCCAGCATGATAGACCTTTGAATCGTCGAAGCGCACCATCATCAATCTCTGACACTACCCCCAGTCATGGATAGTCTTCTTGTGTGTCGCCCACCATCAAGTAGGGGTAGCCTTCAATGCTACATCTAGGGCCAATACCCTTTGCAGTTCAAACACTTTCTCTTCAAATTATCAAAGGAATTCTGATAACTTTGGCAGCCCTTCATAAATTGGCAACTTGACAGTCTCAGTTGCTATGCGACAAAGAGATTGTTGATCAACCCGCATTTCCTGAACGACACCTCATGCAGCCTGTTTTGCCAATTTTCCAAAGCATCATTAGAATCAGAGGATACAGAACTATCATTGTGCCATCCAAGTTCACCATCGACAATAGGGTGGATATAGTCTTCAGAGGTATTATAGGTGTGATCCCAACTTTTATCGGCTTCATCCCTCACAGGTTCAATATACCGGTGTCCTTCCTGAGGGTCCATGGGAGCAATGACCCTAGCATCTTGGTTCTCAAACGTCATAACCTATTTTTTGAAATTGATAACCACCATGCTATCATTATCCCACCCAATACCTAGCAATACAGGATAGGAACCTCCATATTCAACCACTTCTATCACATCAAAATCAGTATACGTTTTCATACCTTCAACATCGATAACCAGGTTTGAGATGCAACCAATGGGCTGAACCTTTGCCTGATTTTGTAGTCGCAGCTATACTGATGACCATCCCAATGTCGGATTCCCCATCAGCTGCCAAGTTTGCTTGGTTAGAATGTTTACATATGATCCAAGATCCAGAATCACCAATTCAACCTCGTAATCTTCGATCTGGATGTTCATCCTCATCTCCTTTCCTGTCTTCCTCTTTTGCAAGGAGTTCAACGTAGAATCCTTCAATGTCTTATTCTGGTGGTACAACAATTCTTAATATCAACAAGGGCTTCAGGATCCCTTACCAGCGACAGAAAACTCTCAAAGAACTACTACAAGGTACCATGCTATAGTGATGGTCCTGCCTCTACAGATGGATCAAAAGTAGATGGCATGTCGATAATAGGTAACTTACCCAGATTTCTCCCAATTGCATGCTTGGCCTCGAAGAAGGTGTATTTCTCCATCACAATATCAAATGCTACATTTTTATTTCCAGCAAAATGAACTTTCTGACATGGTCCATCTTCTCCAGTTGTCGCATTGGCACAAGTGACAACCCCAACACCAACATCTTTCGTTCACGGTTCAACTTGAATTGTCGCAACCATCGATCCTTAATTCAGGTTTTGGGCTTGATTCAATGGTGGGTTCAAATTCAGTGGTGGGTTCATCAGCTGATTCTAATTCTGTGGTGGGATCTGATTCTGCATCATCGGCTAGTTCTGTACTTGGAATGTTGGCTAGTTCTGAGTCTGCGCATTCTACAACTGAGGAATTTTTCTAGCCTGCCACTTTGCAATCAGCTGAGGGAAATTTTCAACATTATGCTCGCTGGCCACACATTATGTACACTACACATGAGGACACTCCCTCTGGCAATGCCCAAATACTCCACAGGTATAACACTGGATTGATTCTCAACCTCATCCTCCTCCTTGACTAAAGCCTCCTCCTCATCCCCTGAATCCTCTGTGGAATCCTCCTCGGACTCCTCCTAGCTGAAACTGAGGCTAGGCAAACTATTGTTGTGGGGGTTTTGGTTGTTGCTAGACATAGTGCATGGCTTGAACAAATTGTGGTTGAGGCTGAATGAGCGGTACCCGATTATACTGTGGTCGTAGCACAAACTATGGTTGCGCTACGAACTGATGCTGTGGTGCAAACTATGGCTGTGACATAAACTATTGCTATGGTTGCAAAGAAATAAACTGCATCAAGGGTGGTGGTGTATATTTCACCTATGCTACTGGCTGTGCCATCTATGGTTGTGCTTGCATTTCTCAAGGGTCCTCACCTTTCACAAAGCATGAATCATATGTCTTTTCTTGGATCTATTCATAATCTCAACATTTTTTATCATCGTGTCCTACTAACCGACAAAAGGTATAGTACATACTCTCTGTCTTAGTAACCCTATTTTGCATGTAGTCGCAGTTCTCGTGTCGATGCCCATAGACCTAACATATGTGGCACCATGGTACACCATCGTACCTCAATGGGTTCAGGGCTCCTGAAAGCAAATAATTTTGGAACGTCGAACATGTATCCTTGGTGTGTCCATCTGCATGACACTGGGTGCACCAAAGGTCATCATGACCTTCCTTAGCCTTCTTGATATCTTGTAGTTGGAGTGTCAAATTGGCCAACTGTGCTTGAATATGGTTCATCTAGACCACGGTTTCTCCTATCGATGATGCTTCTAATTTCATCGCGATTTATAGATCCTCGCTTTGTGTCACAATCTTTTGTTGCATTAGCAGTTGTCTGATATGTGGGACAAACGCAGCGATGAACCACTCCTTATGCTTAACATTTCTCATCTGGAAGCTAACTCAAGCCATCAACATCTTAAATCGTTGATCAAATTCCCAAATTGTTTCATTGGGGAACTGCTTGATTTCTTTCAACTCGGTAATGTACTGAGCCTTAGACTTCAGCTTCTTGAATTCTTCAAATAACCCATAACCGATCTCATCCAATTTTTTCACTGTACTTCCTTGAGGAACCAACATGAATCTCATGTACCAATCCAGCGCACGACCCTTGAGGGTGGTTGCTAGATGGATTTTCT
Organism: Pseudotsuga menziesii; assembly: GCA_001517045.1. Lineage (NCBI taxonomy): Eukaryota > Viridiplantae > Streptophyta > Pinopsida > Pinales > Pinaceae > Pseudotsuga > Pseudotsuga menziesii. Next base: position 126,346 of record LPNX010192130.1, on the reverse strand, counting down.
TGACATCATCATCCACAGTCTGTCGGGCGATCCAGATCGCCTTGCACAAGAACTAGTATTTCTCTAGGTCATCGGTGTAGTTTCCATGAAATATTGGTAGCTTCATTTCATTGCCCACCATTCTGGTCCTTCTTCCTCTGGCTAGCACTCTACTGCTAGACTGTTGTTAACACTTCAGGCAAGTCGACGTAGAATGCGTGTTTCTTCCTAGTGGTGGAGTAGTGCGCAGAGGTGTGGACACGTTACTGTTGGGGTTTGAGCCTATCGTTATTCTGGGTGTATCCTGGGCCTAGTCATCCTCATCATCACTGAAAGGTTGCTTTGTCTGATGTGGTTGTTCTTTGCGACATCACACTTCGATCGCAGCAGGACCTTCTCCTATCCTCTGCCTCTTCTCTTGAAATCTTGCTCCTCCTCTTTTACAATCACTTGTTTCCTCGATGACCTTCACAATATTGCCAAAACTCATGCCCATCTACCCATTACCTTTCCATGCATCTCCCCCGTTTTGTCACGATGTCTACATCCTCTGCACACCATATTTCCACTACTCTTGGTCCATCTTCAAAATACCTTTTTTGTAGACAAGCTATTTAATAGATAGCTGCAGAGACAGCAAAAATATACCTCATGGTCCATTGAAGAACTCCCTTTCTGCTTCAACTAAATGACTTATTGGTATCAACAGAAAACTCGGTAATGTATCCCTCTAGGATACTATCCAAACACACCTCGACAGCCCGCGATGCCCTATTTTTTGTTTCTTGTAATTCCTGGATCAGCTTCAGAGTCCAATATGTCAGTTCTCCTCCTTGGAAGTTTTTCTTCATAGAAGAAAACTTCTCCAGCCACTCATACAAGATGATAGGAAACTTGTAAAAGAACTATTTTTGAGGACCATCATGAATATATTTGTCCAACTAATTTCCCATTGATAGCTTCAGATTTTGATTTTCTGTTTCTGCAAACTATCGCAATTTTAGACCAAACCATTCCTTGATATCCAGTCAAGTCGGATGCCAAAACATATCCTTTTTTCAATCGCAACTCAGTCCCGGCAATGGAACCATTTGTTGGAAAAAACCCACCAACAAATCCTCGTTGACAGGGGTTCTCACTCTGTCTACGCCCAACCAGCATGATCTCCCTGAGAACCAGCTCAGACAGGTTTTACCCTGCCCAGTAACATCTGCAGAGAAGATGAAGTCTCATCTGAGATGTTCAAGGGAGAGCTGTCGAAACCAAGTTTTCGGCAGTAAGAAGGGAAGATATGGAATCCACGGCTTCTACAGCTTAACTATCAGATTACAAAACTAAGACAGTTATCACGATTCATCTTCACAACTACGGATCTAACAGATCACATTATTCATTTATCGCAGCAATGTTATTACAGCAGTATCATTCTTAAAACAACTTTAATAAGCTTCATCATCATTCATCATAATTGCGACAGAATTGGGATAGATCTCATCGTCATTTCATTGCAGCAACATCAGTAAATCATAAACAGATTCAATACACTTCTCATTGACATCACAACAGAGAAAATAAGAAAACAAAAGACGACATTTAGGCAACAACCATCATGTCATATTAATTTTGCACAACAGATCCAAAACAAATAATTCTTCTCCACAGTAGGAGACTGATTACATCCCAAAATTTAGTATCTGACACAGACAGATCACAGATGGTTCAAAATAGAAGACTCATCAATACCACAGACAGATTGCAACAGATTGATCACTCTCAGATATTGACTTGGACTTGTATCACGCGATGATCATCGTCTTCCTACAATTGTAAAGTTAGCTCTATATATAGGCTTGCGCCTTTACATCAAAGGTCCACTTATAACTAACTTCTAACCACTAATGATCTATGTCCACAAAACAAGGTCAATTAATACATTAAATATTCAAAAGTGATTACCCTTCCGCCCATCGTGCTGATCTGGCCTTGTGCGGTGTTGTGTGAGCTTGCGCAGCTGCCGCGACGCTGTGCAACTCACTTACCCAAAACCCCTTCCAACATATCCACATGTTATGATTTATAAGAAAGACCCTTACAACAAATTTATTTGGATAGTGATCACATATATTAATGATGAAAAAACCTACATAGCCATATGCTATTTTTCTCTTATTAATTCCAACTTCTATAAAAAAAACAATGTAGATAAAAATTGTCTTTATAATGGCTTAGAACATGATATTTCTAGTTTAAGGAAGGAAGGAAATATCCTTTTGATGGGTGACTTCAATTCTCAAACTTCTAGTAACCAAGTTATTCTTTTAAGAAACTATTCCAACCCTAATCCTCTTTGGTTAGACGAAGACCTTGATCTAGGTAATAGGTGCAAAAGAAGTTATGAAGATCTAGGTGCAAATTTATTTAGGTCTGGGTTGGTTAAATTTTGTAGTGCTCAAGATATTATCATTTCCAATAGTCTCACAAAATGGAAAAACTCTATCCAGATGACTTGTATCCATGGTCTTCGAAGTAGTGTGGTAGATTATGTTATATCTGATATCCCTAATACAACAAATTAATATATTTCAACATCTTCAAAGACAATGAGCCCGACTTTGATCATAAACCTTTAATTATAACTCTCAATATTGACATCTATAGCGACCCCAAGGAGGAAAACTATCATTTCCAAAAGTACATAATCTTCAATAAACATAAAGTTGACATTTTTCTCCATGATCTAAAAAATCACCATAATTTTTCTACAACCCTCTCATCGTCCATTAACAAGTTCTCTATTGAAGTATCGACTAAAACGAACAATAGTAGAACCAACCCTTGGTATGATTAAGAGTGTAAAGATGCGAGAAAATAAACTAAGCAAGCTACTATAGATTCGATAAAAATAGACAAGATAAATCACTACAAAGACTTAATTAAAAAAAGAAGAAGAAAAAGGCATTATCTAAGTAAAAGGCAGGAAAATATCCTACACCTCTCCAAGGTGGCTCCTAAGAAATTCCGGAGGCAAATTCTAACTCGCAAAAAAAGAAGAGAATAAAATTTATTTAAAAGATTGGAATTCCTATCTTAAAAAGCTTTATGAATCCCCGGATATTAGATATAACATTCAAACCCTTCTTACAATGAAAGAATTTTTCTCATTAGAATACATATTTCGGGGTTAAGAACTTAGAAAATGGAAAATCCAAAAACATTGAAGGCTACTAAGTGAAAATATTATAAATTGGAGGTCCTTTCCTCATCCTGCACATACACAAACTCTTTAATCTAGTAGTCAAGCAAGAGTTTCCTACACCTTGGACTCAAAGCCTCCCTATTTTCAAAAGTGGTGATAAAAATGACCCCTCTAATTATCGGACTATTATGATTAGCCCTCTATTAGCTATGTTATATGGTATTATCTTAGAAAATAAGATCAATGAATGGCTAGAAATGGAAGGTAAGTAAATGAAAAGACCAGTCCGTGCAGAGTTACACCAATGATTTCTATCGACTCATGGCTAGAATTGGCATCCAAGAAGAAGAGAAATTTCTTGTCCTGAAGTACGTAAAAGGATTATCCCCATACATTTAGCAAGATATGGAGTTTATGAATGTCAGTACACTTGCATATGCATTCCACTATGCCAGCAAGATTGAATCTTAACAGAAAGGAAAAGTACGTTTTGCGACCAATCCAGCAGGTCGAACATCCAATAAGAAGTCACCAACTGACTCCGACAAGTTAAGACACCCTTTTTAGTCGACTCCACCAAATCTAGACTATCACAAGAAGCACTCTTAGGAATACAAAATGGAACCTAGCAAGAATCCTTCTGCTGGGAAATGGTGTGATTATCACAATTCATCATGGCATGATACGTTAGAACACAATTCTCAAAATACATTTTTGGAAAAAAATTCGACATCCGACTTGTCCGATAAAATCCTAGTAGAATCTAATATAGAAGCATTGACCCTTTTTGACTTCCACATCAACCACTCTGAATGCCTCAACCATCATCAACGAGGAGGAAGAATAACACATGTTCTGTACCCCTATATGGGTTCAAAAAAATCCATTGCATATGATTGTGGATAATGGTATCTAGAAGAAATTCGTTTCTGAATATCTTATGAAGAAACTTGGTCTTGTCACTACTCCACATCCTTAGCCTTACAATATGGGTTGGATGAAGGATGGACAGGAACTAATCACCTAACAATGCAGACTCACCTACTTCATTAGGCCCTTTGAAGATGAAGTAGTATGTGATGTGGCACCCATTTCCGTATCCGAAGCCCTGTTTGGGAAACCTTACCTATGGGATCGACATGGAAGTTATCAGTCACGACCTTAGAAGGTGGTCATCAAAATTTGTAACCAGTGGTATCATATCAGAGAGACAATCTACACCAACTATTGCAATGGTATCTATTAAACAAACAAAGAATTTTATCAACCATGCTTAGAAATTTGCATTGATTATGATAGAACCTCAGCATTCTAGGAAGGCTACATCAACCATTCGACTCACTGACTAGCACAAATCCTGACAACAACAACATATCGACGTCATTCTTGAGGAATACTAGAACGTATTTTAAGAGCCAAATGGAGTACCTCTATATTTCCAGGTAAAACACTCCATTGAATGTGTTCCCAGTTCTTCATTACCAAACACATCTATTTACAAAATATCCATTCTCAAAATAAACAGATATTCATACAAATTCATAATTTGATCAACAAAGGTCACATCTGACCCAGGTCCTCTCCTTGTGGAAGTCTAGTCATCCTCGTTCCAAAGAAAGATGGCACTTGGTGCATGTGCATAAAATATTGGGGTCTCAACAAAGTTTTGGTGAAGAATATATACCCTCTTCTAATAATAGATGAACTCACTGACTATCTAAAAGGTACTAAATTCTTTACTAAGCTCAACTTCAAGTTGAGATACCATTAGATTCCTATAGAGTCCAACGATGTCTTTCAAAACTAAGGAATGATTGTTTGAATGGTTAGTCATTCCTTTCGGCTTAACCAATGCACCTACAACCTTCATGAGATATATGGATGACCTTATACAACCCTTCATCGGTAAGTGTGTCATTTTATAACTCGACGATATGTTGATTTTCAATTGATCATGGGAAGAACATGTCAGACATATTCGACAAGTATTCGACACTCTCCAGCAACATTGACTATATCTAAACATGGACAAATGCTCCTTTGCAATGAACAACATCAAATATTTGGGGTGTGTAATTGACTCTGCAGGCATTCACATCAACCTAAAAAAAGTACAAATCCTCAAATATTGTCCCATTCCTAAAAACATTCATGAGCTAAGAATTTTTCTTGGTTTGGCGAATTTTCATCGATGGTTCATACTCGGATTCAGTCACATAGCATGTCCCTTGAATCAATTGACTAAGGGATATGGGAAAGCTATCTTCAAATGGACACTGACACAACAACAAGCTTTTGAGCAACTCAAAAACAAGTTTTGTACTACACCAATACTTTTGAGCATCGAACTATGTTTTAGGAGAAATGATCACTCAGTGTAGTCACCCAGTATTTTTTCATTCCAAAACTTTCAATGATACTGTTAGAAGGTATTCGATGTATGAGAAGGAACTATATGCCATTGTGCAAGCCCTTAAGCAATGGAGACATTACATCCTTGGGAAGGAAACAATCATCCTCACTGACAACAATCCCTTACAATTTTTCATGTCCTAGTCGAAATTACAAACACCTTGACAGCTCAAGTGGATTAATAACCTATAGTAATTTCAGATGGTAATTAAATATCAGAAAGGTAAATCCAATGCCACATCTGATTGTTTGAGCCAACCACCCATTACTTTACTTTCTACAATTATGAGTATGCAGCATTGCGACACCACCACTTGGATGCAATTGTATTCGATATATTGTGACCTCCATAATTTATCAACAGCTACATACCGACACACTATCTACAATCGACTACTTCTTAAAATGCACCTTGATATACAAGGTTGCATAGCTTTGTGTACTGACCGATGAGCTTCGACAACGGCTCATTTGGGGCATGCATTAAAACAAGACTGCAAGACATTTTGGAGTAGAAAAGACTTTTTTTATCCTCCAAAAGTATTTCTATTGGCATAAACTTAAATATGACATCCACAGGTACATTTGATGATGCGTGATTTGTGTCATTGCTAAACCGTTGAATCGATGACAAGGAATTTATCTGCCTTTGTCAGTTCCTAGTCGACCATGGGAATATATTTCTATGGAGTACCTTGTAGGATATACTACTATGAAACATTAGCATGGCATGATCTTAGTAGTAGTCAACATATTTTCCAAGATGAGTATCCTCATTCCATGCAAGAAGAGTACGAAAGCACATCATACTACTAAACTCTTCTTCGAACACATTTGGAAACACTATGGCCTTCTGACGACCATCATTTCTGACATAGATGTTAGATTTGTCAGCATATTTTGGAAGACTCTCTGGAAATAGCTCGACATGAGAATTTATTTTTCGATGGATTTCCATACTCAGACAGAAGGACAGAGGAAAGTTGTGAATTGCTTGGTAGTACAATTGCTTCTCATTTACAACCACAAGCATCATCGTACATGGGATGAAAATATTCCATACATACATCACAATTACAATCGTGCTCAGTATAGCTCTATGAGAAATATTCCATTCGACATCTATTATGGATTTAAACCCTTAGCACCCATTGACTGTATGAGTTCATTGACACAACCGAATGACACCAACTATGACCAATGACAAGTTGAAAAAGAATTGAAGTTTTGAGATAAAATCTACAACATTCAAAAGAAAGAACATGAAATGTTGCAGCGAGATAATGTGAAATCCAAGTCCCAACATGATCAGCATCTTACTCCTCATTCATTCCAAATTGGGGATCAGGTATGGTTACATTTAAAGAAGGAGTGCTTAACTAGTCCATACAGAAAGATGAAACCTTTGTGATATGGTCCATACAATGTCCTTATGCAGATTGGAGAAAACAATTTCCAGCTCAATATTCCTTCATTCTTGTGTCTCCATCTAGTGTTCAATGTGGATCTACTTCGACCATTCAATGCACCTTTGTTGGAATAGAACGACTTGCAGATAGCAGAACTTGAAGACATCCATCCATATGTTCAGAAGCCTCTTCCTTGCAACACCATTGTGGGACGACGCATACACCATACAAGGGCAAACTCTATTCCCTTGTTTCAAGTGACTAAATTTAGACAAATCCCATCCCAAGGAAGGTCGTACTCTGATACTGAAATCACCAACAAGTTTCCTCACCTGAATGAGCAAACAATGGGGACCATTGTTTCTTAAGGAGGAATGATCCACCCAGCAGTTGGCATGCTTTTAGAATTCAACAGGTTTAGCATCAACTTTGAAAATTCTAAACCTTGACACAACCTCAACAGGTTCTACATCTTGACATGCATCATCAACTCCAACATCTCGACACGACTACAACAGATTGTCTCTTTGTCTTCCAGTCATCTGTAACAGTTGAACTTTCAAACCGTTCTAACTTCTTTGTAATTAAACATAACAGGTAGTCACCCAAACGTCTCAGTATACTATATAAGCATGTAAACTATTGTAAAATACAAGAAAGTAATAGAGAAGTAACTGAATAACATAGATTGGTTCAAATTCTTACATTGTGTCTATATTTTTACTTTCTGTATGTGTAGTGTATTTCCTGCTTTGCTTATTCTTAATATGCTTCTGCCATAACAATACTCAATTCATTCAATCGAATTGTTGTCCTTTGACGTGAGCCTAGGATCTTGGATTAATATAAATTAGACCAAACACAATCCAGATGGAAAATCCTCAATCATTTCGATTCAAAGGAATAAGTATGGATAATAGCTATCCTAGATAGTACCCTGAATTTTCTGTGAATCTCAATGTTTATAAATTAATATAGAGAGAATCGATGAGATTACTAACATGCAAATAGTGAACTAAAAGGGTTTCCCATTCCTTCATTTCAAATATGTCACATCTTGCTTGATCTAATGAATAGGATGGTGAAACTAATAGAATCCAATAAGAAACCAAAATAATTAATTATAGTTATAGTAGGTGTAGAAACACTGAATGAAATACGGTTTATACATACCTTCATGAGACGATTAGCTAAATTTTTATTTTTGTGATCTTGAGATCAGAGTACAAAAGATCATTGTCCCAATCTATACCAATTGAACATCCTATATCTACTATAGGATATGTATGAAGAAACATATATGAGTGGAAATATATGGTATAAATCCCTTCATTATCCTAGAAATCACCACATTCATCAATCAACTCATGAATAACACCCATGCACCCCTTCACAAATTGTCAAACATAATATTCTTACAAGGTGAGTGAGTCACCAATTAGTACGATTGGGTCACTTGGATTTATCTTCTTTACTAGTAGCTATTGGTCCAGAGACTAGACCAGATGAAACCTCCTCTACATACATAGTCAAATTTTTGTAAATTTTACATTTAGGTGTAAGAATATGAATATCCAGTTTGTCCTTTAATTTCTATATCTTATTTATCCAATCATTTGGTCCTCTAGATGAATTATATTTTTTCAATATTCATTCTTAGAGCCAATAGATCTCGAAATTACCAGAATTCCACCTATTGTAAGGAGTAACTCACATTTTCACATAAAATTTACTAGGTTCTCAGTTTCACTATACACTTGGTTTTATCTAATGACTAACACCTACTCATTAATACAAGCTACTATATATTAAGTATGTGGGATAAATCCACCTGCATCGGCTATTGGAAGAGAAACATACATATGTGTAGCACCAATTATCCTTGTGAATCTAAATTACTGGGATCATCTACACAAACATAATGTCATGTTGGAATGAAAAAGGAATGGTAAAAGTATCATATTCTAAATGAGTTGTATTGAAAGTGATTAATTCCCTTGGCAAGAATAACTCATCCTCTCTTTCGGTTCTACAACCACCTATATGTAGAAGTTAATTCTAATTGAAAAATTCCACAGGCTATACAATTGTTACAACATCGATTGAGAGATTTCCTTACGGATGTACCTCAAAACATGCAATATTATCTTATTTTTGTTGGGGTTCATTCAACCAAACAGACATGGAATAAATTTTGATAGGAACATAATCATTCTACCTCATTACTTCTTGATGTTAGGATTAATTAATAATCATGCCTTGTCCACCTTAGTCATTTTAGTAGTTTCCTAGTTTCGGGTAATGTTGTAGACCCCCTAGTTCTATGCAGATGTTATCTAGGGCCCACTGCCCACTTGATGCGCCATCATGAATAAGTTTTGAAGATATGGATACCAAACCCTATATTTTAGGATCCCACTTTATGTTTCTAGAAGTCTCACCTTCAGTTGGCCTACATCTAAGTGGAGTCAGGCTCTAATGGCCACTTTCAATTAGCCAAGTCTCCTAATGCACCACTTTTGCATGGGAATTACATTATTTAAGGATAAAGGTTCATTTGCACACTTACTAGGATTAATTGATTTAGTTGTCTAGAGTTACACCAGTGATGTCTACAATGGTGATTTTTTCTAAGGCAAAATGGAAATTTCAGATCCTTTAATCTAAAACTTCGGCATATGGTATCATGATGTGTTATATTTTTTATGATGCAGGTATGACCTAATTTGGATGCTCCAGTAAATATTTATTGCAAATTTCTCAACACTTCTTATTTTTGTCCTATCCAAAAGAGAGAACTTGTACGGTATGATACATGTCTCATATTTCGTTTCTATAGCTGAAAATCCTACCACATATACCTTACTTTGTCTTCGTTCTGATTTAACATGTCTCACTCAATTTGGATCTAGGGTTCCTCATATATGACATTTTTACCAACAACACATGTTTTATACTAGGTTTTGGAATAGTGAGAAACCATAACTTCTTAAAGGTATAAATTCGAGCATGTAATGAATCAATATCTGAAATTTTTACCACAGATTCTTTGGCCATTTTTGGAATTGGGTTCTGATTTTTGTTGTCTAAATAATTTTATAAAAAAACATTAATGAAAATTTTAATATCACTTGTTTTGAAGAAACCAATCCAAAGGAAAGAGATCTGATACCAAATGTTATGCAACAAAGTCCTAGAAATAATCTAAAAATAACATAAATAGACTAGAAGAGATTAATACATGCCATAAAAATGAAGAATAGAGATGAATAGAAATCCTCTTCGAGGGAGGAACCTCTTTATACAATGTACTAAGTACACAAGACAAGACAATATACAATGATGAATAAATTGAAAATATATCCTTCCTATATATAGGAAACAAAGGTGCACAATAACAAATAATAGGCCCACTAATAGATCAATTCGACATCAATAATATGTAATACACCACAATATATGGGGTAATGTTCCACTCTATAGGGGGGGGTGTCCAATATTTAGGGCTTAACATTACACGTTATTTGATGTATATGTCATTGAAAAATGCTCCCTTGCTGTCTATACCTGACTAGGTTTTCATTTGTGATGGACATGGTGAAATCCAAATGCAAATTAGGCAATTAATTCATTGAAAATGAATTGAATTCTAGCATTGTTTGTTTATTTGTTTATATATTTGAATATGGTTGTATATTCATGTCATATTTATGTTTATTTTTTGTACTTGGATATGTAAATGCACCGTTGTTGTTTGGGAGTCACTATATTAGAATTCGTGACTTATTGAATGCTTTTTGGTTGCAGATTGGATGAATTGTCATCAGTTTAAAAAAGTTGATTTTATTGTTCTTTGTAAAGTTGCTTATTAATATGATATATACTTGATAAATGGATATGGAATATAACCTAAGGGTTTAATTAATTTTTATTGCATGGTTTTAAATGAGTGTGGAAGGATCTGGTGGGAATTTCTTGTCTAGCTGTAAAGGATCACAATGAAAATTAAGTATCACAATTTTTTATTAAATGTTGCATAAATCTGTAAATTGATTTATTGAAATAAAAATTGTATAATTAAGTGGTTATGGATTTGGTTTAGCCTATGTATGTGTTATTGCATGTGTTAGGATGAGTTGGGATGTGTTGCATGTGCATTTATCCTTGTGTCGCATGTGCATTGGGGGGGAAATTGTTTGTGATTTGGTTCTTCTATTTAAGAGGCTAATTGTTTTGAATTTTAGGCATTTTGGCATGTTAGACTAGACTTAGAACCTTATTCTGTTGTGCAAATAATTTATTCAACCTTCCCCTGTGGTCCTTTGTTGTCTCTGTCCTTGGTTTCAAGGTCTATGGATGTGGAAAGTGGTATCAGAGCTAAAGGTTTCAACACCAAGACCATTGGGCCTTCTACAAATTTATAACTCTATGTATATGCATACAAGAGTTGGTTTTTATGCATTTGGGATTACAGTTTTGTGAAAGAAGCTTAACCTTTGTTTTTCAGTCAATGGAATGTAAATGGAAGATAGTATGAATAATGAATGAATATATGCAGTCTTCTAACAATAATTTTTAATACGAACCTTGTAGTCTCTAGTGTGGTGTGAGCATGCAGTGTGACCTTTAATTTTTAAATAAGCCAAAACAAGTAGAAAGATTTCTGATTTCAGAGATTAGTAATGGAGTTCGAAGAAGGATAGGATCCTTATAGATCAGAGGAAGAATGTTTTGGAAACAATTTTATTTGAAGAGAACAAAAAACCGATGGGAATAATGAAAGTGATAATCCTTTGAACTTGGAAGATTCAGTAAGGAAATTGTATATGGAGGTGAAAACATGTAAGCAAGATCATGAAAGAATCATTCACACATAGAACCAGATCATGCAAATCCTAAAATAGATAACAACTTCCTTGAGTAGTCAAGATTTCAAAATACATGTACCTAGAAGAGCACATGCAAGATCCATGTCATCTTCAAGGAAACATTATAACAAACTCTCTCCATAAAAGAAGGAAGGATATTATTCAATCAGTTCACATAGCAGTCCAAAAATATTTCCATTCATATCTAAGAAGAGGAGATTTGCAAAGGAATGACTAGTGGGAGAGATGAGAAGGATCAAGCCTCCAACTTTTAATGGAGAATTTAAGCATGGTTGTTGGCACTCATAAGGTTTTTCTAGTTGCATAAGTATTCTTCAAAGACATTTACCACTCGTAAGAGAAAACACATATTTGGCGAAATCACTTGATAAAGGTAAGGGATATTAATGAGGATAGAATTTCATGGAGAAAGTTCAAGAAGTACTTCTAGAGGTAGTACCTATTAGAGGACTATTGTGACATAAAGATGGAATAGTTTTTTGAACTCAAGTTGGGAAAATTGACCATGGAATATTATGAGAAAATATTCCTAGAGATCATAAAATATGTAGAATTATTGAAGTGGTAGGTAATATTTCTAGTGAACACGTATCTATCTTGATTGATTCTGGAGCCAGTCATAGTTATATTGCACCTAATCTGGTTGATAAGCATCACTCGAAGAAAATAAATCTTGAGAAAACAAGCTTAGTGTAGTTGGCTACAGGTACTAGAAGGAAAGTCATAGAAATAGTAAGAAAGTTCCCTTTGGGAATGAATGGCCTAATTTTTTTTGTAGAGTCGAGTGTCATACCTTTAGTCTCATATGATGTACTAAATGACATGGATTGGTTGGATTCAAATAATACCATAATTGAATAGCATAACAAGACCATGTCTGTATGAAGAAGGAAATCAAGTGAAAGTGAGAGGTATACCAAGACCCATATCTCTAAGACAAATTTCAGCCTTGCAATTGAAGAAGTGTTATAGGAAAGGTTGTTAGTTATATGCAACCCATGTGGAGGAATCAAAAGAAGGAAAAGAAAAATAAATACAAAACTTTCCAGTGTTACAAGAGTATGCATATATATTCCAAGTACCACAAGGAATGCCACATGTAAGAGAAGTTGACTTCTGTATTGACATGGTGTTGGGTGCAGTTCCTTCATCAAAACAACATTACAGATTGAGCACACTAAAGTTGAAAGAGTTACAAATGCAGTTAGAAGAGATTCTAAAGAAAGGTTACATAAGGCCTAGTGTGTCATTTTGGGGAGATATATTGTTGTTTGTGAAGAAGGATTGAACTCTAAGACTATGCATTGACAACGGATAGTTGAACAAAGAAATCATTAGAAACAAGTATCATTTTCCTAGAATTGATGATTTATTTTATCAACTAAGGGGAGCCAAGTTGTTCTCGAAGATATATCTTAGATCAAGATATCACCAAGTAGGAATAAGAAATGAAGATACCAGTAATACAACCTTTAGAAGAAGGTATGGGCAATATGAGTTCACATTAGTGCCTTTTGGGCTGACAAATGCACCAACAACATTCATGTGTTTAATGAGTGGAGTCTTCATAAATTATTTGGATAAATTTGTGATTGTGTTCTTAGACGACATCCTCATCTATTCCAAAATAGAAGAAGAACATGAAGAGAATCTAAGGTTGGTAATGCAAAAGATTAGACAACATCAATTGTCTTCCAAGCTTAGTAAGTGTTCATTCTATCAAAACATAATCCAATATTTGGGGCACATCATTTCATAAAAGGAAATTTAGTAGATCCTAAAAACATAGAATCCATGATGGATTGTCAGTACCAAAGAATGTTTCATAGATCAGATATTTCATGGAATTAGTAGGTTACTATAGGAGATTCATTGAATTATTCTCAAGGATAGCATATCCCATCACCTCTTCGCAGAGGAAAGGCATGAAGTTTGATTGGAATTCTAAGTGTGAAGGAATTTTCCAAAGGCTCAAATAGTTGATTACTAGTGCACCATTTTTGAAGATTGGATATCTTGATAGAAGCTTTGTAGTGTGCACAGACTTATGCAAGCATGGAATTGGTGGAGTTTTGATGCACAATGGACATGTGGTCAGTTTTGAATCCAGAAAGTTAAAGGAGCATGAGTAGAACTATGCCACTCATGATCTTGAGCTTGCAGCCATAATTCATGCTTTAAAGATGTGGAGACATTACCTAATGGGTAAGAAATTCAAATTGAGAACTGATCATGATGGTTTAAAATATTTATTTGAGCAACCTAACTTCAGGTAGAGAAGGTGGATATAATTTCTTTGTGAATATGATTTTTATTTCAAGCACATAAAAGGTAAAAAATATAAGGTGGTTGATGCATTTAGTAGGAAGATGCATGTGATGCATGTGGTAGATATCAATATAGGTACTTCAGATTTAAAGAATAGGATTCTTGAATCCTATGATAGAGATGAACATTACCAGCAAGTAATATTGCAATAGCATAGAGTACCTCAAAAATTCAATAAATACATGTTGGAAGAGAATGGAATTCTCTTGCGTAAGAATAGATTTTATGTACCAAACTTTGAAGGTATAAGGAACATGGTTTTGAAAGAGATGCATAATGTACCTTATGCAAGACATTCAAAGTATCATATATAGTAACAATCGTGAATAAATAGTACTATTGTCCAGGAATGAAGTAGTATATTGCAGAGTACATAGCTAGATTCATGGAGTATCAAAAGTTAAAGTAGAAAATAAGTATCCAGCTAGGTTGTTGCAGTGATTGTCTATATCGGAATGGAAGTGGGATGTGGTCACTATGGATTTCATTAAAAAATTCCTAAGAAAATATTACAACATGATTCCATCAGGGTGGTGGTGGATAAGTTGACTAAAGAAGCCCATTTTATTCCAATGAATATAACTGATATAGTAGTTGATATTGCAGACATCTTTATAAAAGATATTTCCATATTGCATGGGATTCCAAAATCCATAGTGTTAGATAGAGATTTGAAATTCAATGGTAAATTTTGGAAATACTTGTTGAAAGGTTTTGGTACAAATTTGAACATGAGTACATCATACTATACTCAAACATACGGTCAAATAGAAAGATTGAATTAGGTAATTGAGGATATGTTGAGAATGTATGTGATGGATCAACCATCTAAGTGGGAGGATTATTTTCACTTGATAGAGTTTGATTACAACAGTGGATATCATGCCTCTCTCAAGATGAGTCTTTTTGAAGCATTGTATGGAAGGAAGTGAAATACTCCTATCAGTTTGGACAATCCAACAAACATAATTATTATTGGACTGAAACTTCTAAAGGAAATGGAATATCAAATGGTTAAGATCAAGCATAATTTGAAAGCAGCTCAAAATAGATAGAAAATCTATGCAGATAAGGGTAGAAGTGAAAGGAAATTTAATGTGGGAAATCATGACTTTTTGAAAGTTAGGCCTAAGAAGAGTACCTTGAACTTAGGAAACTACTCCAAGCTTGTTGCTAGATACTGTGGACCCTTTGAGATCCTAGAGAGAATAGGACCTATTGCATATGATCTCGAATTGTTCCTTCTTGCATAAAAGTGCATTATTTTTTTCATTTGTCAATGTTAAAAAAATATTTGCATGATATTAGTCATGTGAATGATTGGAATGTAATTCGGGTATTTAAGTTGAAAGTATTATGATGATGTATTCTTGTGGAAAATTATATATGCTAGATAATAATCATATGATATTGAATGGAATGTAATTCAGGTGGAACCGAACGGGGACCTTCTAGTACAACCTATTGCCATATTAGGAAACAAAGTCAAAATGATCTACAACAAAGAGATCGGGTAGGTAAAGTTCCAATGGAGCCATTACAACCTTGAAGATGCTACATGGGAGATAAAAGATGCAATGAAGGAAGCATACCATCATCTTTTTAAAAATTTTGCTAAGGCATGTATATAATAAAGATGCATTGAGGATGATGCATTGTTTAAGGGGAGGGGATATATAATATCCCTAGTGTGGTAAACCCTTGGACCTATGTTTATGTGTTAAATTGTGGTTTTCAACTTTATTTTATTATTATTAATGTCATTTTATTTGTATTTAATAAACTAGCTCAATAGTGGCAACTAATGTGGTCAAGGGGTCATGGATGCACAAGTAAGGGGGGGTGGGGGTATAAGAGTTGTTTGTCTCCCTAAATTTGTTCTTGGTTCCTTATGTTTCATTTATTTGGACCTTGTTGGTGTTCTTCCACTTTTTTTTAATGTTTAATGTGGTCCCTTTTGTTAAGTGCGCCCTCGTTGGTGGGAGTTATGAGTTACTTGGGGGTTTCTAGGTCATTATTGAGCCTTGGTACCCACTTCATCTCATATATCCTAGATAGTGTTCCCCTATTGGTTTTCTTAGACCCAATTTTTATTTTATTATCATCTCATGTACCCTCACTGGCTATTTTATCCTGTAGGGGTGTAACTCCTTGTGTAACTCCTCCTTTGCTATTTCGAGAAGGGAATATTTTGCATGGGGCTTCCTGGGAGTTACTTTTCTCCACCAATTCGACTTGTCTCATGGATGGGGCCTACTTGGGGATGAATTTGAGTCACCTAGTGTAGGAATTTGAATTAATTTGGGAGGAATTCAAATTGCTTGGAGTTACTTGTCCTTTTTTGGGTTGCCACCTCACTGAGAGTTAACCTTTAAGTTACTTTTGACCCTAGGTTGAGTTAAATTGGTTGAATTCCTATTTATCCTATTTAAATGGACGTGTTTACTATTTTGGAGGGGGTATTTGTCTTGCATGTATCGAATCTCTACCAAAATGTTATCAGAATGCAACTAGAATTGAAATCCAGGCGATGATCTATGTTTTAATTGAAGCATCAAGAGATATTCGCATACATGGCTTGCCTCTTTCCAGTCTATAATGTATGTACTTGAAGTGGATAGAGATATCCTTAGGGATGAACAGGTGAAGGGAGATTTCTCATTCATTGTTGTTGTAGGGGGTAAACGAAAGTGCATGGAGTGGGATTGAAATATGGGTTGGAATTGATCCTTGATCTCGAGGGAGGACAGGGGATTGTTTTTCATTTGATCTATGTTTTGTGGTTGAGAATGTGTTTTTAGTGATCCTCAGTCTTTGTATCCATGGCCTCATCTCGGGGATAACTTGTTCGATTTTGGAAGTCTTAAATTTCTCTACATTTGGGTGGAACGTTGCCTTGCTGAAGCTATTTGACATATAAAAGATAAGTGTTTTGTTTCATGTTTTGTCTATACATGACATTGAGAAGTGTGCCCCTCATGGTTTTAAATGACTTATTTTCTTCTATGAATGATAGGATAAGAATCAGATGGAATTTGGATGAAATGTTATTGAAAAGTGTCATTTCTAGTAGTTTTTGTCTTGTGACTTATAGATATGTTCATAGATGTATATGAATGTTGTTTCCCTACTATTTTTTGTACATTTTATTTATAACTTCAAGCTTCTTGGTTGTAGATGACTGATTTTGTATTTGTGCTTGACAAGATGAATTCTGGATGCAAATCAGATGAGTTGTTTATTGGAAATGTGTTGTTTTCTAGTAGTGATTGTATAACAACTTTACGATCTTTTATTGGTTATTATTGAACGATTTTTACCTATTATTTGATGTATATTTTATTGAGAAATGTGCCCTTTCTAGTTGTACCTAACCGGGTTTTCATTTTTGATGGACAGGGTGAAAGCCATATGCAAATCAGGTGATTTATTAATTGAAAATGAATTGAATTCTAGAACTGTTTGTTTAGTTGTTTAGAGATGGTTGTAGATGCATGTAATAATTATGTTTATTTGTTTTACTTGTCTATGTGAATGTGTCCTTGGTGGATAGGATTCATTATGTTAGAATTTATGACTGATTGAATGATTTTTTGTGAATGATAGGATAAGAAAGATGATTTTATTGTTGTTTGTAAAGCTGCTTAGTAATTTGATCTGGAAATTTCATATGGCTATGGATGATATCTTAAGGGTTTTATTGATTTAATGCTTCAAAGTTTTTAAATGATTGTGGAAGGATTTGGTGGGAATTTCTTGTCTATTTGTAAAGGGTTGTTGTTTGAAATTAAGCATCACAATTTCGTATTAAGTGTTACATAAACCTGTAAATTGATTTATTGAAAGGAAAGTGTTTAATTAAGTGGGTATGGATTTGTTTTAAATCTAGTGGATGCTTTCTTTCATGTTTTATGATGAGTTCGAGATGTATCGCATGTGCATTGGGGAAAAATATTTTTTTGTGATTTGGTTCTTTTATTTAAAAAGTTGATTGTTTTTAATTTTAGCCATTTTGGCATATTATCCTAGCCTTAGAACCTTATTTTGTTGTGTAAATACTTTAGTCAATGTTCCCTTGTGGTCCTTTGATGTCTCTAGCCTTAGTTTTGAGTTCTATGGAAGTGATAGATGATGTGATCACAATTTCTCATGAATGTCCCCAATGTGATATCTACAAGGAGATAATGTGGGAACCCCTCCTTGAATAGGGGGGAGTCTTTTCATCCTAGGAGACTACCTAAGGTTTCTTAGGTTTGCAATAGTTGTTTTTGTGATAAAGTGAAGGTAAGTATTAAGGGAATAAAATACAATTGATAAATGAAAAAATATGATAACTAGGATAACAGATGCAATATGATGCAAGTGAATAGAGTATGTGTCAAGTTTTGTAAATGGTACCCCGAGTATGTTATTTGTATTTATGTTAGATGATATTTGTAATAAAAAGAAACTATGAATTTTTTATGTTTGACTTATTGTTCTTCTTCTCAAATTGTCGCCAGGCCTTCCAATGTCTCTCTTGTCACATGGTTATGAATCCAACAAAGATGACTAGTGAATTTATGAATGTATTAGCTATAATGAAGGGTATTGGGCCTATTTTTTGGAATGAATGCAACTATTACAATAGCCAACAAATTGGAAACTTCCAACTAACTTATGAGAATTATGAAGAAAAGAGATATGAACATTGATGGTATGTTAGTCCTCCTAATTAATCTCCAAGTGTGAATGGTTTTTGCAAAAGACAATTATAAAAAGCTTTAAATGTGTTAAGGTA
This sequence comes from Pseudotsuga menziesii, assembly GCA_001517045.1. Taxonomy (NCBI): domain Eukaryota; kingdom Viridiplantae; phylum Streptophyta; class Pinopsida; order Pinales; family Pinaceae; genus Pseudotsuga; species Pseudotsuga menziesii. The sequence continues at coordinate 107,353 of LPNX010192130.1, read as the reverse complement.
GTTGTTTCAAACCTTTTAGTTCTTTCTTATTTTTCAATATCACTTATGGGTTCAAGAAAAAGAGAAGACTCAAAGTAAGAGGAGTCTTTAGGTCCCTTATTTGTGTGTAAAAGTGAGCTAATCTAATGCTTCTTTGAATAAGAATTATGCAAGAAGAAAAGAGTGTAAAAACTAATGTATGTTTCCTTGTCTTACCAACACTAATGATTTATTTAATTAACAAACAATGTATGGTGATATGGCCTACTTCTAGTGAGATCTGGGAGTTTCATTGGGGACTTAATCTATAATTTACTTTTTACTTTTTACTTAATCTATTTGATTTGATCACTACAGAAGTAAAAAAACTTATGAGTTGTTGATTAATTCTTTAGCATGCATGGGCATCGATTGGAACTGCAATTTGTAGTGCAACTAAGCTATAAAAACTTAAAAATTGAACAATCCCACAAGTTTTTGAGACATAGTTGTCATGCAGTCATGCCACTGCAAAGGTTTACCACATGTGTAAATTATTGAAAACACACACTTTTCATGCGGATGTTGAAGAGAAATCCATGCATGCAGAATACAGGATGAGAAATGCATGATCCAAAAATTTGATGGAAATGAAGGCTTGAGCATACAGATCCTACTAGTTAGGGGAATGAATTGAAAGAGTATGATCCTTCAAAACACCCCAAATCAATTACCAAGTGAATGACAACCTATAGATAATAAAACTAATTAAATAAGTAGTGGAGTCCCCCAATACTATTTGGGGAAAAATGTCACAAGAGTGAGCAATCATACCTTATCCTTGCACTTTGTAACCAAGGAAACAATGTAAGTGGTGATTAGTAGACCATACACTAAGAATCTAAATCAAAAGTCAATAAAAAGAATGAACTAAAATATTTCCAAGTGCTAATACCATAAAAACAAAGAGAATGAGTTAGCTTCAACCATACATTACTATCCAATGGGAAAATTTATCAAGTATCCAATTTTCTTTATGAATTGAAAACAAATAGAAGGGCCACAAAATCAAGTATTGTCTTTATGAATTGATGTATTGTTTTGGTAAGACCATAAAATTGTAGATGCTCTTTTTTACCTTTAGGTGGTAGTTAAGACCAGGTGTTAACCATTAACGAAAAAGTACAACATTTATGCTTCCATTTTTGTTGAACAATCTTGTCCATTTAATACTATCATTTATATTTTTAATATTTTTTATAAAATTGTTAATTTTTTTTTTTGTTTATATTAAAAGTATAAAATTTTTATTCAAATGTATGTGTAATATTACAAAAAACAAGTCAGCTTACTTTCTTACTTAATAGTTGAAATCAAAGTTACACTTTCCCTTGCAATGGTAGGTGGCACTATCGGGTACATTGCCACCTCATGGATCTTGTTTGATAAAGTAGTATATGAAGTATTTGAAAAGCATGAATTAAGGTTAAATGGTCAAATTTTTCAAGAACACCATATTCATGAAATATTATCCATTGAGGATTGGTAATGCCTTCACATTCTAACATGTAATGCATTGGGATATAGGATTGCATATATAGGTAGAGGAGTTATAATTAAGAGAGCATTATATGTTTTAATTTTTCAAAATATTACAAAGGAGTTATAATTTTAAAAGTTTGTAAAGGAGTGATAAGGATAGCATTATTTGTTTTCTTTTTCAAAATATTGTAAAGGAGTTATAAGGTGCCATAAGGGAAACAAAATTTATGAAGGAGTTATAAGGTAATTTGAGAAATTCGTCATTGCCAAGGATTTTAAAATAAAATTGAAGCTTTGTTTGCTTGTGTTCTAGACTCACCCAAAAATTAATAAGGAGGTCTTAGGAACATGTTTGTGTGTGTGTGTCATAATGACTATTGGTGCAATTTATTGCAATTTTTTTTCTTATATTGTTTTGACAAACTCAAACTTCCACATGCAATGAAGGACACTCTTCTTAATATCCAACAAGGAAAGCACGAAGGAGGAAATAAGTCTTGGTTTGAGGTTTTTGTGGAATTGCAAGAAGGAAATTTTCTACATAGTTCATTAAAGGGGATCCAAACAAGATTTTCTAGTTGTATACATAATTTTTTGTAAAAACCACCTAAAATGGAACGAGGGGTTTCCAAAAAATGGAGTTTTTTTTTAGCCTTAGATTTTGTACTTCTTGCACTTCAGCATGGAAAGAATCGAAGAAATGTTTCATTTGTTGATCACATTGATGAGCACAGCTTCAGGATCTAGAATTTCCCTAAACAAAGGAACACTTTCTATTGTTATTATTTGTCTATAATTCCTACATAGAAAAGGTTGACATGTTCAAGTTTAAAATCCAACAGTTATCTAATGATATGAGTCTCCTTTGACATCGACATTCTAATCATTTACTTCTTTAGCATAATCCACTATTTGGATTACCCATTCACAATGAATAAGAGTGCATCAAGTATGTTCTAGTTCTAAATCAAATTGAGGAATTTGATGACAATGCATTTCGTGAGGATAATAAGGAAACAATTGAAGTCACTAAGGAACTTAAGAAGCATGATAATGAATTGGATGATGTCACTGAAAATAAAGATAATGACATCATGATAGATAAATCTAAGGATAAATTTGAGGATGCAACTAAAAATGTTAGACCATGGGAAGCGTTGGAGTTACAATGAAATAGGTGTGGATTAGGACATAAAAGGATATTCATAACTTGTTTCTTAGTCCTAATTATTTCAAATTAATTACATTTTGAGCAGTGTATTTTTGGATGGCTTCAATAATAAGAATGAACTTAAATACAATGATAAGAAACAAGTATGAGATGTTGACTAGGATGTCGATCCAAATGTTGACGATGATTTCATTGTTAAGAATGTTAATGTTAATACAAGTTTTGAGTATTTTTTGGATGATTATAATCAGTTGGATGAATAACTTGTACAATGTCGACAATGTTACTGAGTTGGACATGATGAGTGAAATTTTTTTGAACTTCACCCATGCATTTTTTGTGAGAAGACCAATCACCTCTAAGAAAGGTGTCAAAGAGAAAAATAAGGTTAAATGGAAACACATACACTTTGAATGGTTAGGGATTTGGCATTGGAGTTTGAAACATAATTCATTATAGCAATCTAATTAACGAGTTCATACACAAGTTTAACCATGGTTACAAGGAACAATTTAGATGGTTCTAAGTGTTTTAGAATTGTTGATTTAGGGCAAGAATGGGTCCCACTTGAGGATTTATTTTGAGTTGAATATCGAGTATTTAGACTATGCTCAAAGATAATGTGATTGTGTTTTACCACTTTCAAGGGTGTATATCTGACGATCCATCAAGCAAAATTTTAAGAACCCCACCTAAATTTATATGTATAATAAATTAACGAAGCACCCTAATATATGGGAAAGAGTGAAGGCTATATTATTAATAATATAATATGTATATATAATGTTTTGACGAATATTTCATGAAACTATAGAATCTTGTAAAAAATAGGTGAATCTTTCACAAAATTATAAAACCTTATAAAAATTTTGGCTAATCTTCTCCATTAATCTTGGAGAATAATACTTGTTAAAAACTTACACAAGTATTTGTCATTGAATTTGGTTGAGTTATAATTTGAAATTTTGTGTGGAGAAATGAGTAGCAGGGGGTATGAGTGTAGATTATTCTATGCAAAAACAAGATATGGATTTTGAATATTGAAAAATCTACATTTTATAACATTAGTGCAAACAATAATTTTGTATGTCTATCTTGTTTGAGATCGAGGCCTCTCCAAGAAATATTGGAATAAAATTGAATGAATTGAAAAAAAAAATAATAAAAAATATAGGATTTAAAATGCAAACTTTTTATCCTATGATGTTAGTAGTAAAACATGTATGGTACCTTTAGAAGGATAAGCTTTATGCTAATAGAAAAGAGTGTAATAGACTTGTTGTGGAAATAACCCTATGGAACAAATGGGATTCTGACAATGATAATATACACAATAATAATAAATCCAATTGAAATGCATGTTATGTTACTATATGGTAGTAGTAGTACTCGAGACATGGAGATGGAAAAATATAAATAAGGAATAAAATCTATTATTATTTTACAAACATGGATAAATTGAGGATAAGGTGCACATGATAATATATTGTCATGTGTATGAATAAGTAATAGAAACCCACTCAATTTAACATGAAGAATTGAGTAGCTTAAATAGATTCTTGAGTTTGGCAAGAAAAATACAATTATATTAATGGTGTTTAAGAAAGGCATTAAAAATGAGTATATAGAGTGTTGAAACATCTTTGTGATAAGTGGCATAAAGCCACAAATGTGGTTTTTTGTAAATATTTTACCTATATATCCTACATCTCTCTTGATGTAAATAAAAGTATAATATTCAGTTCTATTATAAATTAGAAGTTATTGAACATTTAGGATAAGTTCAATTTTGTTTCCTGTTTCACTAGATATGCTTTCTACAATGTTTTAAAATATTATTAGGATAAATCAAGAATGGAAATTGGATTTTTTCTTTTCTAATTTTGGGCTTCATCTTTCATACATTTGTTTCAAGAAATCAAAATAATATTTACATCTCTGAAACCATATTAACAATAATCAAAACAAAAGTAGTCAAAATAAATTTGTGAAACAACGATGTCCACTCTTAAAACATTTTTTGGCTCATTTATAGATCGGTTAGAAAATTAGATCATGAATAATAGTGAAGGAGGATTATGAATTACAAGTATTAGGAGAACTCCGAACACAATCTTGTGGCTCTCCCTCAATCCACGCCGGCTGGATATCGTGTATGTGATGATATGGATCTTGAATTCATCATATTCCTTCTTGACTTTATCGACTGCTTCCTTTGTCAACATGTTGATTTCTGTACAATCTTCTGTATCCTCTTTCATCAGGCACTCTCTAATATTCTCAGTCACTTTTCTACAGCCCTCGTGAGCAGTTTGCAGTGTGTTCATAGCCTTCATCTCCAATTGCTCATTGATTACTTGGAATTCATCCAACCTAGTTGTTCGACGTCGATGCCCCTCCTATTCTTTGATTGCACGCTACTGAAGCTCCTTTAACTCTGGTTCCTTACTAACCTGCATCATTGGGGGCATTGTTTTCAAGGATACTCGCATTTTCGTTAGCCACACCTCTGCCTCATGAAGTTGTGCACTTAGTTGTTATAGTTGTTCATCATGAACCACACTCATCTAAAATTGTATGGTTTTTTCCTCCAACATCTTGGTCATTTTCTCATAGTCATTAATATGGGAATTCGCATCCTTGAGCTTCACTTTGCACTTTGTGATCTGCTCTAGCGGTGTACTCAAAATTTCCCATGCTTGCAGCTCCTCATTTTCTTTCTTCAAATATGCGATAATGCCCAAGTCATAGAATCTTCACTTCATCAAAAATTTCTTCTATTATGTCAGGAATTTCCTGGCATGTGACTACAATGGCTTTCTCTAGTCTCTCTCGATCATCCAAGGCCTTCATATTTGAAATTAACTCTACCTCTTGTGCCATCTTCATGCGCTTGATTTCTTCCTTCACCAATGCCACTTGATCTTGCAACTTCACAAGGTGATCACTTATAATTGCTTCTTGGTCTACAATATCCTGGCTCGTTTCCTTCTATAATCAGACAAGTACATGCGTGGGAAGCTCATTGATGCAAAAACTGAGCAGATAAAATTGCTGCATATTTGCGTTAACATCCTCACTTCTAGACTCTAGCACACGCGATGGAATCTACACAATCTTTACTCTTTTCCCTGTATTGATCTTCGTTTCTCTTTGCAGCATGTCAATGTGCAAAAGCTTCTCCAATAATGTATTTGTCAAGGATTGTAACAAATCCTTACCTTGGTGAAAAAACCCAGTCGAGTGTTATTTCAATTGTTCCTCGTTCTTGGTAGTCATAGTGGTTATTGCATCTAGTATAAGACTCACTGGGTCATCAATCATATTTGGGGAGATACTTCCCTCTCCCTGCTCAAACATGTGCTTGGTCCTTCCTTATTCAAACTGTATTTCTATTTTGGAATCTGTCGAAGTCTTGGACAACTCTTGCTATGATTCCTTGTCGCTTTCCTTTGATTGCATCTGCTCTACATGCATGTCAGGTGGGATACCTACCTTGGTGTCCGATAGGTCCTCAATACTAAATGGGACTTTCCACTTGACATTCCACTCATCAATGATGGCATCTACATCTTCATCCATCAATTTATACCAGGTGGTGAGCCATTTCTTGTAACCATCATGGTGGCCTTGAATATGGATGGCATGCGGTCCCATTACAAACTATGTGATCTGTCTATACTTTGTCACCACCTTCTCAGTGAGACACAAAATTCCCTGCTGCATCACGTAGTGCATCCCAATATAAATAAAAATGAACTACGCAATCAATATGGTGATCCTTCACATCTAGCCACCATAAATTTTGAGAATGTGCACCCCTGCATGCTTGGGTGACTTCTACATTCATTCCCTGATAATATGTGGGTTCCATATACCCCACCAGTGTAATTAGAATTAGCAACCATGAATACGTAGAGGGTCTCTTAAATCCTTGAACTAGCATTGCATCCTTCATCAATTGATTTAGAAAAAACAACTACTAGTTCATTTGAACGCCTTCAACGCACTAATATACGCATGCAATCACTCCAAAAGTACATTGATTAGGTTTTTTTTCTTACCATATTCATAGCCAACAGCTTGGTTGTGAATCAAATGGCTCTGTCATTGATGGTTTTAATAACATAGGTGCTCTTATCTCAAATAATGTCATACTTTTTCTTCAGCGACCCTCTTATCATTGTCCTTGCCTCTAAAGTACTGTGACAAATCGACACCCTTCATTGAAACATAGGTAATCTATGAAATCGGCTCGATTGTGACTAGTACCTTCATATCAAGCCACTTATATCCTCCATGAAAGAAATCCAACAACTACTTTACACAAGCACTGGCCTTTATTGAACGACCAAAATGAGGCATGTGGTTGAGGCCTAATAGTCCCAACCACTGTAATCCCAAATCCCACTATTGTGGCATGCGAATAACTGGACTTCCATCACCCTATTGTTGTGTCTCATAATTTTTTGTTATGCATTCAGGATATGCCAACAAGTCATGGTCATTGTATGCCATCTTCATCAAGAATGGCACAATATTCGTTGTGACGTGTGCCCCTTTTGGCTTTGTGGGCATATTTATCGGATACCATTGGTTCTTTTATAGTTTCACTTGTGGTGCATTGGCCTTTCGCATTGGTACATACCTAGGGATGTCATCAACAATCTCCCCTTTCCTGGCTGTGGAATCCTATCCACCTATGATCGACGGACCAGCCTATTCTTTTGCTTCAGCTTCAAACCTAATAAAACTTTATGTGGTTCTCTTCTTCTACGATGGTGACTTGGGGTGATGTGTGCCCCTCTTTTTCTAGAAAATGTGTGGCATTTCTCCCTGAATATCTGGAATCTCTTCTTCAATTGGCATCATCATTGGCAAGGATTCATGGAGTACACTATCACTCAAAATGATATGATCCATTGTTGCAACTCTGTCACTCATTCACTTTCTCTTCACTATGATCTGCTAATTACCCTCATGTTTCTTAGCTTCGACTATCAAAAGATTTCATCCAACTCACCCCCTATCGATTCTTATAGGCTTGAAGAAACTTGTGCAAATTATTTTGAAAATCATGGCAAGATTGTCTAATGATCGACCAAATCCACCAACGATTCTACAAATCTAACAATCTAATTCCCCATAAATGTGCATCTCTTCCACTTGTTTCATCTCCCATCTGGTTTAACTGCTTATTTTATTTCCTGATTTGACCCTATCACGCCTCGTTCGATGTTGCCAAGCTCCCTTCCTACTGCGATTTGTGGTTCCTTTCCTTTCCTGCATCCTTCCTTACTGTGATTTCCTCATGTTCATCACATCTTACACATTTTTTTTCATATCATTTTGTTGCACCTGGATATCCTAATAGGGCTTTAATTGGCTTCCATTCACTAAATTTGGAAGCAATGCGCCATCTAGCTACTGTTATTGTACCGCACCTTTGTTGGTAATGCAACGAATCATATAAGGACCTAACCAATGCATTTGCAACTTACCAAGATTCTTTGCGAACTTGCTACGTAAAGTAGCACCATGTCTCATGGATGAAAGTACTTTGCTTTGATATGTCGATCATGTCATGCCTTCCGGCAATCCTTTTCAACTTGTTGGTGAAACCTGATGATGAACCGATCTTCCTCCATCTGCACAACCTTCATCAGTCACTCTTCAAGCACTCCTTCATCACTCATACATGTTGTTGTTGCAATGTGTAGGATGGGAATGATGTACTCCATTGGAATGACTGCTTCTTTTCCATATACAAGCTTGAATGGTGTTTTCCCCATCAACCGCTTGCACATAGTCCTGTAGGCCCATAATATCACAGGAAATTTTAAGTCCCAATCATCATAGTTTGTGTTACATACCTTTTTTGGCGCATGCTTGAACACCTTGTTGAATGATTCGATTGTTACATTTGCTTGTGGATGATAGGGAGTTCTCTTCTTGTGTTGAATCTTGAATACCTTCATCATTGTGCTAATGGTGCAATTTATGAAATGAATCCCTTGGTTTATCATCAATCTTTTTGGATAGCCAAACTGAGTAACAATGTTGTTGAATATGAACCTTGATGCAGTTACAACAGTACAATTTGTCACTAGTTTTTCTTCTTCCCATCTTATCAAATAGTCTATCGCAATGATATTATATCGTGCACCCGTCCTCTTTCCGAGCGGATTGATGGGCCCCACAAAATCCACTTCCCACTTATCAAATGGCTACAGTGTTACCTAAGGGACTAATGGAATCTCATCCCGTCATGATGGATTCCCCATCCTTTAAAAAACATCATAACTCTTTGCATAAATTGCAGCATCATTGTGCATGGTTGGACACCAAAATCCAACTCGGAGTATCTTCCTAGTAGTTGCGCGACCTCCATAGCTTCCTCCTGCAACTATGCCAAGAGCTTCAGCCAATATCTTTTCTTGCTTATGTGGTAGCAGATATAAACATATAATCTCATATGTCCCCATCTTGTACATATTTCCAGCGATTAGCTAAAAATATGCAGCTCGAACAACTAATTGCTTCTCCTGACTAGTGGCGAAATCATCTGGTGCTTTCCTTGTTGACAAAAACTGAATAATTTGATCATAATGGTCATCAAACATGCCAACTTTAAACAATTGTGCATCAGGAAATCCATCCTTGATGCTGGTTTTTTCTTTTCCTGTCTCAATTCTTGACAAATGATTGGGTCTGACATTCAACGGCGACCCAATTTCACAATGATCTCGATTCAAATTCTTGGAAGAGTAGCAACCAGTGGAAGATATTCCCCCCCCAACATAGGCTTGTTGACCAGGTATTTTAATGAAGAATGGTCACTAGATATCTTGAAGTGTCCTCCCAACAGATAGTGGAGAAATTTATGCATCGCATATACCATTGCCAATCCTTTGTGCTCCGTCGTGGTGTAGTTATGTTCTGTAGATGACAACTTTAAGCTTGCAAAAGAAATAGGGTGGTCAATCAGTCCTTCACCTAGTTGTTCCAAAAATACTCCTAACGTGACTAATGATGCATTGACATGGACGTGAAATTCCTTTTTCTAGTTCGAAAAGACCATAGGTGTTTTGACCATCTTGTTTTTAAGAGTGGCGAGGCTCCCATGACATTCATGGCTCCATTCAAACTTGTCATCCTTTTTCAACAGCTTCACCATTGGTTTGGTAATCATTGCATATCCCATTATGAACTTTTAATAGTATCCTGTATGGCCCAATTTCACTTTGAGTTTTGTTACCATCGTTAGTGGGGGAAGATTAACAATTATTGCAATCTTAGTAGGATCTACTAGAATTCCTTCTTTACATACGATGTGCCCCAATAAAATGCCGAATGGTGCACAAAATATACATTTTCACAGATTTAGTGCAATCTGTTGTTTTTTACACCATTCAAACATCAGTCACAAGTTTTCAATGTGGTGTTTCACCAACCCATACATAATCCAATCATCCATATATACCGCTAGAAATTTCTGAATGAAATCTTTAACCACAATGACTACTATCCTTTAGAAGATCGTTGGAGTGTTATTGATGCCAAAAAACATCACCGTGTATTGAAAACATCCCCATTCAGTCACAAAATTCATCTTATGTCGATCTTCCTTCATAATTTTTATCTGATGATAGACTGAAAAGACATATTTGAATGAATAGACCTCTTGGCCACCTACACCTTCCAGTACCTCATCAGTAAATGGAATTGGGAATGGATCATGGAGACATGCATCATTTAGTTTCTGGAGATCAACACAAATCCATATTTCACCTATCTTCTTATCTTGAACAACCATTGGACTAATCCATTCTAATTTTTCCACCGATTCGATGATTCCAGTGTCCAAAATTCTATCGAGTTCGCCCTTCCATGTTCCTTTATCGCAGATTTAATCGATACAAATGTTGCTTTACCGTATTTGCATATGGATTTAGTGGTATTTTCATTTCTCCCAAGTCTCCTAAAATCCCTTTCATTCCGTAGAATTTTATCGAAAATAAATCCTAAAATTCGTCCAACAAATCGGTGATCTTCTCCATAGTGGGTTTGTCCCAGTAATCTCCTACACTGGAAAAATTTGGGTCCTTCTCATCCCAATATTGACCTTTTGTATCTTGAGAGATTGGTGGACTTTATCATTTTCCATATCTAGTTCTGCGATGACCCGAATTCCTTCGGATTATGCGATATTAATATTACTTGGATCATCCTCATCGTCGGGTTCTCCTGTCACATTGTAACACTTTGTCATTAACTGCATCACTGGTGTCTCATGTGATTCTGCATAAAATGTGACTGGGACTATTTCCAAGACAACATCTCAGATGTACTAAAGTGCAATATGAATCATTGGGTCAGCATCCGCAAAGCTGAAGGTGTGGCTGAAGAAAACCGTCAACTCTTCCCATGTTGTAATCTCCCTTTGAAATTATACTGATACATACCACTATTGCAGCATCTCATCCACTGTATGGGAAAAATCATGTACCCACTCATCCTTTAGTATTGAAACCCATGCAGTCTAACATCCGACCAGATGATCATTGGGATTATTCTTACCATCATACTTCTCATCCTGATAGTTCTCTATTCTCCAAATCGAACTCCCATCAGTCTGCAACATGTCGGCTAACCCTGATCAATTTCTTATGTGTCACCAACCATCTCGCATGAGTGGCCTTTAATGCTTCCTCCAATTCAAATAGTCGTTGAGGATTTGATACCTTATCTTCAAACTCATCGATGAACTCACTCAAATTGGGTATCCTTTCATATGTTGGTATCTCAATGACCTCTGTTGTTCCCTAGCGCATCGATTGAGTGACTTGCCCACATTTCTGGATTAATACTTCATGTAACTGATTCTGCCATTTTTCTAGTGCATCGTCAGAATCCGATAATGCATATCTATAACTTTTCCATCCCATATCTCTATCCATAGTGGGATAGATGTAGTCCTCTCAAATATTGTATGCATGGTCCCATCCCCCTACGACTTCCTCCTTCACTCATTCAACATATATTCTAGCTTCACTCAGATCTAAAGGGGATATGACGCATATGTCATGGTTCTCAAAATTCATTACTCTCTTCTTGAATTTGATCACCTCTAGACTTTCATTATCCCACCCAATCCCCAGCAGTGTGGGATATGAGCTACCTTCGTCGATGATTTTGATAATATCAAAATCTGCATAAGTCTTTATTCCTTCTACTTCAACCAGTAAGCGTGGTACTCGTCCAATTGGAGACACTCTGGCCTAATTTTCTAGTCACAGTTGTATAGGAGACCAAACCAACTATGGTTTCCCCATGTTTTCCCATGTCTTCTTTGTCAAAATGTTGAAATCCAAGCCTAGATCTAGAATGACCGAGTCCACATAATAATCACCAATTTGGACATTCATTCTCATCTCCCTCCTGATTTTCTTCTTATGCAAGGAGTTCACAACATAGTCTTGCCATCCTTTCTCTGGTGGGTATAGCATACTTGCAATCTTAGATAACGCATTAGGGTCCCTTTTTAATGACAGAAAAAATTTCAAAGAAATTTTGCAATGTTCCAACCTTCTGTGATGATCCTGTGACAAGTGTTGAATCGAAAGCATATGGAATTTCATAAATATGCAACTTACCTGTATCTCTTTTTATGATGTATCTTGCATCAAATAATGTGTATTTATTAGTGTCGACATCGAACTACACCTTCTTTAAAGCCGCCAATAAAATCTGTGGGATTGGACCATCATCCCTCGTCGTTGCACCTTCTCAAGTGATGACTCCAACATCAGCAGGTTGAGTCCTGGGTTCTATCAAAATTTTCCCCATAGTTTTCCCTTGACTCTGGTTTTGAGGTTGATTCATATCCTGGTTCGCATTTTGGTTCACATTCTGGTTCTTGTTTTGTGGTGGTGGAACATTCTTCGGTTTCCATTTTGTGATCAGTTGTTGAAAATATTCAATATTATGATTTGCAGTGGTACAGTAGGTACATTGTGACTAAAGGTTTGGGAATTCCCACTAATAATTCCCCAATACTCCACAATTATAGCATTGCATAGGTCCTTGACCTCGTCCTCCTCCTCGACCGAAACCTTATTTTCTACCTCCTCGAAATCCTTCGCAAAATCCTCCTTGTGGTTGGTACTGTGGTTGATTAAACTGTTGCTATTGTGGCTGATTTGGATGTGGTTGAACATACTATGGTTGAGTATACTATAGCTGAGTATACTGTGGTTGTTATGGAGTGTAATGCATCTTATTGAACTAGGGCTATGGTGAAGCAAACTGAGGTTGCAGTTGCGCAAAATGTGGTGGTTGTTGCGATGGCGCCCTCTCCACTAATTAGTGCTCTTCTCCCTTCATGTAGTACGTATCCATTGTCCTTTCTTGGAGCAATTCATATTCTCTACAATCCTTCGCTTCATGACCAATAGAGCAAAAAAAATTACAGAACATATTTGCAGGTTTCGATACTACATTTTGGAGATACACATATTCTTAGTGTCTATGTCCTCAAGTTTGATAGAATTGACACCATGGTAAGCCGCCTTGACTTAATGTATTGGGAGCGTTAAACTACAAGTAATCACGTAAATCCATACATTGATCCTTATTATTTCCTTTCATGCAAGATCGGGTATATGATACCTTTTCATGAATTTATTTTCCCTTCTTGATATATTACAATTGAATCGTCATTTTCGCTAGTTGCAATTGGATCTGATTCATCTTTTACTCTAGTTTCACCAACTGGTGAAGCCTCTAGCTTCATTGCAATTTTTGAAGCCTCAATCGGTGTCACAATCTTCTATTGCATTACTAGCATTCGGATATGTGGCACCAACGCCTCGAAGAACCATTCTTTGTGTTGTACATCGCTCATTCTGAAACTAAATTTTGCTATCAACGTCTTGAATCGCTAATCAAAGTCCTAGACTGACTCATTCGGATATTGCTTGATTTCCTTCAACTGATTAATGTACTACGACTTAGATTTAGGTCTTTCAAAATTCCTCAATCAACCTGGTCCTAATCTGTGCTAGAGGCTTCTCTTGATTCCCTGTCGATACTCGTACGAACTTCATATACCAATATAATGCGCGACATTGGAAATTTGTCACAATTTTTCCCTTCTTAATGTCTTCTCTTGGACTTGCTTTACATTCCATACTACTTCATAGAAAAACCAATATTGCTTGGGATCCTCAGTTCCGTTCCTATGGAAAAAAGGTAATTTTACGTCATCTCTCGCCATTCTAGACCTTCTTCCTATGTTTGTTGATCCGCTATTGTTACTTTGGTGATGGCACATTGGGAATTCTTGTGATGATCTGGTGTTTCTTCCATAATGTGGCACAGTGCACAAAGGTGTAGGTACATTTTTTCTTTGGGTTGGTCCTTCCTCAGGCTCGAGTGTAGCCTGGTCATCTCCTTCATCACTATAGGGTCACTTAGTCCCTTGTGATATTCCCTCATAGTTTCTTGTTTCAGTCACACCGGGACTCTCCTCATTTCTTTTCCTTTTCTCTTGTCGGAACCTCACCCCACTTCACAGAAGACCACACTCTTCCTCGAATTCCCTCACATTTTTGGCATAACTCCCATCCATCTACCCTATATCATTCCCTCCAACCCTCATCTCTACAATACCCATAACCTATGCACACTAGGGCTTTACTCAGCGTAGTTCATCTTCAATATACCCTTTTTGCATATAATCATCTTAATCCATAATTGCAAAGACAATAGAAACCTGCCTCTTGGTCCTTGGAAGAATTCCCTTTCTCCGTCGCTATAGGATTTGACTGTGTCGATGACAAAATTAGTAATATATCCCTCCAAAATTCTATCAAGCCGCACTTTGATAGCCCTTGATGCCTTGTTGTCGACCTCTTTTAGTCACTGAATCAGTTCAGGGGTCCAGCAAGTAGGTTCTCCTCCTTGGAAATTTATTTTCTAGTATGTTATTTGCAAACCACTCATACAATATAAGTAGGAACTCAACAAAGAAATATTCATGGATATCAGAGTAGATATGTCTTCCCAACCACTCTTCTGTTGTTATTCTGGAACTATGGTTTTCTTCTGTTGTGAATTCTCAGGCCTTTTGATCGAAGCAGTCTTGAATCTTCGGTTTCTTCCGATGCCACAACATGTCCTCTTCGTTCTCTCACTATGGTCCCAGAAATGGAACCATTTTTTGACACACTTCAGTCGAAAGGAGTTCACACTCTGTCGACACCCTTTTCGACGTGATCTCCCTAAACACCATCCCAGACAGGTTTCACCCTGTCCAGCAACACCTATGAAGAATATGAGGTCTCACTCGAGATGTTTGAGGGAGGGTTGCATGAACCATGTCTCTGCAGAAGGGAATATGACTTTGTGCACTACTCTTTCTCTGTTGCACTATTACTCATAGATACAAAATAGGGTTTTATCATTCATTTACCATTTCCATTATTAGATTTAATATCACACTAGTTCACTATGCAAAAAACATATCAACATACAAGAATCCATCCATCATGCGAAGACTTCTCATCATTCAAATAAGCAAAATATTAAGACATTGGATCGTAACATTTACCCATTCATATCGCATCACTCAAATCACAGTAATTAACCACATAAACAGTAATCACAAGATCGAATATCGCATCACAGATAAAAGACACATGGAATTTCTAGCAACTTCATTTTCATATTACTTCGCAGATCAACATACATTTCCAAAATACATCTCCTGGTCGATAGCCTCAAAACAAAACCCATAAAATAGTCCGTAAGACAGATAAAAGACAAGATTTTTTCCGAACATAAGATCTCAGATTCCACCAAATATATCTTTTTACTACATTTCTAACTCTTTTTATAGGCTTGTGCCTTTACAAAGTGGTCCACATCTAACTAACTTGCTAACTAACTTGGATAAAAAGTACAAAAATGCAATCAAGCCGACCACTTGTCGACATCTTCGTCTTCCGCAGTCTTTCTTTGACACTTGTCACTTTCGTATCATGCGCATCCAATATGTCTGCCAACATTGCATTTATTTCCAAAATATTTCCACTAATTTGAAATGGTTTTTTTTGAAGAATTATATAATTTTTGTGATCAATTTTATGTTTATATCGTCCTCATAAAA
>LPNX010192130.1:44545-91165 GCA_001517045.1 Pseudotsuga menziesii | reverse complement strand
TATGTATATGTATGTATACACACACACACACACATATATATATATATATATATGTATATGTATATGTATATGTGTATATATGTATATATATACATATATATATACATATATATAATGTTTGTGATGGACTTTTCTATCTTTATCGTCATGAGAAAATGTTGGGTGAAGTTTTTGAAAGGGCCACAAAATCAAGTATTGTCTTTATGAATTGATCTATTGTTTTGGTAAGACCATAAGATTATAAATGTTCTTTTTTACCTTTAGGTGGTAGTTAAGATCAGGTTTTAACAATTAACGAAAAACTACAACATTTATGTTGAACAATCTTTTCCATTTAATACTATATGTTAAAATGATGACAAAACGCTACATTTATATATTTCATATTGTTTGTAAAGATGTTAATGGTTTTTTTGGTTTAGATTAAAAGTATTAACTTCATATTCAAATGTATTTGTAATATCAAAAAAAACTACTCATCTTACTTGCTTACTTAATACTTGAAAACAAAGTTACACTTTCCCTTGTAATGGCAGTGGCACTGTCGGGGACATTGCCACCCGATGGCTCTTATTTGATAAAGTAGTTTATGAAGTATTTGAGAATCATGAATGAAGGTTAAATGGTCAAAGTGTTCAAGAACGCCATATGCATGAAATATTATCCATGGAGGATTGGTAATGCCTTCACAATCTAATATGTAATGCATTGGGAGATAGGATTGCATATATCGGTAGAGGAGTTATAAGTAAGAGAGCTTTATATGTTTTATTTTTTCAAAATATTGCCAAGGAGTTATAATTTTAAAAGTTTGTAAAGGATTTATAAGGATAGCATTATATGTTTTCTTTTTTCAAAATCTTGTAAAGGAATTATAAGGTGTCATAAGGGAAACAAAAGTTATGAAGGAGTTATGAGGTAATTTGAGAAATTTGCCATTGTCAAGGTTTTTTTAAATAAAATTGAAGCTTTATTTGCTTGTGTTCTAGACTCACCCAAAAATTAATAAGGAGGTCTTAAGAACATGTGTATGTGTGTGTCATAATGACTATTGGTGCAATTTTTTGCATTTTTTTTCTTATATTGTTTTGACAAACTCAAACTTCCACATGCAAAGAAGGACACCCATCTTAATATCCTATAAGGCAAGCATTAAGGAGGAAATAAGTCTTTGTTTGAGTTTTTTTGTGGAATTGAAAGAAGGAAATTTTCTACATAGTTCATTGAAGGGGGTCCAAACAAGAGTAGTTTGTAGTTGTGTACATAAAGTTTTGTAAAACCCACCTAAAATTGGACAAGGGGTTTCAAAAAAATGGTGTTTTTTTATCCTTATAGTTTTGTACTTCTTGCACTTCAGCTTGGAAATAATTGAATAAATATTTTATTTGTTGATCACATTGATGAGCACAACTTTAGGATATACAATTTCCCTAAACAAAGGAACACTTACTTTTGTTATTACTTTCCTATAAGTCCTACATAGAAAAGGTTGATATGTTCAAGTTTCAAAACCAAAAGTTATCTAATGAAATGAGTATCCTTTGGCATCAACATCTAATCACTTACTTCTTTATCATAATCCATTATTTGGATCACCCATTCACAATGAATAAGAGCACGTCGAGTATGTTATATTTCTAAATTGTTCGTGAAACCCAGCAACAAAGCCTCGTCGACAGGGGTTCTCACTCTGTCGACGCCCAACCAGCGCAATCTCCCCGAGCACCGGCCTAGACAGGGTTTACCCTGCCCAGCAAGGTTCGCGAAGCAAATGAAGTCTCACTCGATATGTTCAAGGGAGAGATGTCGAAATCGAGTTTTCGGTATTGGGGACGGAGGATATGGGGATCTGACAGGGAGACACCATAATTGCTAGATCAGAGCTTTGCAGTCGGCATTAATTCATTTCCATAACTTGCAGAGTGCATTTAGAACTTATGCAGATATTATTGATTCATTTCCACAGCATCATATAGTTGTCACAATACAACTAATACCACAGCATTGTTCATAAAACATATAAACTCATAGTGCAACAGAACATAACAGAATTAGAAGAAGATCACATCGATATAGAAACTAGAGATTAAATCACAGCAACATCATAACAAAGCAAGTCGCAACATCATAACAGATTAGATCGTAGCAGTGATAATAGAGAAGATTGCAGCAGTGATAACGGACAAGACTATGCAACAACTATCATATCATATTAATATTGTGCAAAGGATCCACATTACACAATTCTTCTCCAAAACCGGAGACTGCATACATCAGGAAAATCCAGATAAATCCCAAATACACTGGGAATTCTTCAAAAACCCGATCGCACTAGACCTTAGGCGATAATTATCCTCTGATGTGATCATCCTATGATGATCATAATCCCTCTCCTCCTCTCTTTCTTGCAAAACTAGATCTATAAATAGTCTTGCAGCTTTTCATTAAAGGTCCACTTCTAATTAACTTATAATCGCTAATGACCTATTAAAACAAAACTTGGTCAAATAATATATAAAATATTCAAAATGGTTATTCTTCCACCCGTCACGCTGATCTGGCCTTGCACGGTACCGCATGAGCTTGCATAGCTACCGTGAGGCTGCACAACTCACTTACCAAAACCCCTGCCAATAGGCCCCCAACACAGTCTTGCGGCTCGTCCCCAAGCCACGTCAGGTTGACAGGGTATGTGCCTTGAAATATTCGAATTATTGCATGATCTCATGAACCTGAAGCTGGACTTTGTCGGTGGTACTCTGAAAATTAGTCAGAGACTACTGCATTGGGTGCTCTTATCTGGCCTTGCTATCGACCATTTATCAATTCTCTTGTACTTCCTGCAGTGTGGCAACTACTTTAACAGCCAACTATCTGTTAGATTTTTAACATTAAGCTAGCATAACATTAGGATCTTTAACTGAGAGAACAACAAGCACAACAATCAAACAAAAGAGACAATGAACACAGTGTTTTTCCTCGGGGAAACCATAAATGGAGAAAACCTCGCAAATTCTCAGAGATAGAATCAGCACCAAAGTAAAACCCAAAACAGTAAGTGATCTCCCGACAGCAGTAACCTTCTTTCTATCTAGACCCAGTGTCTTCTCCTTCCTCAACTATGTGCTAAACTTGTGTGTGTGTGAGATGTGTCCTAAATAGAGAGTCCAACTCTCTATTTATACTAATCCCGACATGACTAAAACCCTACTAGGGCCGACCTCTCTAGGAGAGTCTAATAACCCTAGTGCCCCGAAACTGTAGGGACTTTAACCCTTAGACAATAGGAGGGTTACGCACAATGACTTGAAATGACTTGTTTACAATATAGATCCTCCCGATAGGAGCATCAGGGCATGACATGACACAAGTACATCCCAGAATAAACATCGGGTTACAATAGATAATAAATACAAGTGAATACATTCCGAAGTTACAATTACATCAACACTCCCTCTTAACTAGGAGGGTATTCTCTCGACATAATTTTCATTACTGGTCTTCTTCTTTGGATCATCTCATCATATGTATCTTCAAGTCATATTCATCTTCAAGTCGTCTTCATCTTCGGATCCAGATCATCACTCGATTTGGATCATCATCACTCGATCTGGATCATCACTGGATCTGGATCATCACGGGTGTTATCTCATGATTCTTCTCGTCACAGGAAGCTCTATAGAATCAGCCCTTTTTCATGCTGGTTGTAGGCCTAGCCTCTATGTAGGTCTTTCTTCAGTGCTTATATCTAAAACCAAGTCAGAATGGCCCGTCCAGCACTTACATCTGACCTACTCATCAGAAATGCACACCCAGCACTCACATCTGATCATGTAGGAACCAATCCTATAATGACATCAAAAAGGCCTAGCACTCACATTTAGCCACGTAGGAACATATCCTGTAACCATGCTAAAAAGGCTCTACTCTTTCACCCATACGGGAACACATCCTGCAACCATGATGAAAGAGCTCTGCACTTACATCCACCCATGCGGGAACACATCCTACAACCATGATGGAAGGGCTCTACACTTACATCCACCCATGCGGGAACACATCCTGCAACCATGATGGAAGGGCTCTACACTTACATTCACCCATGCGGGAACACATCCTGCAACCATGATGAAAAGGCTTTGCACTTACATTCACCCATGCGAGAACACATCCTACAACCATGATGAAAAGGCTCTACACTTACATGCACCCATGCGATAACGCATCCTGCAACCATGATGGAAAGGCTCTCAACCCTAGGTTGAGGGTTCCTGGTACCTCACCAGGTAACTCCATTCCAAGAATGGCAACAGCCCTTATATCTGATCAAGTGGGAACATATCCCTCAATCACATTAGAATGGCCATGTGCTCACAACTGATCATGTAGGAACACATCCTACAGTCATATAAGAATGGCCCTCGGTCCTAGACCAAGTATTCTTGGTACCTCACCAGGCAGCTCCATTCCAAGAATGGCAATAGCCCTTATATCTGATCATGTAGGAACCAATCCTACAATCATATCAGAATGGCTCAGCACTCATATCTAGCATGGAAGGAGCCAATCCTCTCACCATGACAGAATGGCTCAGCCCTTGCATCTGACCTACTTGTCAAAATGGCTTACGCTTTTAGCACTCATATCTGACATGGAAGGAACCAATCCTCTCACCATGACAGAATGGCTCAACCCTTACATATGACCATTTAAGGAACCAATCCTCTCACCATGTCAGAATGGCTATGGGTCTCATCATTTTCCCTTGGAGGAAACCTCAATTTGGAGAACACCAAGCTTCTCCCTAAAGTACTCAAACTTCACCCTAGCCAATGGCTTCGTCAACACATCAGCTATTTGTTCCTCTATCACAACATATTGAAGCTTTACTGCTCCCTTCTACACCATATCCCTAATATAGTGATACTTGATCTCAATATGCTTCAACTTGTCATGGAACACTAGATTCTCTGACAACTTCATGCAACTCTGGTTGTCACAATGTATACAAGTAGCATCCAACTGGAGATCAAATAAATCAGACAGTAGCTTCCATTGCCATACTACCTGACAACTAGATGAGCAAGCTGTGACATACTTTGCTTCAGCTGTACTAAGTGCCACACAGGATTGCTTCCTGCTAAACCAAGAGATCACACCGGATCCCATACTGAAGCAACACCCTAAAGTGCTCTTCCTATCAATGGCACTACCTGCCCAATCTGAATCAACATCACCCTCTAGGTTAATCTTCTGATTTGACTCATACTTGACCCCATAATCAACTGTACCCCTCAGGTACCTCAGAATATGCTTTGCAGCAATCAAGTCAACATGTCTCGGATCTGTCAGGAACTTGCTCAAGGTGTTCACAGCAAAGCAAATATCTGGTCTCGTGTTCGTCAAGTACATCAAGGACCCAATCATCTGATGATATATCGTAGCATCAACCATCTCTGATGAAGCATCACTCAATAGCTTCAGGTTCGATGCCATAGGTGTGGCCATAGCCTTGCAGTCCATCATCCCAAACCTCTTCAGGATCTCTACTGTATATTTCCCTTGTCCCAAGGAAATCCAATCTGCATTCTACCACATATCCATGCCTAGAAAATAATGCATCATACCCAAGTCCTAGGTGGTTGTTTCAAACCATATAGGGCTTTCTTCAATATGCATACATGAGACTCTCTGTCATGTGTATCAAAACTGAGTGGTTGCTCCACATACACTTCCTCTTCCACTACACCATTCAAGAAAGCAGTCTTGACATCCATTTGGTGTATCCTCCATTTCATTACTACAGGCAGAGCAAATACTGATCTGATGGAAGTGTATCTGGCTACAGGTGTAAAGGTTTCTTCATAGTCTATTCCTTCTTTCTGGGAGAAACCACAAGCCACGAATCTTGCCTCATATTTCTCTATGCTACCATCTGCAGCATGCTTGATCTTGTAGATCCATTTGGAAGTTAAAACTGACTTCCCTTCTGGTCTTGGGAAAACATCCCAAACATCATTCTTCATGATCGAATGATACTCTTCGATCATAGAATCCTTCCATTATTTCTGTTCTGTCACTTCTTCATAATTGAAAGGTTCTTTATCAATGAAATCACATAGTAATGCTACATACCTGGAGCAGGATCTAGTCCTCTTTCTTTCTCTGTGATTCTCTTCTGGAGCCCCATATATTTCCACACCTTGGATAACTTCTCGTACCCAAGTAGGTTTCCTCTTATGAGGATTCTTTTCCTGAGGTGGATCTATAGGTCTTTGTGTTTCTTCAAATTATCGATCTTCTTCTTGAGCTTCTTCATTCATGGTTGTATCATGAATCCTGGGTGCTTCTGCTTCTTCAGATTCTTCAATAGGTTTCTTTCTAGATTTGTTGTCAGTTGTGTCTTCATCAAATGTCACATCCCTACTGATATCAATCTTCTTGAATCCTGGGAATTATATTCTGTAAGCCTTTGAGTTTTCACAATATCCCACAAATATACCCTTCTTACCTGAATGATCTAATTTAGTCCTCTTCTCTTTTGGAATGTGTATGTACACTGGACGGTCGAATATTCTGAGATGGCTGACTTCTAGTCTCTTGCCAGAGAAGACTTCTTCAGGAGTCTTGTTCTCGGGTACTCTATGTGGAGTACGGTTATGTACATACACCGTTGTTCTGGAAGGTTCCTCCCAGAGATGGATATGAAGATCTTGATCATGAAGCATTGCTCTTGCGGCTTCCATGATAGGAGAGACTCAGGGAACAGAAATAGCTATGGCTTGCAATGCTTCCCAATAAAACCAAAATTGAATGGAACATTCTTCCTATAGACTGGGCTCTCCAACCCACCATAAGTTCTAATATCGTGCACCTCAGTGCACCTTCACCGCATCAACCAACATTGGTTGGTAGTCCTCAGGTTCCATCCAAGTGATGAGGGAAATAAGGATAAACAACCAAATATATGAAAATGGCCACCCAATCTGATCAGCCAGAGCATCTTCTAGTAACTGATTCAACAAGAATAAGGACCAATTCATTTGTACATCCTCCACACACTTCTGGGCGCAGGAGACAACACCCGAATTGCATTTGACTGGTCGATTTCCCCAAACAACCTTGCTCGCCAGAATCCTTGCACCGATGCGCACCGCCTATGAGTTAATGCTATCAATGCGATAAGCATGACCATCATGTTGTAAACAAAAATTCTCCTTCGGCTACTTGGCAAGTTTTTTATCAGTATACCTCCCGTAGATACACTGCATCGGATCTTCCCCGGCCTTCGGCAAGCCTGTGATGCTTATGATAAAATATACAGTAATTGGGATGGGTGTATTCAACCACAACATCCCTCTATGAAAAAAATCCAATAGCTGCTTTACACATGCATGGGATTCATTCAATCGCCAAAAATGAGGCATATTGATGAGCCCCAACAATCCAGATTGGTCTAACCCACTCGCCCATGGTTTAGGAATTCGTTGAATGGGGGAACCAGGCGCTGTTGAGACTGATTCATAGGGTGCATCCCTGACATATTTAAGCAATACCAAGTCATGGTCTTCAAATTTAAACCTGATCAAAGCAGTGATTAAGTCGACTGAGCACTTCATCCCCTCTGGCAGCGGTGGCAATTTTGGTGGATACTTCTGACATTTTTACGGTTGCCTCCGCTTCGATCCCAAATGTGTAGGAGAGAAATATCCCAAAATTTCATGAACAGAGACACCCCGAGGTGCCATGGACTCAATAGCTCCCGAGCTCAATGGCCTGGTTTGTGTAGTTCCTTCTCCTTGCATTCTCGTTGACGTTCGAGTTTGCCTCTTCGGCAGCAGCATGGGACTGGGCCTCTGAGCCTGCTGCTTCTGCTTGGGAATGGACGATGAACCGAATAGCATGCTCATAACTTCTTCTTCAACAGTTGTGGTCCGAATAGGGGACTCGTACTCGCTTCAAATATCAATGGTGTCGAGGCCACTTAGCATGCCTCACACCTCAAACCTTAAAATGCACTCGACAACTCTAACCTACAACACTACAACTCACTCAACAACTCACACCACACTGCACAATTCTCCCTCTGGTTTCTCAACTGAACAATGCCCTCCTTACGCATCCCGCACACTTTTTATAGCCACCTCCAACTCAAAACTCATCATTTCCAAATCTATTATCACCATTATTACTAAATTTGTTATTAATGACGCCAAATCCATCGGCAATCCTACTCCTCTAATGGTCGGATCAATCATTAATGCGGGTCACTTCAACAAGCACCGCTAGCCAATAGTTTTAACTACCTGCATTTATTACTTGATTTGACCAACCCACAGCCCTACAACTATCGCAAGTGGTCGATCAGCCGTCGCTACAAACTTTAACCTTGCGCAGCCTCTCCCTTGGGGCTCGCCTTGCTGCTCTGAAGTAAAATCTTCATTTTTTTTTCACAGCACCTCAAGTAGTGCACATCATTGGCCTCGACCTATAGGGATTCAAGCGACTCCCATTGATAAGCATCATTAATACTGCACCATCTAATTGTTGTAATTGAACTACACCACCAGAAGTAATGGAATGAACAAGGCACGGACCTAAACAGTGCAATTGTAACTTACCAAGATGCTTGATAAACTTACTATCATATAACAGCACCAGATCACCTTCTGCAAATTGTTTTTTCTTAATGTGGCGATCATGCCACGCCTTCTGTCGATCCTTCACAACCTGTTGGTGGAAGCTAGCAATAAAGTTGTCTTCTTCGAGCTGAACCGACTACATAACACACTCTTCTAATGCTCTTGCATCATCCATGCTAGTTTCTGTGACATAGCATAGATTGGGAATAATATACTCCATGGACATGACCGCCTCTTTCCCATAGACCAACTTAAATGGTGTCTGACCGGTTAGCCATTTACAAGTAGTGTGATAGGCCCATAGCACTGCTGGAATTTTTAGGTCCCAGTCATCACGGTTAGTATTACATACCTTAGTCAACCCTGTTTCCAATATTTTGTTGAATGCTTCAATGGTCCCATCTCCTATGGATGGTATGGTGTACTCCTCTTATGTTGCACCTAGAACTCCTCAGTTAGCGCGTTCACAGTCTGGTTGACGAAGTGACTTCCCTAGTCACTCATCAAGATCCTAGGACACCCAAACAGTGTCACATTGTTTTCAAAGATGAACCTCGTTGTTGTCGCAGTGGTGCAATCCCCAACTGGTGCAGCTTCTGCCCACCTAGTCTGATAGTCAGTTGCGGTAATGATGTATCGCGCACCAGTCTGCTTCCCTGGTGGATTAATAGGGCCCACAAAATCCATAGCCCATTTATCAAATAGTTGTAGAGACACCTGCGGTACCAGCGGCATCTCATCCCTCCGCGATGGTTTATTCACATGCTAGTAGACATCACATCTCCTTGCATAGTTTGTGGCATCATTATCCAACGTAGTCCACCATAGTCCAGCGTGCAACACCTTCTGTGCAATAGCCCTTCCTCCGTAGTGGCCTCCCGTAATTCCTACATGTGCTTCTTCAAGAATGGGACCCTGCTCATGCAGTAAAATACACCATCACAAGATTTCATCCAGTCCAAGATTATATAACTGTCCTGAAATTAATTGAAAATCAAAAGCCTTTACTACCCGGTGCTCCTTTTGGCTAGTCAACATGTCCTCCAGGGTGACACCTGTGGCCAAAAACTGAATAATGGGTGCATAATGATCCTCTTCGATGTCAACATGGAACAATTGCACATCTGGCAATCCGTCATCAATATTGGTCAGTTCTTCATCATTCTTGATGCAAGACAAATGATCTGGACCAGCGTTCAATTGCCCTGGCTTCACAACTATTTCAAAATCAAACTCCTGGAAGAGTAATAGCCATCGATAGATATTCCCCCCCAACACAGGATTATTGACCAAGTATTGCAAAGAAGAATGATCGATGAACATCTTGAAATGTTCACCCAATAAGTAGTGTCGAAACTTTTGTAATGCATAAACCATCACCAAGCCTTCCCTTTCTATTGTTGTATAATTTCGTTCAGCAAATGATAGCTTCCTACTAGCATATGTGATTGGGTGATCCAAGTCGCCCTCACTTGGTTGTATAAGAATGACCCCCAGCACGGTAGAAGAAGCGTCGACGTGCACGTGGAACTCCTTATTCCAATCAGGACAAAACCAGTATGGGTGGAGAGTCCATCTTGGCTTCCAAAGTGTCAAAGATTCCTTGACATTCATGAGTCCATTCATAAGCTGCATCCTTCTTTAGTAGTTTCTCCATGGGGGTAGTAATCACAGCGTATCCTTTGATAAACTTGTGATAGTATCTAGTATGCCCTAGTGTGGCCCAAAGCATCGGTGGTGGTAAACTGAGGATTAGCGCAATCTTTGCCAGATCGACCAACAAACCTTCTTTGCAGACTATGTGCCCCAATAGCATGCCAAATGATGCACAAAAAATACACTTTTTAGAATTTAAGGCGATCTGATGCTGTTGAGACCTTTTCAGCATCAGTCGTGGGTTGTCCAGATGGTCCCTAATTAGTCCATAGACAGTCTAGTCATCCATATACACCTGCAGGAACTTTTGAATAAAATATTTAAATATAGTGACAACTACGCGAGAGAATACAACTGGTGCATTCTTCAACCCAAATGGCATGATTGTATATTGAAAACAGCCCCACTCGGTGACAAACGTAGTCTTATGGTGATCCTCCTTCGCAATCTAGATCTGGTGGTATCCCGAAAGCCATCCATGAAAGAATACATCTCCTAGTCACCTACGCCTTCAAGAACTTTGTCTGTAAAAGTGGTCGAGAACAGATCATGCACGCATGCATCATTCAACTTCCTTAGGTCGAAGCCAATGAGGATTTCACCTGTCTTTTTATCCTAGACCACCATAGGACTTATCCATTCGGATTCTTCTACAGGCTCGATGATCCCAGCATCAAGCATTCGGTCAATATCAGCCCTCACACAATCCTTGTATTGTAGATTTAGTCGATACGACCTCTGTCGTACCGGTTTGGCATCTAGTTTTAACATGATTTTCATCTCCCCCAGGTCTCCTAAAATTCCCTTTATCTCTAAAAAATGACGTTGAAAAAAGGTCCTGGAATTCGTGTAGCAGGTACGTGATCTTGGCCATGGTCTCCTCGTCCCAGTAGTCTTTGACATTGGGAAATTTTGGGTTCTTTTCTGACCCAATGTTGATTTTTCAGATCCTCGATGGCTGACTCTTCGAGTCCATTGGTATCTCTAGGGCTGCGACATCACGGCTTCTTTCTAACTATGGAATATTAACATTTTGCAACTCATCATCATATTCAGGTTCCTTAGACAAGTTGTAGCACGTCATCATGGATTGGATGGAACAATGCGCATGCAGATCACCGGGTTAGGCAACAGGGGTGACCTTGAGTACAATGTCACAGATGATTTGTAACACATTGCATACCTCTGGGTTGAATTCCTAAAAACTAAACATCTACGTAAAACAAACAAACAACTCCTCCCAAGTGGTGATAGTTCAGCGCAACTCTGCCGCCACATACCAGGATCTCTGCATTTCTTCCAGAGTGTGAACAAAAGCATGGAACCATTCATCTCTAGGTCACGACACCCATAAAGTTTGACACTCGATTAAATGACTGGTGGGATCATTCCATCCGTCATATCTCCCAGCATGATAGATCTCTATGTCATCGAAGCGCACCATCATCAATCTGCAGCATTGTTCCCGGTCAAAGATCATCTATTTGTGTGTTTCCCACCATCAAGCTGGAGTAGCTTGTAGTGCTACATCAAGAGCCAGCATCCTTTACGGTTCAAAAACTTTCTCTTCAAATTTCTGAAAGAACTCTGATAGTCCTGGCAGTCCTTCATAAATGGGAAACTCAATAGTTTTAGTTGCAACCCGTCGGAGAGACTTTGTAATCAACCCACATTTCCTGAATGATACTTCGTGCAACCTATTCTGCCAGTTTTCTAGAGCATCATCAAAATCAGAGGACGCAGAACTTGCACTGCGCCATCCAATTTCTCCATCGATGGTAGGATGGATGTAGTCTTTAGATATGTTATAAGCATGTTCCCAGCTTCTACCAACTTCATCCCTTACAAGTTCAATATATCGTCGTCCCTCCTGAGGGTCCATAGGAGAAATGACCCTGACATCTTATTTTTCGAAAGTCATAACTCATTTTTTGAAATTCATAACCACCATGCTATCATTAGTCCATTCAATCCCTAATAGCATGGGATATGAACCACCATCTTCTACTACTTCTATCACATCAAAGTCAGCATGCGTTTTAACACCTTCAATGTCGACAACCAAGTTTGAAATACGACCAATAGGCTGAACCTTCACCTGATTTGTGAGTTGCAACTGTACTGGCGACCATCCCAATGTTGGATTTCCCATCAATTTCTAGGTTTTCTTAGTCAGAATATTTGTGTCTGATCCAAGATCCAAAATGATCGAGTCAACCTCATAATCTCTGATCTGGATATTCATCCTCATCTCCTTGCTTGTCTTCCTTTTCTGTAAAGAATTTACTGCAGAATCCTTCACTACCTTATCTGGGTGGTGCAATAGTGTCTCAAGCTCAACAAGGTTGTCAGGGTCCCTTTCTAGTGATAAACAACTCTCAAAGAACTATCATAAGGTACCATGCTGTCGCGATGGGCCTGCCTCTACAAATGGATCAAAAGAAAATGGCATATCAATAATTGGTAACTTACCCGGATTTCTCCCAATTGCATTCTTTGAGCCAAAGAAGGTGTCTTTCTCTGTCACAATATCAAATGCCACCTTTTTCTTTCTAGTGATCCTAACTTTCTGCCCCAATCCATCATCTCTAGTTGTTGCACTAGCGCAAGTGACGATCCTAATGTCAACATCCTTCATTTGCAGCTCGACCTGAATTGTTGCAACTATTGGTCCTTGATTCAAGTTCAATAGCGGTTTCTAATTCAATGGTTGATTCATCGGCTGGTTCTAAGTCTAAGGTGGGTTCTGAGTCTGAGTATGTGCTGGGACTTGGTTCTGCATTATCGGTTGGTTCTGTACTTGGAACGCAGGATGATTCTGATTATGTATATTCTGTAACTGAGGAATGTTGTCAGCCTGCCATTTTGTAATCAACTAAGGGCAGTTTTCAACATTATGATTGCTGGATGCACAGTATGTACATTGTGTATAAGAGAACTCCCTCTAATAATGCCCAAATACACCACAGGTGTAACACTGGATTGATTCATGACCTTTTCCTCCTCCTTGACCAAATCCTCCTCCTCGACCTCTGAACCCTCCACGGAATCCTCCTCGGACTCCTCCTTGCTGAAACTATGATTGGGCCATCTATTTCTGTTGGACATATTGTGGTTGATTATACTATAGTCACGGTGCCTGGTTATATTGAGGTTGTACCACCATCTGAGGGTGAGGTACAAACTGCGGCTGCGTTGTAAACTGTTGTTATAGTTGCATGGAGATAAACTGCAATGGAGGTGGTGGTGTATACGGCACTTGTGCTACTGGTTGCACTACTTGTGACTGTGCTTGTGCTGTCCGAGGGTCCTCTCCTTTCACAAAATATGAATCATACGTTCTTTCTTGGAGAAAATCATAAGCTCAGCAGTTTTTTTAATCATGTCCCATTGATCGACAAAATGTGTAATACAGGTTTTTAGCCTTCATAACCATCTTCTGCATGTATTCGCAGTTCTCATCTCGATGCCCATAGACTTGACATATGTGACACCATGGTATACTAGCACAGCTCAACGAGTTTGGGGCTCCCAATAGAAAATAATTCTTGAACCTCGGACATGTGTCCTTGGTATGTCCACCTACATGGCACCGAGTGCACCAAAGATCATCGCGATCTTCCTTATCCTTTTTTATATCTTGCGGTTGGAGCGTTAGGTTGGCCAACTGTGCTTGAATATGGTTCATTTCGACTGCGCTTTCTCCTACTAGTGATGCCTCCAATTTCATTGCAGTCTCCAGAGCCTCACTCTGCGTCGCAATATTTTGCTCCATTAATGGTTGTCGGATATGTGGGACAAGTGTGGCGATGAACCATTCCTTGTGTTGAACATCACTCATTTGAAAACTGACCCGAGCCATCAATGTCTTAAACCGTTGATCAAAGCCCCAAATCGTTTCATTGGGGAACTATTTGATCTCTTTTAATTCAATAATATACTAAGCCTCATACTTTGGCTTCTTGAATTCTTCAAATAACCCCGTTTGGATCTCATCCAATGTCTTTGTGGTACCTCCTGGAGGAATCCATGTGAATCTCATGAACCATTCCAGCGCATGGCCCCTCAGAGTAGTGGCCAGCTAAATTTTCTTGACATCATCATCGACAATTTGTCAAAAAGTCCAGATCGCCTCACATAAGAACCAATACTACTTTGGATCATCAATGCCATTACCATTGAATATCGGTAACTTCATTTTGTCGCCTAGCATTCTAGGCCTTCTTCCTCCTTCTAGTTCTCTATTACTAGACTGTTGCTAACACGTCGAGCAATTCGACGTAGAATGCATGTTTCTTCCTTGTGGTGGAGTAGTGCATAGAGGTGTAGACACATTACTGCTGGGGTTTGATCCTGTCATCCTTCCAAGCATAGCCTGGGCCTGGTTGTCCTCGTCGTCATGAAAAGGTTGCTTTGTCTCGTATGGTTGTTCTTCACGGCATCGCACTTTGATCGCAGTACGACCTTCTCCCATCCTCTACGTCTTCTCTCGAAACCTTTCTCCTCCCCTCATACAACCACTTATTTCCTTGACAACCTTCACATTCTCACCAGAACTCATTCCCATCTACCCCTTACCTTCTCATGCATCTCCCCCTTCCTTCGCACTGCCTACATACTCCGCACACTAGAGTTCCACTACTCTTGGTCCATCTTTAGAATACCTTTTTCACATACCAGTTGTTTAATTGACAGCAACAGCGATAATAAGAATCTTCCTCGAGTTCCACTAAAGAAATCCCTTTTCGCTTTGCTAAAATATTTATTGGTGTCAATGGAAAACTTGGTGATGTATCCTTCTAAGATACTATCCAACCGTACTTCAACTGTCCGCGATGCCTTATTATTGATTTCTTGCAACTCCTGGATTAGCTCTAGGATCTAGGATGTTAGCTCTCCTCCTTGGAAGTTTGTCTTCTTCTTAGTGAATTTTTCTAGCCATTCATGCAAGAGGACAGGAAATTCACAAAAGAACCATTCGTGAGGACCGTCGTAGATATACCTATCCAACCAGTGGCCCATCAACAACTTCAGATTCTAATTTTCAGCTTCAACAAAAACCCACAATTTTAGGTCAAACCACCCTTCGATCACCGGTCGGGTCAAATGCCAAAACATATCCTCCTCTTAATAGCAACTCGGTCCCAGAAACGGAACCATTTGTTAGTGAAACCCACCAATAAAGCCTCGTCGACAGGGGTTCTCACTTTGTCGACACCCAACCAATGCAATCTCCCTAAGCACTAGCCCATATATGGTTTACACTACCCAGCAACATCCGCGGAGTGGACGAAGTCTCCCCTGAGATTTTTAAGGGAGAGCTATCGAAACCGAGTTTCCGATAGTGGGGATGGAGGATATGGGGATCTGACGGGGAGACACCAAAACTGCTAGATCAAATCTTTGCAGTCGATGTTAAGTCATTTCAACAACTTGCAAAGTGCATTCAGAGCTTATGCAGACATTATTGATTCATTTCCATAGCATCATACAGTTGTCACAATACCGCTAATACCGTAGCATTGTTCATAAAACATATCAATTCATAGTGCAATAGAACATAAAAGACTTAAAAGCAGATCAGATCAATATAGCAACCAGAGATTAAATCACAGCAACATCATAACAAAGCAGGTCTCAACATCATAACATATTAGAACACAGCAATGATAACAGACAAGATCATAGCAGTGATAATGGACAAGATTATGCGACAACTATCATATCATATTAATCTTGTGCAAAGGATCCACATTACACAACTCTTCTCCAAAACTGGAGACTGCATACATCAGGAAAACCCAGATAAATGGCATATACACAGGGAATTATTCAAAAAACCAATTGCACTAGACCTTAGGAGATAATTATCCTCTGATGCGATCATCCTATGATGATCATAATCCTTCTCCTCCTCTCTTTCTTGCAAAACTAGATCTATAAATAGGCTTGCGCCTTTTCATTGATGGTCCACTTCTAACTAACTTATAACCACTAATTACCTATTGCAACAAAACTTGGTCAAATAATATATAAAATATTCAAATCGGTTATTCTTCCCCATCACGCTGATCTAGCCTTGCATGGTACCAAATGAGCTTGCGCAGTTGTCGTGACACTACGCAACTCACTTACCAAAACCCCTGCCAACATAAATCAAATTTAGGAATTTGATGACAATGCATTTCACTAGGACAATAAGGAAACTATTGAAGTCACTAAGGAACTTAAGAAGCATGATAATGAATTGAATGATGTCACTGAAAATAAAGATAATGACATCATGATAGATAAAGCTAAGGATAAGCTTGAGGATGCAACTAAAATTGTTAGACCATGGGAAGAGTTGGAGTTACAATGAAATCAATGTGGATTAGGACATAAATAGGATAATGATAACTTGTTTCTTATTCCTAATTATTGCAAATTAATTACATATGTGAGTACTGTATTTTTGGATGGTGTCAATAGGAGCACTAAACTTGAATACAATGATAAGAAACTATTACGATATATTGACTAGGATGTCGATGCAAATGTTGACGGTGATGTCATTGTTACGCATGTTAATGTTGATACAATTATTGAGGATTTTTTGGATGATTATAATCAGTTGGATGAAGAGCTTGTACAATGTTGACAATGTTACCGATTTGGACATGATGAGTGAAATTGTTTTGATCTTCACCCATGCATTTTTTGTGAGAAGACCAGTCACCTCTTAGAAAGGTGTCAAAAGAGAAATAAGGTTAAATGGAAACACATACACTTTGAATGGTTAGGGACTTTGAATTGGAGTTTGAAAGCTAATTCATTATATCAATCTTATTAATGAGTTCATACACAAATTTAACCATGGTTACAAGGAACAATTTAGATGGTTCTAAGTGTTTTAGAATTGTGTATTTAGGGAAAGACTGGGTCCCACTTGAGGATTTCTTTTGATTTGAATATTAATTATTTATANTGTGATTATATTTTACCACTTTCAAGGGTGTATATCTGACGATCCATCAAGGAAAAGTTTAAGAACCCCCCCCCCCCTCCCGCCTAAATTTATATGTATAATAAATGGATGAAGCCCACTGATATATGGGAAATAGTGAAGGATATATTATTAATAATATAATATGTATATATAATTCTTTGGTGAATATTTCATAAAACTATAGAATCTTATAAAATCTAGGCGAATCTTTCACAAAATTATAAACCTTTGAAAAGGCTTCGCCAATTTTCTCTGTGAATCTTGGTGTATAATACTTGTTAAAAACTTACACAACTATTTGTCATTGAATTTGGTTGAGTTATAATTTGAAATATTGTGTGGAGAAATGAGTAGTAGGGGGTATGAGTGTCGATTATTCTATACATAAACAAGATATGGATTTGAAATATTAAAAAATTTACTTTTTAGAACATTAGTGCAAACAATATTTTTGTATGTCTATCTTGTTTGGGATCGAGGCCTCTCCAAGGAATATTGGAAGAAAATTGAATGAATTGAAAAAAAAAATAGAAAAAAAGATAGGATTTAAAACACAAACTTCTTATCCTATGATGTTAGTAGTAAAATGTGTATGGTACCTTTAGAAGGATAATATTTATGCTAATAGAAAAGAGTGTAATATACATGTTGTGGCAATAACCCTAGGGAACAAACGAGATTATAACAATAATAATGCACACAATAATAATAACTCCAATTGAAATCCATGTTATGTTCCTATATGGTAGTAGAAGTACTGGAAACATGGAGATGGAAAAATATAAATAAGGAATAACATCTATTATTATTTTACAAACATCTATAAATTTAGGATAAGGTTCACATGATAATACATTGTCTTGTGTGTGAATAAGTAATAGAAACCCACTCAATTTAACATGAAGAATTGAGTAGCTTAAATATATTCTTGAGTTTGGAAGGGAAAAATACAATTATATTAATGATGTTTAAGAAAGGCATAAAAAAATGAGTTAGAGTGTTGAGACATCTTTGTGATAAATGGAACAAAGCCACAAATGTGTTTTTTTTGTAAATATTGGACCTATAGATCCTAAATGTATCTTGATGTAAATAAAATTATAATACTCAGTTCTATTCTAGATTAGAAGTTATCGAACATTTAGGATTTGTTTAATTTTGTTTCATGTCTCACTAGAAATGCTTTGTGCAATGTTGTAAAATATTATTAGGATAAATCAAGAATGGAAATTGGATTTTTTCTTTTCTAATTTTGAGCTTTATCTTTCATACATTTGTTTCAAGAAATCAAAATAATATTTACATCTCTGAAACCATAATAACAATAATCAAAACAAAATAGTCAAGTAAATTTGTGAAACAATGATGTCCACTCTTAAAACATTTTTGGGCTCATTTATAGATCAGTTAGAAAATTAGATCATGAATAACAATGGAGGATTATGAATTACAAGTAAACTTATGCTTTATTGTTATTTATTTATGGGTGTAATGTTATGATTATTGGAATATCAAGCAATACTAAGAGGGGGGTGAATCAGCATTAATCAATCTATTTAAATTTTTATCACTTACAACAAAATCAACAATTAAAAAACAACACACAATATTATCATGGAAGCCCAATTGGGAAAACCACCAACACCTTTTGTTTCTGCAAAATTATATTTACAAATGGTTTTTGCATGCTACTACAGACAAGGATGCTACAACACCCTATTTACCAGCAACTATTGGAAGGAGGATACGACCCCCTGGTTCATCAACTACTACTGAAAGGATTCTTTGACACCCTATCTACTAGCTACCACTGGAAGGATGCTACGACCCCCTCGCAGGCATGTTGCATGTCCTAGCGCTTCCCAACCACCATTATATGATAATTTGCTCTTATGACTTTTGTACACCTATGGATCTTCTAATTGAATGTACAAAGACTCCTATTTGAAATTTTAAATCCTTGTTTATATACCCTCAAATGTATCTCTTCATCTAACAGTCATGTATATTCATTGTGACTTTTCACAAACAAAAACCAATTTGAAATTACCTTTCTATTTTAACTTGCGAAATTATTAGTGTGAAACACTCCTTTCAACAACTACCTTTCTACAATTAACCTTATGCAAATTATCTTTCTGCAATGAACTTTCCGCAATTGACCTTCTACAATTAACTTTTCTCAAAGTGGTATCCACAATGCTCCTTTTCTCAACTACCTTTCCGCAATTAATCTTCCACAACTATCTTTTTGAAATCGCCCTTTCTGCAATCTACATGAACTCCTTCCTTCTGCAATTGCGGGTTACGGATTGCGGGTCTACTTTTCAACTTTTCTCGAAATTACTTCTGCAATTTGTCTTCCACAAAACTTCTTTCGCAATTGTAGATTGCGGATTGTGGGTTTTCTTTTCAACTTTTCTCGAAACTGCTTCCACAATTCGTCTTCCACAAAAACTTCTTCCGCAATTGCGAATCCTGGATATGCTTTTCATAAATTCTCAAACATTACTTCCGCAAATCTCTTTCGCAAATTTCACAAGATTACACCTTGGCATTGCGAAAACTATTCTAGACCATTGATATTTCTATTTCTTATGATCTAGGTCATCTAATTCTTCACTTCATTGAAACTTAGTGTTATAATGCTTATGACTTCGCTTAGCCAACTGTGTTATTTTGGATCAATATTTTTGGACTATTTCATCAATGTTGCCTTATGATCTTATGTTGACAACAATGCCAATTTAATCAACAATATCCCCCTTTGGAATTGATGGCAACATTTTCTCCTATAGGCAATTTTTCTCCCCCTCAACAATGACAAATTTTTGAGAGAAACTCCCCCTTTAATGTTGCTTCACTTTTCTATATCCCTTCATAATATTATAGTTTGTAGTCATGTATAAGAAACACAACAAGGTATACTTGAATTTCTCTTTGAGCGTTGATCTCGTTCTCCTGTGTTTTCTTACTTCATATCAGCAACATCAATCTGCCTTTGAGGAGATCAAAACCACTCATAATTATTTACTTATGGACCATAGATTTTAAAAATCACCCCCCCCTATGGGTGTGTCTCCCCCTGTCAACATTTAACCTCTTTCTGTGATAGGGTTTTCATACTTTTAGTTAAATTTCTCAATGATTATGGATAACCCCCAATTTCTACCTAAGATAGGCAAATGATTCTCCAGGTAACAACTTAGTGAAAATGTCTGCAATTTCTTCCTTCATATCAATATACTCCAATTTGACCACTTTTTGAGACACTTGCTCTCTTAAAAAATTATATTTGATTAGAATATGTTTTGTCTTAAAGTGCATAATAGGACTTTTGGATATGTTTATAACACTTGTGTTGTCATAGTCTATAACAATAGGGTCCTCATATTTTACAAGTAAAACTTCCAATGTTTGCTTCATCCAAATGAATTGTGTATAGCATGATGCAGCAGCAATATACTAGGGTTATGTTGTAAACAGTGAAATGGAAGCATGTTTTTTGCTTATCCATGACACCAAGCGATCTCCTAAGTAGAATGTTGCTCCACTGGTGCTTTTTCTGTCATCAATACTTCCTGCCCAATCTGCATCAGTGAATACCCTTAAAGTGAAGTTATTGAATTTTGGATACCATAATCCATAATCCACAGTAACTTTTAGATATCTAATAATTCTTTTTATTGCAGCCATGTGTGTTTCTTTTGGGGATGATTGGAATCTGGAAACCAAACCTACATCCTGCATTACATTTGGTCTTGTAGCTATTACATGTAATAAACTACCAATCATTTACCTATGCATAGTATGATCCACTTCTAAATATTCATCATCCTTTCTCAATTTATAACCAGTGACCATAAGAGTACTAATAGGTTTGGATTCTTCCATTTTGAACTTTTTCAGCATCTCTTTGATATACTTAGTTTGAGAGATGAAAATCCATTTTTCTGATTGAGATACTTTTAAACCTAGAAAGAATGTTAGTTCTCCTAACATTGACATTTCAAATTCCTTCTTAATTTCTAAAGCAAATTTTACACTCATAATTTGTAGATCACTTCCAAATATGATATCATCTACATAGACTAAAACAATGATCATATTTTGTTTTCAAACTTTATGTATAGATTATTGTCAATGGCCCCTCTGCTACATCCTTAATTCTTTAAATAATTGACAAGTCTTGGAAACCATGCTCTTGGAGCTTGTTTAAGGCCATAGAGTGCCTTCTTAAGTTTGCAAACATAATTTCTATTTTCTGATAACAGAAAACCTTCATGTTGCTCAACATAGACTTGTTCTTCAAAGTTATCCATTAAGAAATGGAGATTTTACATCCATTTCATACACTCTAAAGTTATTGTAGCCTGCAAAACAAAAAAAACATCCAAATGGCTTCAAGTATTTCCACAGGTGAAAAAGTTTCTTCAAAGTCAATACCTTCTACTTGAGCATATCCCTTGCATACTAATCTAGCCTCGTTTCTTGTCACATGACCATGCTCATTGAACTTGTTTTTAAAAATTCATTTGGTTCCTATAACATTCATGACCTTAGTTCTTGGGACAAGTTCCCAAGTTTGGTTCTTCTCTATTTGATCAATTTCATCATTCATAGCATTTATCCAATCCTCACTTTTTCAAGCTTCTTTAAATGTTTTGGGTTCTACTATTGAAAGTAGTACTTGTTCTTCATCATAAATTAATTTTCTTCTTGTCTTAACTCTTGAATCTTTGTTACCAATTATTTGACTTTCAGGATTATTCTTCTGAACCCACCTAAATGGTGTCTTTGTGTCTGATCTTGGAGAGTATTCATTCTCATTTTCATGTGATTATTATTTCTCTAATTTTTCTTCTTCTTCTACTTCAAAAACATCCTTTTCTTCTGAACTTTCTTTTTCTTTATCATCTATTTTTTCATCATCAATTTCTTCAACATCCACACTTTATTGGATTTGTATTCTTCTCGGTTTAGTATCATCAATAGTTTCATTTTCACTTTCTATGATCTTGTGAAACCTTAGATTATAACATCTGTATGTCTTTTGGTGGAATAATATTGAAGAAATATGCCTTCATCTGTTCTAGATTCAAACTTCCCTAGTTTAACATCATCTCTTTTTATGTAGCATTTACTTCCCAAAACTCTAAAATATTTAACTAAAGTTGGTCTTCCAAACCATAGCTCATAAGGAGTCTTGTCACTATTCTCTCTGAGTTGTCCTCTATTTTATACATAGACAAATCTATATACTACTTCTCTCTAATAACCATCGAGAATTTTTACTTCATTAAGAATAGTACTTGATGCTTCTTGGACGATCATGTTCTTTCTCTCAACATCTCCATTTTGCTGAGGAGTTTTGCTGCTAAAAATTGCCTCTTGATTCCATGAATTTCAAAAAACTCATTGAATTCATTTGAGGTGAAATCCCCACCATTATCTTATCTTGGACATTTAATCTTGCGATTTTCTTCATTTTCAATGAGTGTTTTGAAGGCTTTGAACTTCATAAAGGATTCTGATTTTTCTTTAACAAATTCCCCCCAAGTCATCCTTGTATAATCATCAATTAATAACATAAATTAATATTCACCTTGAAATCTTTTAGTCCTTGTTGGTCCACAAAGATCAGTGTGAATTATTTCTAATGGCTGAGAGTTTATATGTTCTTTTACCTTGAATCTTGTTTTTATTTGGTTCCCATGAAGACAGTGTCTGCAAACATGATTTGGTGGTTTTATGACCTTTGGAAAATTCCTTACAGCTCCCTTCTTACTAACTTTACAAGATTGTCAAACTTCAAGTGCCCCATCCTTATATGCTATAGAAAGATTTCATCAATTTGACTCATATAACATTGTTCTTAATTTTCTATAATATATACATTACTTGGATTTCTCACAGCAATCCCAACAAGTTTTCTTGAATCTTTTCTTCTGATTTCACACTTCTTGGAATCAAATATACATATGTGTACTTGATCACATGTTTGTCTCACACTTAAAAGATTAGATTTTAAGTTATTTACAAGCAAAACATTTCCGTCTTTCATCTTGTCTCTAAGAGCCATTGTACCCTTCCCAATTATTTTAGAGGATAGATTATCTCCAAAAGTGACATTTCCTTTTTTAATTCATATTTAGGCTTATAAACTTATTTGGGTATCCTGTCATGTGTTTTGAGCATCCACTGTCCATATGCCATAGATTTCATTTTTCTCTTGCACATGGATATATTGAACATTCCACATCATATTTATTCTTCCAAACCATCCTTTCTTCATTGCCTTGAAATTTTGTGGTGTCATTCTCCATAGGAATCACTAGTTTGCAACTTCTAGCAATGCGTCCTTGATTATCACATTTGTAACATTCTATACTATAACTCTATAGAGGAGCAAAAGAATTATAGTTTCTTCCTTTTGGATTGATTTTAGTAACATTATTCTTATAGAAAGGAAACTGTGGTGTAATTCCTTTCCCAACAGGAACCATTAGTTTACAATTTCTAGCTATATGTCCAAAATTGTTATAGGCATAACAATTTCCCAAAAAGAGTTGTTGATGTCTCATTCGTACATTATCTATCATGCTTTCATTTTCAGGGAGAGAATTTTTTATTGTATTCCTTTACAAATGGTCTCATAAGTGCATCATCATAACTTCTTTTATTTATGAAGGAGGATTGTTCTGTCTTCTTTCCATTGTCATAACCTAGTCCAGTTTTATTACTATATGATCTTTGACAACTTAGGATGTCATCCAAAGATTTTGAACTGCTCTTAAACTATGATTGAAAGGATTCTTCATTTATCTTCTTTCTAAACAATATTAATTCGGCTTCAAACTTTTCTAATTCCTGCTATCGTTTCTTGAGTTGTTGTTATAGATTGTTTTCAACATTTTTTAAGTCGAAATAATTCTTTCTGCATCATTGTTTTTCTCCTCAAATTGTCATATGAATTTTTATTTTTTGTACATCTTATTATACTTCTCTAATTCTTCAAGAGCATTTACAAGTTCTTCTTCAATAACTACCACACCTTCTACTTCTTCCTCAAAGATATTGTTCTCTACTCCCATGAATAGGAATTCAACATCTTCATCTTCACTAGACTCATTTGAGCAGTTATCATCCATGGAATAAAAGGTCTTCTTTTTGTTTTTATTTTAAAAAAACATTTTTTTATTATTTTAATCTTTCAAAAACTCATCATCATCTTCTTATTTGGGATAAGGGAATTTGAAGCAAAGTGACCAATTTCCCCACAATTAAAACATTTTAAGGGTAATTTCCCTTTGTACTTACTAGTACCTCTCTTAATATTTTTAACAGGAAGTGCTTATTCATCATCAGAGTCTTCTAATTGAATATTTGTTTTAGATTTATTAGCTACCTTAGATTATTTAAAAGTTTCTTACTTCTTTTGAGAATTATCTTTCCCAATCCTCATTTCATAAGCTATGAGGATCCCATATAGTTCTTCCATGGTGAGTTTGTCAATATTTTCTATCTCTTCTAGGGTGGAAATATTTGGATTGTAAATCATTGGAAGTGATCTTAGTACTTTTGAAATTATTTCCTTTTCTTCCAATTCTTCTCCTAGCCCTTGAATTGCATTAACAATTTCATCAATTCTCTCAAAGTATTCTGAAATGTTTTCGTCTTCCTTCATTTTTAGACTTTCAAATTGAGTTTTAAAAGTATGGAGTTTAGCCCCTTCTACCTTGACGTCTCCTTCATAGATGGTCTGCAATTTGTCCCAGATCTCCTTTGTTGTTTTGCAATCCATCACTTTGGCAAAGACTGTTCTTCCTAAACCATTCAAAATTGCATCAACAACTTTATCATTGTATCCAATTTTTTTATTCCTTCAAGATTTGTGGGAGGATATTTTATATATATATATATATATATATATATATATATATATATATATATATATCTTGTTTCTATAGAAATCCAAACATCTATTCCAATAGACATTATATGACTTCTCATCCTAACACTCCATTACCCATAATATTCTCCATTGAATATTGGAACCTTGGAGGATGTTTTTGCTTGTTGATCCATAGTGATAAAAGATATCTCTTCAAGTGTTTAAAGTTTTAGTAAAGAGCCTTCTCTGATACCAATTATTGGAATATCAAGCAATACTGAGAGGGAGGTGAATAATTATTAATCAATCTATTTAAATTTTTATCACTTAGAACAAAATCAACAATAAAAATAGAACACGCAATATTATCATGGAATCCCAATTGGGAAAACCACCAACACTTTCTATTTCTGCAAAATTATATTTACAAATGGTTTCTCCCTGCTACTGCAGACAAGAATGCTACAACACCCTAGTTACCAACAACTACTAAAAGGACGCTACGACCCCCTGGTTCATCAGCTACTACTGAAAGGATGCTTCAACACTCTATCTACCAACTACCACTGGAAGGAGGATACGCCCCCCTCGCAGGCCTATTTCCTACCCTAGCGCCTCTGAACCACCCTTATATGATAATTTGATCTCTAACTTCTCTACACTTATGTATCTTCCAATTGAATGTACATAGAATCCCATTTTAATTTTAAAGGCTTGTTTATATACCCTCAAATGTATCTTGTGGCATCCCCGACCCTCCGACTGGCGAAGAGGATGCTACTAACACCAAGCATACGGGAAAACAGCCCCATGAACATGAACAAACATCAATGCTGAAATTAAAACAAGCTTAACAGAATGCATACTAAGATGCATAATCCATCATACAAAGATGCAGAGTTACTCAACATTCAGTGGAAGCAAACATAAACATTCCAGCATTCAACATGTTCATCATAATTCATGAAACAATAGATATAATTGCAGAGATAAAAGAGTCATGAGTACTTATCTTTAAATGAAGAACTCGCCCCGCAACCAGCTATGTCGCTACAATGTTCCACCCAACCATAGGCCAGCGTGCTCATCAATCTCTCAGCAACACTACCACCCCCGAGCTGGGCATGATTCCTCAAGGAATAAGGGTCAATGCAGGCTTACACATAGCCAAGGTTTTCCAATCAGCCAGACCCACACAGCAAGGTTTTACCAAGTCATCAAGGAGCTAGGACAGGCTAAATGCCAAGCTGGTGGCCTCAACACTAACCTCTCAATCATACCCAGCCTCTAATCCCACTCCCAACAGTCCGAAGACCAACCACTGCATACCGCAGCAAAACAATCCCTTCACCGCTCTGTGAAGAAGGAAAAACAACCAGGTGACAAACCCAAACAAAGGAAAAACATAGTTCAGTCCACAAGACAACTCAAAGTTGTTCTTGGCCCTAGCGTGGCCAAAACAACTCAGCAACAACCCAAAACCAGGGTACTTCAGCAGCCACAAACTCACAATGATAACTATGGCAGTCTTACACAGTCCCAAAACAGGGAAGAAGTCAAATTCCCAGCGTGGACAGAGGAAAACACAAACGCAGACCATAGTAGATAGCTTACACGGCCACAATCGACAAGGAGGCATACACATACCACCGAAACCAGTATGGAACACCCAGGCACACAGCCCCGAGCATGAATGGCTCCTGCACTCGAGAACCCTGAGTGACAGCCACGATTTCA
The DNA here is from genome assembly GCA_001517045.1 of Pseudotsuga menziesii. Taxonomy (NCBI): domain Eukaryota; kingdom Viridiplantae; phylum Streptophyta; class Pinopsida; order Pinales; family Pinaceae; genus Pseudotsuga; species Pseudotsuga menziesii. The sequence continues at coordinate 64,248 of LPNX010192130.1, read as the reverse complement.
CTTGTTCCCTGCGTGAGGAAAACCAACGTATAATTCTTGTGCATGGGAATAAGGGACACGGCCAACACAAATATGGGAAATAATAGCCCACGAACAACAAAAGAAAACCCCAGCGATCCTTCACGGTCCAGCAATGGTGGAGGCAAAACGCCGACTCTATGCATGATCAAGAGGAAAGGACACCACCCCGATTGGTAACCGGCACGAGAGAGAAGAAGGAAAACCCCCAAATAGAAATCGCACACCCCCTTCACTCAGCTCTGCATGAGGAAGATCAACTCAGCCTCCTCCTATGCGTCTCCTGCGCGAGAGTGAATAGACCCGGCCTAAGCGCGCGGATGATCCGACAATCGGGAGGAACGAACAGACCAAATCCTACGGAGAGTGCCATCGTGGGAGAGTGGAGAGAGTGTTTCTTCTGCCCCATGCGACGTGAAGAGGAGAGTCTACTGGTGGAGTGGGCATGTGGGCAAGGACTGACAGTCCTGCCACAGCCACCACTACTCAGCAATAACTACCCCAACTACTCAACAAGACATTAAGGAGGTTGTGTGAGAAAAGGGAAGATGGCAATTCAAACAAGGTGGTAACACATGGGTTCCCCCCATAGACCAAGGTTTGACATCCCCCACCCGGTATCCTTTGGAATCATGCCCTTTTCATTTTAATGTTGCACTGCCGTATCTGGTTGTGGTTTATTTTATTTGATGTGCGTGTTTACATGATGTCAAATTATAATGTGCTGGATAGAAAGATATACCATCGGCAACTATCCCCATTGCCGAAACATACACAACCAAATCAATGGTGGGGCTTTTGCCTTTAGCTCCTCACCACGATTAATTACATTATATACATCATGTAAACGAGGTCAAAACCGGGGTGTTACATTCCCCTCCCCCTTGGAATAACACCGTCCTCGGTGTTCCAATACATAGGAATACATATACAATTGCACATCAAAAATTTCAAAATTTGGCAGATCTGTCCCACGTTCAATTATTCACTTTGAACGTTCAGGACCAAGCCCCTCGACTTCCACGAACTTCTCCTGCTGGTTCTCAGCTTTCAGCTTATCCCGAAGCCTAGGAACTTTGCGACTATTGCCCTCATCATGTTCCCTCATTGGGCAGTCCCAGTGTAAGTGATGTCCTCCGCATCCCCAGCATTTCACTGGCTGCTTCATCTTTACCTGCTCAATTTCCTTTGAGTCTTCATGCCAGGACCGTTTCTTAATAGGTCGCTTGGACGAATGTCCCATCACTGATCCACCTTCCTTTCTCTTGTCGATTGCTCCCAGAAGGCTTTTCACCTCCCTTTGCAAACCAATAGAGTCTTGCAAAATCTGGTGGTTCATTTCATTCTGCATTTTCTGTATCTTGAGCATCTCCCCAAGATTCTCTTGGGTCATGGCAATCATTTGAAGGAGACTTCTAGCTAAGTCTAGCAACTTTTGATCTGCTGCCATGATCAATGTGCATCACCGGGTTTCACTTTTCTCACCTATGAAATGCACCATTGAAATCCTGTCAGACCAAGCATAATATAGACATTAAAATCAGTCAGTTAATTACCCAATTGGCATGACAGTCCAAGCCTCATCAAGGAGACTCTCATATTTTTCATGCCTTCCCAATAGGCACACAAGCTCATTCATGTCCATTCTTGGGCAGGGAATTAACCATTCCAGCATTCACAAATTACTTTAAGCAAATACACACATTTCATTTTCAGCCATACATACATTCAACAATCCTTTGTTTTCACAATGCATAAATATATATATGTATATATAATTAAAAGGACAAGAGAGAGCAGCAAGAGTTTTTCCCCTCTTTGTTTTGTTCCATCCTGGAACCCACACCACCGCTGTGGATTTTCATGCTCTCATCCTCTTTCACTTCACCGTGAATGCTGGACCAATCCTTCTTAGTCATGACACTTAGTGTCTTCGGTCTATTCCAAACCTCTAAACCATGGAGTCTCTCCACATGGTTTGTCTCAGCTGCTAGGACCCCCACAGTCTTACTAGCACCTTTTTCATTACCGCTCATTCCGAGCTCTCCAGGACAGTCACATGTCCACATGCACCCCTAGGATGCTCTCATAGTCCTCACTCTCAGTGATACCTATATCCAAACATTGAATAGATCCACATGTTTAGTTTATTATCATCGGTTTTATCTCTAGAACAAGAGCTTAAAATATCATAACCAAATCATATACACATGTATATTCATAAGCAAAATAATCCAATACTTATCTGTATTGTACGTTTCCTCATTGGTCCATAGGATCCTGCTTCGCTTTGCAAGCCTTGGGATCACCTATGGACTTGGATGTTAGGTCAGCACGCAGGCTGCTCCACAACATCAAATAATTAATGTCCAGCTAGTACACCCTCATGTTGACTGGGCTTGGAACTTTACCACGACCATTTCTAGGTCTAGGATCTACTATGGATCCTCAGGCATATAACATCCCAACATGCACTTATACCAACATACACTTATATCAACATACACTTATATCAACAATAACCCTTACTCCACAACCCCTCACAACAACTATTTACCTTTTACCTTTAGGGTGCAACACCCAACTGCATCTATTTAGCCTGTCAACATAAGCAATATAAGCAAACTCATCAGCGTTATTGCTCTAAAGCTGTAATCATATTTCATATCATTCACTATCAAGTATTGAGACACCAGGAGTGCATCCACTCCCTAGGGTGTAATCAATATTGAAAACCCTTTCATGATCCGACATCAGGAAAGTGTGCACCCCTTTCCGATGTGTGCCATGTAGGCCCTATTCATACTCAAGCAATCGGTCATCATGGAAATAAAATCAAAACATGTTCTACATATGGAATTTTAATAATTTGACATGCATATTATCAGCAAGGGTCACAGAACACTTATCCATTTGCCGATGCAGTATGCCTTTGTTAAGGAGAAATGGGGCTCCCTTCTCTGAGTTGACAGTCCCTCTGTTATCCATCTCAACTCCTTTTTTACAGTTCATATCCACACATGTCTTACCAACATAATCTATACCATCTCACTCATGTTGCTTACCAAACATGTAGTGCAGATGAGACATTTCCAAAATGTCCAATGGAATTTCACCTGAAACCCATTTCCAAAATAAGGGAAAACCTTCCCATGTAGTTTGGCTCCTGCAGGCCATCACACATGATCCTCCTGCAGTGTGTACCCCTGGCACATTCATCAATTAGCCAAACAGTCAATCATTGTCTGATAATACAATCCAAATTGATTGTTACATAACCAAGCAATTACATTAGTAATTAAATTCAATAAGAATTTGCAACTCTATCTACTACAGAAATTGATTTGCTTAGCAATGAGGTGATCCTCATTTGTGGGTCTCTTGTAAGTAGCACTACTATGCCCATTATAATTTTTATGCTTACTAGTATAATATGAATACCCACTTACAATGTGTCCTCCTGACACAATCTTATGCAAGCCAACAGTGATTAGTAGTCGTCAGCAATTTCTTAAATTTGAAATTCACAATTCAAATTTAACAACCCATTATGCATACCAACTATTTTCACAACCATGAGACTCTTCTCATAAGGTTTGGCTCTTTCATATGGTAGATTCTGGCATTTGTCATGGTCTTACTCTCATTGCCATGCTCTAAATAATCTACCTGAAACCTGAGCTTCAATCAACCAAGCACTTGGTAAGTCTGGGTGCATATAACCTTTTCATTGCTGCAACCATTACTGAAGCATTTTCAGAATTTATAAAATTCAAATACTTCCATCTGTTAGTCACATCAATATTACCAAAACTCATTTACTTCATGCAATCATTATCATACTAACATTTGCAAGGCATAGTCACATCATTCATGCAATTAAATGAAATGTTTAGATACTCCTTACTTCACAAGCGTATCATTTGTACCACCTTGCTCTTCCATAGAGAATTTCTGGCAGCCAATTGATCATGACTATCCTCTTTAGGCACTTACTATCCTGCATTCACAACAACCTTTGAAATGGTTCCTGAATTTTCATCAATTCATCATTTCAGCCATTAGTTATTCATAATATCACATGCACTCATCTCAATGCATTCATGCAATACATCACAACATTTGCACCTATACTTATGCAATCAGTCACTCACACCCTTCATATGCATACATTCAATGCATGACTACAAGATTCATAAAATCTTTTTAATGCATATCCACTCAATGCTACCTTGCATTGATTCAGGAATACTATTCATTCAACACACCATGCATGGCCTAACCATGACTACTTCATATAGGATGCAAGATCATCAGTACTTACTTTTCTTGGGCTACTAAGCTCAATCAACATATACAGGCATGACACCTTTCTATATTCAAATATCCACATGGTACGAGGTCTCTTACCTTTACCACTCCATGGAATTTGTCATAATCAACTCTTACCTTCATGGGTCGTACTTACACCCTTGACATTACTAGTTTGGTTGGTATCTTGCAAAGGATTGTAGACTTTGCTCACCAACTTTTGATTATGGACTGGTTGCCTTATCCCTTTCTTCATAGGGTTGCTGGTCACATTCATCGGCATCAGCAACATACTCAACCATGTCCAGGTTGTCGTTGGTTTTTTCCACTAATGTCAACACCAATGCAATAGTTATCATTAGTGGCTCATTATAAATATATAATTCTCAATATTCTTACCAACGTGTAATATCCTATGCATGCAATACATATCCTCATACATTTCAAGTATAAAACTTAGGAAATGTAGTTATAATCAGCAAGATAGGGTTTAAGGAAACTTCCCTTTTCAAGTCCCACATCCTTGCATGGAACTCCTCTTCCACACAACAGTTGGTTAGCCTTCATAGTCCTTACTACCTCTGGGCATGCAATTGTCCAGATTTGTCCATTTGATAGCAGCGGCCGTCATTAGCACTTTGCTGCTCCATGCTCAGATTTTGGTGACTTTCCCTTGTTCCCTACTAGATAGGCTTTCCAACGCCTATCCACATGCTTCATTCCGACCTCGGGTGTGAAAACCACACCACTTCTAAAAATGAAGATTTTCACCAAATCTCAGCATTTTACACACAATTGCATTTTGGACTGGGTGCCAAATTCAGCCACCTATAAACCCCACTGAAAAACTGCTGAAAAATCCCACTGGAAAACAGTCGAAATCTTCTAGAAAATCCCACTTGAAAATATCAAATTTTCCTCTGCAGAATTGGCTCTCATCTCGACTATCAGTCCGACGTTTCGGCAGTCAAAATAGCTAATTTCCTTCGTTGCTCATCGACTATCGGATCCACTAAGCACTACGCATCGGCGATCTGTTTGTCTACTTTTCTTCGATGTGTCGGCGGTCCAATCCTCTAAAGTTTTCCGACGTTTTCTATACTTAGAAAAAAAATTCTTTTTTGGAAATTTTTCTTCTTCTTTCCGCTGCTGTATCAGCAACCTCATCTTCTATTTTTCTCTGATACCTGCCGCCGCATCGGCTACTCAAACAGCTAAATTTTGCCGATGGTTTCCATACTTAGACGAATTTTCAACTATTTCAAAATTTTCCCCTTTCTACTTTCTTCCGCCGATGGCATCGGAAGTCCTTTCAGCTAACTGAGCCGACGTATCGGCTACTCAAACAGCTAACACCTTCCGATGATCTCAACACTTAGAAATTTTTTGAATTTTCACTCACGTCAGCTCAATCATGTACTTTCTGCCACCGCTTGATCTTCTTTTCGTCGATGAAATAGTTCCTTCCGCAGTCGCAATGGCGAAACACGATCCTTGATCTTCTTCCGATCGGTGAACTGATTTTGACCGGCATCGGCAGTCTTTTCTCATCGGTAGGATAGTGCTTTTGGCTTCTGCAATGGTGGGCGTATGAACCACTATCTTCTTCCGATAGCCAACGATTTCTATACTTAGAAAGAAATTTCAAACTTTCTTCATGGCGTCGACGATCGGAGGCATTACCCATCGGACGCGTAGTTGTTTAGCCATCCGCAATGGCAGGCGCTCGAACAACTATTTCCTGCTGACGGACATCGAACACTTAGAAAAAATTTCATAATTTTCCCTCCAATTGTTCTCCATCAGGCATGCTTCTACCTAGCTCTTCTGCTACATCGGAAGTCCGTTTCACTAAGTGTTCTGATGAACTGACTGTTCAAACACTTAGGCAATTCGTGGAAGTTTTCTGTCATCCATTTATGATCTCTGCTGGGCAGAGAGAAATCTTGCCTCTGTCACTGAATATTGGTGGTCCATTGAGGCCCATGCTGCAACATGACCTCTGATACCACTCTGCGGCATCCCCGACCCTTCGACCGGTGAAGAGGATGCTACTAACACCAAGCATACGAGCAAACAGCCCCATGAACATGAACAAACATCAATGTTGAAATTAAAACAAGCTTAAGATAATGCATACTAATATGCATAATCCATTATACAAAGATGCAGAGTTACTCAACATTCAGCGGAAGCAAACATAAACATTCCAGCATTCAACATGTTCATCATAATTCATGAAACAATAGATATAATTGCAGAGATAAAAGAGTCATGAGTACTTATCTTTCAATGAAGAACTCTCCCTCCAACCAGCTACGTCGCTGCAACGTTCCACCCAACCATAGGCCAGCATGCTCATCAATCTCTCAGCAACACTACCACCCCCGAGCTGGGCATGATTCCTCAAGGAATAAGGGTCAATGCGGGCTTACACATAGCCAAGGTTTTCTAATCAGCCAAACCCACACAGCATGGTTTTACCAAGTCATCAAGGATCTAGGACAAGCTAAATTCCAAGCTGGTGGCCTCAACACCAACCTCTCAAGCATACCCAGCCTCTAATCCCACTCCCAACAGTCCGAAGACCAACCACTGCATACCGCAGAAAAACAATCCCTTCACCACTCTGTGAAGAAGGAAAAACAACCGGGTGATAGACCTAAACAAAGGAAAAACACAGTTCAGTCCACAAGACAACTCAAATTTGTTCTTGGCCCTAGCATGGCCAAAACAACTCAGTAACAACCCAAAACCAGGGTACTTCAGTAGCCACAAACTCACAATGATAACTATGGCGATCTTACACAGTCCCAAAACAGGGAAGAAGTCAAATTCCCACCGTGGACAGAGGAAAACACAAATGCAGACCACAGCAAACAGCTTACACAGCCACAATTGATAAGGAGACATACACATACCACCGAAACCGATATGGAACACCCAGGCACACATCCCCGAGCATGAATGGCTCCTGCACTCGAGAACCCTGAGTGACAGCCATGATTTCACTTGCTCCTTGAGTGAGGAAAACCAACGCAGAATTCCTGTGCATGAGAATAAGGGACGCGGCCAACACAAATATGGGAAACAACAGCCCATGAACAACAAAAGAAAACCCCAGCGATCCTTCACAGTCCGACAATGATGGAGGAAAAACACCGACTCTATGCATGATCAAGAGGAAATAACACCACCCCGACTGGTAACCGGCATGAGAGAGAAGAAGGCAAACCCCCAAACAGAAATCACACACTCCCTTCACTCAGCTCTGTGTGAGGAAGATCAACTCGGCCTCCTCCTGCGTGTCTCCTGTGCAAGAGTGAACAGACCTAGCCTAAGCACGTAGATGATCCAAAAATTGGGAGGAACAAACAGACCAAATCCTACGGAGAGTGCCATCGTGGGAGAGTGGAGAGGTTGTTTCTTCTGCCCCACACGACGTGAAGAGGAGATTCTGCTGGTGGAGTGGGCATGTGGGAAAGGACCGACAGTCCTGCCACAGCCACCACTACTCAGCAATAACTACCCCAACTACTCAACAAGACATTAAGGAGGTTGGGTGAGACAAGGGAAGATGGAAATTCAAACAAGGTGGTAACACATGGGTTCCCCCCATAGACCAAGGTTTGACATCCCCCACCCTTATCCTTTGGAATCATGCACTTTTCATTTTAACGTTGCACTGCCGTAGCTGGTTGTGGTTTATTTTATTTGATGTGCGTGTTTACATGATGCCGAATTATAATGTGCTAGATAGCACGATATACCATCGGCAACTATCCCCATTGCCGAAACATACACAACCAAATCGATGGTGGGGATTTTTCCTTTATCTCCTCACCACGATTAATTACATTATATACATCATGCAAACGGGGTCAAAACTGGGGTGTTACATATCTCTTCATCTAACAGTCATGTATCTCATTGTGAATTTTCACAAACAAAAACCAATTCGAAATTACCTCTCTGTTTTAACTTGTGAAATTATCAGTTCGCAACACTCCTTTTCGCAACTACCTTTCTGCAATTTGCTTCTGGAAATTATCTTTTCACAATGACCTTTCTACAATAAACCTTTCGCAATTAAATTTCTGCAAAGTGGTGTCTGCAATGCTCCTTTCTGCAACTACCTTTTTGCAATTAATCTTCCGCAACGATCTTTCCGCGATCACCATTTATGCAATATCCAGGAACTCCTTCCTTCCGCAATTGTGGGTTGCGGATTGCAAGTCTTCTTTTCTACTTTTCTTGAAACAGCTTCCGCAATTGCAGATTGCAGATTGTGGGTAAGGATTTTCAACTTTTCTCGAAACTACTTCCACAATTCGTCTACCGCAAAAAATTCTCCCGAAATTGTGGATTGCAGATTGCGGATATTCTTTTCATAAATTGTCAAACATGACTTCTGTAAATCTCTTCCGTAGCTTTAACAAGCTTGCACCTTGGCATTGCGGAAACTATTCTAAACCATTGATCTTTCTATTTCTTATGATCTGGGCCATCCAAGTATTCACTTTATTGAAACTTAGCATTATAATGCTTCTGACTTTGCATAGCCAACTGTGTTATTTTGGATCAAACTTTTTGGAATATTTCATCAATGTTTCCTTATGATCTTACATTGATAAGAATGCCAATTTAATCAACAATGATACTAGCAAGCACAAAAGTATTCTCCAAATAAAAGTTCATAAAAATTAATAATGATATTAATTACATATGATATGGATTTATTGATCACATTAAATGGTGACAAATTGGAAGTATTTCTTTTTACAAGTATGTGAGGAGGCTCTATATTTTATGTAGAATATATGTAAAGTGCGGAAACCACTCTTCATAAAACTTGATTGAAACAATAAATAAAAAAATACTTATTTTAAAGGAATTAGGAGTTAAAATACAAACATCTTACTTTATGACGAACATTACCTTTATACTAAGAAGTTCTATTATACCAACTTTATATATATTTTTTCAAAATAAAAGATATGGATATGAAAACTTTATATGATGATGAGATCAAATGAATAAACAAACAAACAAAATTGAAGAAGAATAGTTGCACCTACTATAGAAATTTCGTGAAGTGATTCTCCCAACTCACTTCACCTCTCACTGATTTGAAAAAGAAATATGCTTTCCATTGGCATGAAGCGGCTAAGAAATCTTTCCAAAGAATGAAGGAGGTAATAAGCAATTGTCTTATTCTAGTATTGCCTAATTTTTCTAAACCATTTGTCTTGGAATGCGATGCATCAGGAGAAGGCATTGGAGCAGTCCTAAAACAAGGACAACACCCAATATATTTTGAGAGTAGTAAGTTACATCCACATGAGAGGATTTACTCCATCTATGATAAATAAATGCAAGCCATTATGCATGCTTTGATCAAGTTTCGACAATACTTGGTAGGAAACAAATTTGTAGTCAAAACTGACCATAACAACTTAAGGTACTTCCTCACTCAAAAGGATTTAAATGAAAGGCAGAAAACATGGGTGAGTAAGATTCAGGAATTTGACTTTGATATTGAATATGTAAAGGGGAAAAATAATGTGGTAGCTGATTTTTTATCTAGAATACCTTCTATTTCTCTCATAGATGTAGAATAAAATTGGAAAGCCACATTAGAAGTAGAGTATGCCAAAGATAAATTTTCGTGTGAACTTTTTGATGGGACTAACAATGATGATAGGTATAGGGTATTGAAAGGAATCATATACTACAAAGAAAGAATCTATCTAGTCCTTAATTCAAGTTTGAAGAAGGAAGTTGTAAAAAAGGCTCATGATTCTCCTCTAGCAGGTCACCTCGGTTTCTTCAAAACATACCGAATCTTGAGAAAAAATTTGCATGCAAAGGGTTAAAGGCTGGTGTTTTGAAGTATGTTAATGAATGCCCCACATGTCATCAAACTAAAGTGGAGCACACTCATCTAGCTGGTCTCTTACCTCCCTTTCCAATTCCAACACAAAAATGGGAGAGCATTTCCATGGACTTCATCACTAGTTTTTCCAAAGTATTTGGTAAGGATTGCATATTTGTGGTGGTGGATAGACACTAAATTTGCTCAATTATTTGATGTTACTACCACTTTAATTGCTTCAAAAGTGGCTGAACTGTTTTTTAAATAATTTTCCAGATTGCATGGGCTTCCTAAGAGCATTGTCAGTGACAAAGATGGCATATTTTTTAGTGAATTTTGGAAAGAACTCTTCAAAATGGTGGGGACTAATTTGACACCTGGAACAAGCTATCATACCCAAACTAATTCCCAAGCAAAGAGGGTGAATCAATGGTTGGAAGGATACTTGAGAAACTATGTTAGTGGGCAGAAAAAAGCATGGATAAAATGGTTTCATTTGTGTGAGTTTTGTTACAATACTACTTTACATATCTCCATTGGCATGTCTCCTTTTAAATAACTTTATGGTTATGATGCATCCACTTTTATTGACCACATTTTTTTATAGTAGATCTCCCAAGGCTAAGGATTGGATTGAACAAAGTCAAGAAATTTTGAAGGTCTTGAGAGATAACTTGCAAGTTGCTCAAAATTAGTAGAAACAATATGTAGATCAACATAGAATGGAGAGACAATTACAAGTGAATGACTTGGTGTATTTTAGGTTGCATCCCTACAAACAAAAACGTAAAGGTTCAGAAAATATCAAACCAAGATTTTTTGGTCCCTACAAAGTGATTCAAAAAGTTGGTTAAGTAGCCTATCAATTGGAGCTTCCCATGGGAAGCAAAATTCATAATGTGTTTCATGTTTCTTGTCTAAATAAAGTTATAAGGAAGCACATTACAGTTTCAGATACTTTACCACCTTTGCATGATGAAGGACAACTTTTTCTCATTCCAAACAAAATATTGAGAACAAGGGAGAGAAGGCTACGAAGCAGAACAACCAAAGAATATTTAGTACAATGGAAGGATTTTCCTAGTTGGGAAGCCACTTGGGAAGATGAAAAAATTGTGTAGCATCCAAACTTGGCATTTCTTTAGGACAAGCAATGTAGGGTGGGGAGGACTTTCATGTCCCCATTCCAATAGGTCTACTAGTTGACAATGTTCACCCACCTACTAGTTCCTAGGTTGGGGGAGGAGGTATTAAATATTGCAATAAGGGAGCTATGGGACCCAAGAGAACCTTATTTTATCATTTATAGATTAATTTGGGTCATAAAAATAATAAATATGGAGAAAATAAAGTGGCAATGCTTCATAAGGACATTTGTAGGTCCATGGGGGCCTTGAGTGGCTAGATGCTTCCTTACACATGTCGTGATTTCACCCCAAATTTGAAATTATGAGTGATGGAGTGATCTTGGAAGGTGAAAATTCATCAAATGAAATCTCATGAGCTCAAGGATTCAATGGGTGAGTAGGATAAACTTGCCATAGAAGAGGAAGAGTCTAGGAAGAAACTAGGTGCCATGTGGATTTAGATTCCTTGCGCTTTATGACAACAATGATGGAAGATTATATGACAATTCCAACCCGATTGAATACCTAATTGCATACCTATGACAACCTAACATTCCTCCAAGAGGGTGCACTTGGGACTAGGTGGCATCCATTCGAATTTGGTGGAAGATGAAGGGTTGAGGAGAAGACCAAGTGGCATGGAGGTTACTAAAGATCAAGGATGAGGTGGAGGAATCCTATGGGAATGAATTAGACCTTGGAGGACCTTAGGATGGTTATAAAATATGTCACTAGGAATGGAAATTGATTTTTATCATTTGTGAATTTCCCTTTGGCATTTGGAGAGCAATTGCTTGTCCTTTATATAGTGAGTGCACACTTACCCTGCCAGTGAGCCAATTTCGAAAGAGTGAGATTATCATACAAGTTGGAAATGGGAGAGGTGACTCATTTGGATATTTAGAGATTATTTTATTGCATATAGAATGGTTTTGTTGTTCGTGACCCATATTTCCTCCCATTCTCTCAATTTCCACTTCCATATTTCCATGTTTTTCTATGAAGGCAACTAGTGTGAATGGTGGGTGCGCCCCACTGAGTTCAGTTGATGACCAGGATCTGATGTATGATGTATGGCTCTATAATATCAATTTCATATGCTCTCTAATTTGAAATCAGAAGAAATACATATGCAAATGTCCACATTTCCAAGATTTCTTGTGACTAGTTTCCATGTGATGATTTTCCCTTTCAATGGAGATTGTGTATCTGATGTATATCGTGACTTGGGTCAATTTTATATGTTGTTACTAAGATGTTTAAATGGTGTAAATGGTATATATTCATATTTATCTTTTATGAACCATTATATGCACCATTTATGAATCGAAGTTGAGCTTTATTGTGTCATTTCCCCTAAGCAAATATCACTGAAATTGTGCATTCGAATATAAAGTTGTAATCCTCTGTTGTAGAAATATTAACCAAAATTAATGATATTAAATAAATTCTAATTGCATTTCCATACTCTATTCTGAAATTTGGGAGGGTTTCTTAGCAGTTGGAGAGCCATTTCTTCCCAAACTCCAGGGGGGATTGCACCATAAATTGCTAGTAATTTTTCCCTTTTTGCCATCATGTCCAAATCGAGTTGCAGATGTCTATGACCTGTAATAAAACCATCAGAGAGTCTATTTAAGAGTATTAATACTGCCCACATTAGTCCCTATCATATTCGAGACCCACTTGAACCATTCAAATCCCCTACAGTCCAAGCTAGCCAAGACAATTTTTCCAAAATTTTGCGAAAGTTGGGAATTTTCGAATTGGGACATTACATCTCAATTTTTTAGCAGTCAATTTTAATAGCTATTTTTACGTTCATTTCAAAAAGTGTGTATACTAGTATCACCATTTTTCATTTTGAGCAATTTTTTCGCAATTTTGGAATTTCTTGGTCATTTAAAACTATATTTTTTATTTACAAATCCATTTTTTCTAATTTTAAAATTTTATAAAGAATATATACATTTAGTAACTAGTTATAATGAAAAAATATATATATTTACAATTTTTTTAACATTTAGAAGCTATTTAGAATGAAAAATATATACATTTTGGAAGTTTTTTCTTAACTTTTCTCTTAAATTAAGAAAAGTTAAGAAAAAAACCATTTATTTTCAGCTATATTATGTATTAAAATGATACTAATTAACATTATTTTCCATAAAGTAATGTTTCACATAAATTCAACAAAAAATATACCATATATTTGTTAAAAACATATTTAAAACATAATATTTATTTTCAAAATAAAATCTTAAAATAAAAAACATTACCAAAATATCTTATCAAAAATTTATGAAGTTTGATATAATAAAAAATATTAAAAAATGTCATTTAATAAAAAATATACTTAAAAAAATAAAAATAAAAAATTTACAATAAATTATAAAACCTATATCAACACATCTAAAAACCATAAAAAACAAATACAAAGCCTATATTATAAAATTAAATTTAAAACATAAATTAAACAAATATAATGCATATAACATAAAATTAAATTTCAAAATAATATAATATAAAATATGTAATATATAATAAAATTTCAAAACAATATAATAAGAAAATGTTTAAGTTTTATGAAGTGTTAAGGGTATGCTTTGTAGTTTTTTTGTGTAGAAGGGGAGGCTCTTCAAAATGTTGTGATTCTGGGAATTGTGTCACCTATTAAGCACCACTCCAAGTAGTGGTAGAGTGGTGCTTAAGAAGTGAATCACCCGAGCTTGAGACATTCCTCCTTAACCCATTAAACTTACCATTTAAGAAGTGAGATTTTGTATTTTGAATTGTTTTTTCTTTTTTAACAATATTGTGTTATAATATTAACATTTTTAAATAGTTATGATATTTTTTTTTATTGTTTTTTTTTTATATTTTGTCATAATTTTAACATTTATTTAGTTACTTTCTTTATATTGTTTTTTAATACTTTGTTATAATAATAACGTTTACTTATTTTTATCATATGTTTTATTTTATTTTATATTGTTTTGGTTTTTTATTTGTTTGTTATTTGTATTTTTAAATGTGTTGTTACGGTTTTTAAATTATAGTGTAATTGTTTTAATTGTTTTAATTTTTTTTTTAATTTAGTTGTGCCTTAATATTTTTTATATTTATTTTTTTTATTTGATAGTTTTTAATATATTTTATGTTGTAACAAGTTATACAACTTAACTAGAACCCTACATTGTTCTCATTTTTCGGGGGTTAATTTTAGTAGTTGTTTTTACCTTCGTTTCAAAAAGTGTATATACCAGTAAAACCATTTTTCATTTTGGACTATTTTTTTGCGATTTTGAAACTTCTTGGTCATAAAAACACTACAATTTTTATTTATAAATGTGTTTTTTCAAATTTTACAAAATAATATACGTTTAGTAGCTAGTAATAATGAAAAATATATACATTTTCAATTTTTTTTACATTTAAAAGCTAGTTAGAATGAAATATATATACATTTTGGAAGTTTTTTCTTTAAACTTTTCTTTTAAGTAAGTCATTTTGGGGGGGAATTTTGTAAAAAAATGTGATAAAATAAAGACATTTCAAGCCAATACCATGAAATTAACCAAGAATATCAAGAATTCCCTTTAATATTGAATATACTTTTAATTTTTTTTTTAAGTTTACAATAAGCTTTAAAAACCATATCAAAATATTTAAGCATCACAATAAAACATTAAAAAATATCAAATATAAAATTAAATTTACAACATAAAAAAATAAAATATAAAACACATAATATAAAATTAAATTTCAAAATAATATAAGAAAAATATAATAAACTTATTTAAGTTTTTATAAAAAGCTTTTAATTTTTAATTTAAAAAAAATATAATAACAAAATATTTAAAAGAAAGAAAAACAAATTTAGAAACAAAACGCATAATGATGATGATGACGATGATGGTTAATGTCCCTTGAGACCAAACTTTGGTCTATCGAACCTAAAGAAATAAATTATTTAGTTTGTTTTTAAATTGTATTCATGTGCTCAAAGAGCTTGGAGAGAAGCGTCCCGAGCTCACCATAATTTTGACGTGTTAAAAGGCTAGAAAGGTCAGTATTGCAACAAAGATTATGAAACTGAGATCTAATGTGGGTGTACGCAGGGCACTCTAAGAGCAAGTGATTTTCATCCTCAATGTTCATATTCTCACAGAGATGAAAGATCCATTCCACCCATGGTGTTTTAGGAACTACCCAACGACCTATTTCACTATGGAGCTCATGAGAGTTCGTTCTTATCTTGGTTATGTTAATTTTTTTCTTTGAACTAGTTAAAACAGAGAGATACTTTTGATCTTATAGAGTAGGGTTGATGACCTCCTTATAATATCTTAATTTTTTGTTAGCCTCTAAATCTTTCTCACGCCACTTTTTCTCTTTAAACTTAGAAGTAGCAATATTTTTAATGTTATTAAAAATTTGCAATACAACATTTTTGTCGGTCTCCCAATGGTCTACAAGGCCCTGGTATGTTTATACCAACCTCACTTTGTTAGAATAATCAACCCATAGTTAGCTACCTTAGACATTAATTTAATTATTTTTGTCTTATTTGCCTAGTCTCATGATTCCACCTTATGCAAGTTGTCATTTACCTATCCATAGTGGTCAAACTTGCCTATTTTGACTCATGTAGCGCATGGGAAACCTCAAGGAATCAATTCTACTTTATTCCTGGTCTCCTAGGTGCCCTTCTGCTTTTTCTGCTTTATTGCCTGCTTTTTCAGTGCTTTAGGGCAATTGAGAAAGTTTGACTAGGTGACGTGAACTAGTTTTTTGTCCTCGACATCCTCCACTCTTTTCTCCTATGAAAAGCATGTATGAGTTGTCTTTCCATCACTCTTTAGCTTTCCTAAGTGATTTTTCCAATTCGTGAGCTCCATGACTGATTTGGAAGCAGCTTTTTGCACCTATGGGGGATTTGCTTAATTTTACTAAGCCTGCTTTTGACTAGATTCGAATTGCTCCTCATGAATTCAAATCCCTTATGTAATTATTTAATACATCAACCTATTATGTTACAGGTTTGGCTATTGTACACTTATTCAATACAGTTTAGTGTTCAGCTCCATATTTAGTCTCTTTTGCGAGTGATTTTGCAAGTTCAATTGATAATTGTTGTGAGTAAAATTGTTCTATCACTGGGTTCAATTTCTACATGGTATTAGAGCCATTGTAGATTGATTTCTCTCCTTCAAAATTGTTTTGCAGGATTGACATCAGTGACTGGGAGCCTTCTACTGACAGCCGGGGCAATTTCTGAGCTATGGATCAATCTCAGAAGATCATCTTGAGTCCCTTCAATTTATTTGAATGGAAAGCAGAGATGGAGATACTGTTGACAGTGAAAGGCCTCTACAGGGTGACTATGGAAATAGAAGTAGAGCCCAATGTAGCTGCAGAGAAGATAAAATGGCACAACAGGAGGGATGAGGCCTATGGTCTCTTGTGTCTGAGTATTTCCAGAGACCTCCTTTTCCATCTTGATGGATTGACATCACCGAATGAAGTGTGGGAGAAGCTTACTGATATTTTTGGAAATATAAATGAGATGAGGGGACATCAAATCGAAAATGAGCTGATTTCCCTGAGTCCCAATAGCTTTGAATCACTGCAACTCTATTTCTCTAAGTTCAAAGCATTTGTTTTGCAGCTAAAATAGTGTGGGATCGAAAACAAGGATGATCAGCTGGTCTTCGCCATACTCTCAAAGCTTGGTCCTGACTATTCAGTGTTTGTTTCGACCTTCTATGCCACAAAGTTGACAGCTCAAACCTGGAAGATGCCTAGCCTTGCAGATTTCATGGAATCTCTCACACAAGAACAAGACAAGCTGGTGATGATGGGCACCATCAAACCATCCAAAGACCAAGCTCTGGTTGCTGGAGATTCGAGGGTGGATTCAAAAAGAAAAAATAAATCTAAAAATCCACCTGAGCAAAAGAGAGACAAGAACAAGTCTCCAGAGGAGCCACAAGGTTCCAAGAAGAATAACCAGAAGAAGAAGAATAAAGGAGAAATGAGCAAGTGCACATACTACAATAAGGGCAATCACACTGAAATCTCTTGTATGAAGAAGAAAATAGACATGCTGACCCAACTCCTGGAGAAGAATGGCATCTCCCTTCCAGACAGCTCAAAGAAGAGAGAAGGAGGATCAAGTTCATATGACAGAGAGAGAGTTCATGCATTGGTTGCTGGCACATCAAGCTCACCTAGTTTCATCATTGATTCTGGAGCTTCTAGACACATGGTTTTGACCAAGGAGGAATTCTCCTCACTTGACATGTCGAAAGGACCACCTATAGTACTGGGAGATGACTCCCTCACTGAAAGTTTGGGCAAAGGGAGGATTGATCTTGATCATGGTCAGTTCAGCAATGTGTTGTATGTGCCTAGTCTTGCCTCCAACCTCTTGTCAGTGTACCAGATGAATCACACTGGGTCTCCAAAGAAGGTCATATTCTCCCCTGATGAATTTGAGATCACAGAGATCTCAAGTGGTAAAGTCATTGCAAAAGGAGTTGCAAATCATGCTCAGAAGGTATACATGTTCTCACACTTCCTACCCTACTCAAACCCCTCTGCTCTTCTGATTCATGCTAATGAAGCAAGCAAGCTTTGGCATGAAATATTTGGCCACCTAAATTACAAGTATCTTTCTAATCTTAGTGAAAACGAGATGGTCATAGGGTTGCCCAAGATAAAAATTTCCAAAAGAGTCTGCCAAGGTTGTATCCTACGAAAACACCCAGAGCATAAATTTGAGAGAGCTAGTCATGAGAGAACCTCTGCACCCCTTGAGTTGATCCACAGTGATGTTGCTGGCCCATTCCCTCATATTTCCATGAGTCAAGCCAAATATGCATTGACTTTCATAGATGACTTTTCCAGGTATTGTTGGGTTTACTTCCTGAAACACAAGTCTGAAGTTTTTGGCCTCTTCAAAATCTTTAAGGCTTTGGTTGAAAACCAGTCTAGGAGGAAACTCAAGGTCCTCATATCTGAAAATGGTGGTGATTATGTCAAGTCTAAGTTTATTAATTATTATGTAGATGCAGGTATTCAGATGCAGCATTCTATTCCTTACACACCACACCAGAATGGTGTTGCTGAGAGGAAGAACAGATCACTGAAGGAGATTGCAACATGCATGATGGAGGCCAAAACTTTGCCACCAAAGTACTAGGCCAAAGCTATCAACTGTGTAGCCTATATTCAGAATAGGGTGCCTCACAAACATCTTGATGGTATGACTCCTTTCGAACCATGGAGTGGGCACAAGCCAGATGTGACCCATTTCAGGATTTTTGGCTCAAGGGCTTGGGCTAGAATTCCAACAGAAAAAAGAAAGGCTTTGCAGCCCCAAATCCAAGAGTGCCTATTTGTTGGGTACTCTAAAGATTCAAAAGGGTACAAACTGATAAATTTGAGCACAAACAAAGCCTTCATCGAAAGATGTGTTCAGTTTCAAGAAGAACCCCTTGCAGCAGTGGAAGTTGGAGAAGCCTCTTCACCACCTGAACCTCTGAAAGTAAGTGAAGAGTTTGTTGAACATGCTGATTCTGATATGTCTGATAGTGATGAGTTTATTTCAGACCCTAACATCCCTACAAGGCCAAAATGTGCATCCAAGACACTACATGCAGTAGGAGAGCTAGCTGGGGATCCCAATGACCCAAGGAGGACTAGATCTCAATTTGAGAGTGGTCTGTGCATGAAGGATCCTATGTTTGCTGAGAAATGCTATTTGAAGGTGGAATAAAATCCTCAAACATATGAAGAAGCAGTAGGAGATCCAAGATGGAAAGCATCCATGAAGGAAGAGTTCATCTCACTCCAGAAGAGCAACACATGGGAGCTAGTGGATCTTCCCCCAGGGAGGAAGTTAGTTCAGTGTAAGTGGGTCTACAAGCCCAAATTTGCTGCTGATGGTTCTCCTCTGAAGTACAAGGCCAAATTGGTAGCCAAGGGCTACTCACAGGTTCATGGCATAGATTACAATGAGACCTTTGCACCAGTGGCAAAGATGGACTCCATCAGGATAGCCTTAGCCATTGCAACCTCAAAGCAATGGGAGGTACATCACATGGATGTAAAATGTGCCTTCCTGAATGGAGATCTCACTGAAGAGATATATATGCAGCATCCTCAAGGATTTTCTACTAACCCTTCTCTTGTGTGCAGGTTGAGAAAGTCATTGTATGGGCTAAAGCAAGCCCCTAGGGCTTGGTATGCCAAGATTGATAGCTTCTTGCTATCACTGAATTTTGTTTGGTGCAAATCAGATCCAAATGTCTATTTGAAGTTAATTAATGGTTCATTAATGATCACTGTGTTATATTTTGATGATC
>LPNX010192130.1:0-44179 GCA_001517045.1 Pseudotsuga menziesii | reverse complement strand
ATCTTCTATAAAGCAAAATCTGATCTTGATTTGATTGGATTTACTGACAGTGATTGGGCAGGTGATAGCACAGACATAAATTCCACATCAAGATATGTGTTCATGCTTGTAGAAGGGCCAATTAGTTGGTCAAGCAAGAAACAGAGTGCCATTGCACTCTCATCTACAGAAGCAGAGTACATAGGAGTTGTCAATGCAGCAACTCAATGTTTATGGTTGCAGGGTTTACTTGGAGAGTGTGGCTTCGAATCAGAGTACTCAACTACCATCTACTGTGTTAACCAAAGTACCATTCGAATCTACAATGATCTAGTTCAGAAGCAGAGAACCAAACACATTGAGATCCATATGCTCTACATCAGAGAGCTTGTGCATGATGGCACCATTCACCTACTCTTCTGTTCATCTTCAGAACAAGTAGCTGATATCTTCACCAAAGCATTTTGTGAGAAGACCTTCAGCAATCTCAAATCACTGCTGGGGATTGCTGATCATGCTGTGAAGCATGAGTGAAGACAAGATTTCCAAATTTTTTTTTACAGTCCATGTTTAAGGGAGGATTTTCCCATGTGGTTTTTGCCTCTTTCCTTGTTTAAATGGACATGCAGTATGTAAAGGGTGACTAAGAATTGTTGCTAGGCCCTATAATTTTCTGATATATTACTCATAAGTCAGGCTTAAGGGGGGGGTGTTAGAATAATCAACCCATAGTTAGCTACCTTAGACATTAATTTAATTATTTTTGTCTTATTTTCCTAGTATCATGATTCCACCTTATGCAAGTTGTCATTTACCTATCCATAGTGGTCAAACATGCCTATTTTGACTCATGTAGTGCATGGGAAACCTCAAGGAATCAACTCTACTTTATTCCTGGTCTCCTAGGCGCCCTTCTGCTTTTTCTGCTTTATTGCCTGCTTTTTCAGTGCTTTAAGGCAATTGGGAAAGTTTGACTATGTGAGTTGAACTAGTTTTTTGTCCTCCACATCCTCCACTCTTTTATCCTATGAAAAGAATGTATGAGTTGTATTTCCATCACTCTTTAGCTTGCCTAAGTGATTTTTCCAATTCGTGATCTTCATGACTGATTTGGAAGCAGCTTTTTGCACCTATGGGGGATTTGCTTAATTTTAGTAAGCCTGCTTTTGACTAGATTCGAATTGCTCCTCATGCATTCGAATCCCTTATGTAATTATTTAATACATCAACCTATTATGTTATAGGGTTGGCTATTGTACACTTATTCAATACAGTTTAGTGTTCAGCTCCATATGCAGTCTCTTTTGTGAGTGATTTTGCAAGTTCAATTGATAATTGTTGTGAGTAAAATTGTTCTATCACTGGGTTCAATTTCCACACACTTGAGCCTTAGGTGGTTTTGGCTGGAATTTAAAGCTAGCTTAGGAATTCTATGGTCTTACATGTTATTGATTTTTTGCTTATACAATAGGAGCCTAGTCATATCTAGGCTCTCGATAGGGGAAAGACCCACTTCTATAAGGAGAATGGGGCAGGGTGTATTGCTTTTAATTTTGAGGTTATACATTATAAAACACTTCTGGATTTGCTCAATCTTTCTCCAAGATTCTCTAGAGATGCGGCAACCCCAAACCTCACACCCATACAAGATAACAGGAGTTACTAAAGTTTCAAAGAGGAGCTTATTTTTATCCCACATCACAAGGTTTGTTGCTTTACAATTATTTTCAAGACCAAAATAAGCTTTCCACCCTCCATTGATAATTTTCTCCATGCTATAGTTCCAGTTGAGCTTGTGATGAATATCAATTCCTAGGTATTTGTAAGAAGACAATTCCTCCAAGTTATTATTGTCATACACAAAATTACTGTAAGTGTCCTTCTTGGATTTGACAATCATAACTTTTGTTTTGTCAGTGTTAACAGTCATACCCATGTTAGAGCAAAAATACTTAAGAAGTCTTAGTTACTTATCAAGATAAGATGGACACCTTTCCATAAGAACAATATCATCAGCATAGAGAAGAAGGATGATGACTATTCTAGCTAAGATCGTGCAAGCACAACCTACTTCCTCTAAATAACCTTCTATATTATCGATGTAAATGCCAAATAAGGTAGGTGAGAGGGGGAAACCTTGTTTAACTTTGATATTACACTTAACATCTTTAATGATAAATTTTATGTGGTTAAAGTGTAAGGCCTTAAGGGAGGCATGATTTTGGGAATCATGCCATTCCTTAAAGACCACTCCACCACCACTTGGAGTGGTGTTTAAAGAGCGGTGTGATTCCCAGAATCCCATTCCCTTAAGACCTTACTCCATTTCCTCCTTACCAATATCCAATATGCCTATATTATACTAAATTTTGTTTTCTAAATTTTTTTTCAACATTTTATTATTACATTAACTTTTTTCATTTGTTTTTTTATTGTTTTTTAATATTTTTTTATAATAAATTTTGTTTTTTAATATTTTGTTTTAATAAATTTTGTGTTTTAATTATTTTTTTAATATTTTGTTATTGCATTAATTTTATTGTTTTTTAATATTTTGTTATAATAATATTTTTTTTTAATATTTTGTTATTACATTAACTTTTTTCTATTTGTTTTTTTATTGTTTTTAATATTTTTTTATTATAGTAATTTTTATTTTATTTTATATAAAAAGAGCGGTGTAATAATTTCTTAAATATTTTTTGTTTAATATAGTGCAAGTTTTATATAGTATTACTAAGAAGTTTAATAAATACAATTTTAAATTATGATAAAATGATATAGTTATACCTTTTTTGAAATAGTGTGCTATTAGTAGCATTAATTTTCAATTCGGGGCTTGATTTTAAGGTTATTGTAAATAACAATAAGGATTTTTTTCATCCATGTCCACCTTTTTAGCCCGAAAAAAAAATGGTGCTATCGATAGCACCACTTTTTTATTTGGAGGTGTTTTTTCGTGTTTTTTTTCACAAAAATATGAGTTTTTATGGCTAGAGTTCTTATTTTGAGTATAAATTCTCGTCAAGCTGTATAACATGTTATAGGTATTTGAGTACCAATAATGGTCAACTATGTGACATTTCTTTTATGTATAAGTTGTATAAGTTCTTACCTGATGTATACAACTTGGTCTTCTTCTTCTTCCCATTCCTACTAATTGGCTTGTCACTTATTCTTAGTGTTGGTGCAAAGTTGAGTCCTAACATTTTTGTCATCATTACCCTTCAATAATCCAACGTAAGAAGGATGAAATGGCATTGTTCTTCCATCTTCAATAACTAATACTCTTCCCTTTGAGGAGAAAGTAAAATCTCAAACATCTTTGGCCTTTATGAAAGTGATATTGGTGTCTATGGTCTTTTTATCTCAGCCATCAAACCTTGGCCTTCATGCTTGATCCTCAATTCATCTATAATGGGAATTATAATTCTTTGTCTTCTCTTGTCTAGCCCCCATCCATCATATCCCATCACCCATAATAATTTCTAAGAAATACTTCTAATATGCTTTTCAAATTCACTAAAATTATCTTCACAAATGTCTAAGGAAGGTGAACTTACCAAAGGCATTCCAGTCATGGTGTTGGATTTGGTACTGACAAGGGAAGGTGGCCTTGGTTATTGGTTCTCTTGAACCATTGCTTATATATTTTCCAATGCTTCTTCATTATCTTCCAACTCTTGCTTCAATAAAGTCATCATCTAAGTGAGCTTATCCTCCTACCAATTATCCATCTAAATCACCTTATATCCCAATTGCATAAGTTATATTATATCATTGTCCTAATATACATAACAACTATGAGAGAGTCTTAGCATTCATCAAATTGCTTCCTTAAAAAAACAATAATTTGGAAGATGTTTTAAGTTTCTTAATTCCAATGCTACCATCCTCCAATCATACATCTAGACCTTGTACTTCAAGTGATTGTTCTCTTATTGAAGTTAAGCATTGATGGACTATAGGTATTCCAACCTTCCTTTGTTTTCATTACCTGTGATAGGTATGCAAAGTTCTCTTCAAATTTTTGGCTATTGTGTCGTGATCAAAGATTCAACTTCTTTGATACCATATGACTTGTAAACTAGGGATTTATTGTAATGTACCTAGGGAGAATAATATCGGGTACCTAGGGAGGTACCCAAGGGTATAATTATTGTAACATGTTCATAATCATGGAATAGGCCCACTTTGTAGTGGTGGGTAATAGATAGACCCATTAGGTAGTTAGGGAAAATAATATAATAATAAGGGGTAGTTTGACATATGCCCCTAGGAATACTCTTGTGAAAGTAGAAATAACATGAGAATCATTGTATTGAGACATGCTTGATGTTGGATGCGATGTTTTGTAGCAAGTGTGGCATGTGTAATGATTCCTTCCATAATAATGAATTAATGGTGTTACCCTACCTTAAAGGTTATTCTCTACATTGTGTTTATTCTTTTGTGGATGATTTTTTGCATTTATAAAGTTAAGTTAAGGGTTTATAATATTTTATTTATCAAATTTTACTACATGTTGTATCATATCACTTTATTGGGCCAAAAATTGGAAGACTGTTTTTTCCTTTTTGAATATTTTTGAAGGAAAAATGAGTATGGGACTATTCAGATCCATTTCTAGAAACATAATATGCATTATTTGAATAAACAATATGTATATTTGAGTTTCTATTGAATAAATAGTCAAGTTTTAAAAAAATCATCCAAATTAGAGTTTAGGAAGCGAAGTTATATTTGATTTAAAATCAACTATTTAAGGGTTTTATTGGTGATGGTTGTGTGGATCGTAGATTAACTAACTCTTGACAGAGTACCATATCTTAGTCAAACCAATGTTGGTAGATGCATAATGACATTGGAATTTCTTAATTTTGGTCATAATAGTGGTTTTGATCAATAGCGAGAGAGTTATTCTTATTTCAAATTTGCCACCTCAAAATCCTCATTGCACAAAGGAACTCCTTTAAAAAGTAAGTTATTACTTGAAAACCCTACTTTTGGTTGTGGGTTTTCCTCCAAGTAAGATTTTTTCACTTGGAAATTAGATGGTCCTAATATTGAAGAATACATAAAAATAATCAAGTCAAACATCCAATCTGTTGAAAATTTGATTTATACGTTAATTCAAAGGATGATGCTGGCATATGGTGGGACTCATATAGACTTAAGTATGAAGAGATAAAGGAATTTTCAAATTAAGTGTAACATCCCCAACCACCTCAATAATCCTTTGAGGTCCATGGCGGGCTTAGTTCCACTCTCTAAACCTGCAACACCATACTAGAACCTAGTCTCTCAAAAGCTAATAACCCTTCCCCAAACTAGCTTAGCTTCCCACGACAGCAAGAAATAAAAATGCATCTACACATATTTGCATGAATGTAAACATAATGGAATAACAAGATTCATACCCACGGACAACTTGCATAATTAGGCATATTCATAACCAAAGAAAAAGATACCATAAACATTGCATAAACATAGTGAACAATGAATACTTATCTTTAATGAAATTTGGTCCAAGAAACTGACTGTGTATGAGAAATGTTCCACCCAACCATAGGTATCAAAATATGATAACACCCCCAAGTTAGGCTATGAGGCCACCAAGGTGAAGGACACATATAGGATTTTATCTCCCATCTTAAAACCCATATACTTTGAATGCTTATCCAAATACTAATCTAGAGATTCTATGGGAATCTTGCTCGGTCACCACTTCCATGGAACTCCTTCCAACTTCCACACACAACAAAAGGAAGGAATTTCCCTTAATTGATCCCTATAACTTCCCTCGCTAAATACAACCGTTAATTGTTACTAGTGTGTGAAGTAATATTTTAATCTATTATGTTCCTTTCAAACATTCTAAGTAGAAATCAACCATGGATTCTCAAGCAGCTCATGAGAAGCAAATCTTAGGGTAAGTTTTCAATATGCCGAGCTAATTCTCAATACACCTATCCTACGTTCACCTACAACCAACCTAGTTTCATTGTCAATTTAGTAATGGGATAGGGTAAATAACGACATGAAATATTCTTAGTTCTTTCTATGTCTATAGTTCCCTTGTTGGTTACCACTATGTAACTTGCCTCCTGCATTCTCAGGTATCTCCTTGGCTTCACTACCTCCCAGACTCCACACAACCTCTCACATGGTCTTGTTTGTGTGTTTTTATGCTTGGCTCTTGGTTCTCTCTATACCAAAAATTCCTCCACATGGCAGCCCAACCTAATAGTTTGCATCACCTCGAATGGTAGGCTCTCATGGAGATAAAAGGATGGCCAAGAATACAACTAACATTGCTTATAATCCTCGTAGGAAGGACTTTAACAAGATCAAAAAATGATATTTATTCCATGCTTTCATAACTACTTGAAAGGACTTTCTCACCAACCTCATGCATGCATTCAATGATTTAGTGAAATAAGTGGAGGGAAGGAATTGTTTCTTTTAAGGAACAAAACAAAATTACTTGAGTTCTAAGGTTGACACGTGGAATCATACGGTTTCTCTCCCAATCGAAAATCCCTTTCCTCTTCCCCTCTAATGGAATCATAGACCCTCTTAGTTTATTCCTTACGCTACCATATTATACATTTTATATTATTTTTTCAACATAATATTTACATAGATTGAGTCATCATCACAAGCTAGTCATGTGGCCCAATAAATATATCTATGTTATACATGCCTATGCCATTCACTAGCTAGGCCTTGGCCTTAACACCGCACTAGGAATCCATACTTAGTATTTTTATATTATTTTCATATGATTAGATACATTCCATGGGTCAAAGAAGGGGTATTACAATCCCCTCCCCCTTATAATAACATTGTCCTTAGTGTTCTCTCTCTCTTTGGCAAGGTCACATGCCCTTCTTTTTAGTTGTTTTTGCAATGCCTTTCTCTTGGAGGCCACTTTGTCTTATTTCTAACTATGTTGGACAACAATGTTCCACCATTCCTTTAGACTACCTTGGATCACCTTCAAGGCCCTTATAATTTCAACAAATGCCTATTATAATCATTAAAGGAAAAACATATTTTTCATAGACATTTTAAGGGGCACTTGATCCATTAACAAAGATTCAAGTATCATAATATAAGCATATATATTCATGATCACAAGATAAAGTATGCAATAATCCCAATAATTATTTGTATGATGATATCTTGGCTCCATATGAACTCCATGGGTGAGATTTGAATCATTAGCTTATCTGACACACCCAAGGTATATGCATATACCTATAATTCCTTATTGATCCCAATTAACATATAACATGAATCTCTTACTTAGATTCATTTCAATTTCCCTTTCCTTGATGCACTCACCTATTCAGGATTAGGCATCCTCTTCTCTCTTATACGGTTCCCTTGGGTGATCTACCTTGCCAAGGATCCATGAATAAGAAGAGCATTAACTCATTGGTCTTATTTCTAGGGAATCCCACTAGAAACCCTTAATATAACATAGCTCATGGTGATCAAGGCATATAACTGGGTTCTAGTGTCATTATAGTAGCATTATTCCCTAAATTTTAGTGGTTGTCATATGTCCTTAATAAACAAATACATTATCTCATGTGTATTACACACATATAGTTACCATGAGATATCAACTTAATAATTTCATTAAAAAAAATCAAATCTATTTCATACATAAACCAAATTTCACAAACATGAGATCCTTGTCATAAATTTCAATTAGAAATTTTGCAAATTTGTTTCATACAGAAATAATATTTCACAAACACAAGATCCTTCTCATAATGTTTGGCCCTTGCACACAGTAACTTCCAGTCTTTATTATGGACTTGCATCGGTTTCAACATCTAAGACAATTCTACCTGCAATCTGAACTTCTCAATCAACCAAACAAGTTGTGAGTATCCATGCATATAATCCTTTCATTGGAACATTCACAACCCTTGAAGTGATCTCAAAATTATGACACATAAATAATTCAATCACTATCAATATCTGTCAATATCTAAAATTCAATGAAATACATCCAATTTATATGCATCATTATCGCAAATAAATCACATGATGTGATGACATTGGCTATGCAAAGCAAATAAAATTTCCAATACTCATGATTACACAATCATATCTTTTTCACTTTCAATCGTGCATGTAGTAGTCTTGGTATTCATTATGTCTTATTCTCACTTCCATATACAAGAAAACCTTTTCATGCAACCCTATTCTCATGAAAGATCATTTCCGTAGTCCAACAAAACACAACTACCTTTTTCACCCACAATAACTTATGAAATGATATTAGAGTTATATATTTAACAATAATTCATCATTTCATCTATTATCAATCAAACATATAACAAACACACATTCACACAATGCATTCTAACATATGCATAATCACATATTTTAACAATATATTCATGCACATTTCTCTCAATGCACCCTTGCATTGGTTCATGAATGCCATATTCCCATGTAAAGGCTTCCATTATAATTATTTAGAAGGTATATCCAATGCTCTGACACATCATCCATCATCCTCCCCTATATTTGCACACCCATCTAAACTACCTCTTATTTTTCCCAACATAATACCACAATATACCCTTACTCTACTAAATGGTCCCCCAAGCATACTAGAAGGCATTTCCCTTCACCGTTCCATTGTTCCCTCAGGAAACCATTGTTAGGATTAACTTTAATCCTCCTTTGTCAAATACAGTCTATTTGGACATAATTCCTAACTTAGTAAATTATTATCATTGTACTGGAGTATGAGAGGCTTTCATCCAGAGAGTCGTTCCATGAAAAAATACCATTGAACAATTGAAAAAAAAATCCTTGAATGAAACAATATTTCCCTTCCACAAGGTGCATAGATATCTGAAGCTGGAGAGTAGACTAAAGAATGTGAGAGGTGCCATGCTTTGAAAGAAGGCTTCACTCAGTCAAAGCCCTATCTAATTGATTCAGAAGCATCCAACCACATGGTTGCCTCCAAAGAATCCTTCACTACTTCGGATCTCTCGAGAGGACCTAGCATTCATATGGGGGATAATTCACAAATCCTAGTTGTTGAGAGAGGTTTTATTAAAATCTAGCATGGAGATTTCAAGAATGTAATCTATGTGTCCTCTCTTGCAGTAAATTTGTTATTTGTTTATCATATGACACATACTGGCTCGCTAAAGCAAGTTGTATTTGGTCCTGACTCAGTAGAGATCTCAGATATCTCAACTAGTAATATTATAGTGAAGGGTGTTGTAAACCATGCCTCCAAGGCATATGAATTCTCACACTTTCTGCCACACTCAGCTCCAGTACAATCTCAGCAGCCAGTCAAAAGGGAAGGTAAAAACTCTCTTTAATATCCATTTGTAGATAATGATATGTTGTCTAATATTTAGGTTTCACAAGATGAGTAACAAGATCAGCATGATCTTGATATTGAGATTGCACCTCAAGATGATCAGATCCTGATCCAACTCCTATTCCAAATCAGAAGCCTAAATGGGCTGAAAAGTTCATTGAAGCAACTGGGAATGTTGTTGGGGATCCAGATGATAGAAGAAGAACAAGGTATCGGTATCGAAAGGAACATGTTGCACTCTCTCACACAGCTTCACTACCTATAGAGTTGTGCAACAAAATTCCAGAGGGATGCTACTTTATGATGAAGATTGATCCACAATTTGGCCCACTGATGAACAAAATGGATCATCCCATTCCTCCTCTAGAAAGAAGAGACAAAAGAAAAATTCAATAGATTTGAAGAACATGGAAAGGTTTACATGCACAGTCCTAGGATTTTGATGCACGGAATAACCATGATTCTGCATGGATGCTCCATAGAGTTGCAAATTACAGCAATTTTTTCACAAGTTTTTCCTCAAAGAGAAAAATTGTCTCCTAAGCATAGCTTGTTTCCTAATTATGTTTTTTTTAGGGGAGAGTGGGGGAGATCGTATGAGGTTTTCCCCATTTTCCTTATTTTATTAAGCAATATTTTATTCATTTATATTGTATGGGTGACTTTTGGCCTAGTTGATAGGGCCCAAGTTGTCCAAAGTTAGGATTAATTAATCCTCCTTTGTCCAATATAGTCTATTGGTCACAATTCCTAACTTAGTAAATTATTATTATTGTACTAGAGTATGGGGGACACACATAGAGGTTATCTTCCACTTACTGCATGTGCATGCATCAATTTATGTGCCTATGGGATCAATCCCTACATTATAGGATCCCACTCTGAGTGCCACCAGCAGCCTCCATCAATTGGTTGTGGTAGGTAAGCAGTTATGCTAAGTTAATCTCTAGTTACAATCAGTTAGATCACTTTCAGTTAGCCTAGCACCAGTTTTGCATGCATTCAGGGAAAGTGGCGCCTTAGTCCTACCTACCTTGTCAGTTATCTAATTGTAGATTGATTTAGACATCTCAAGTTAGACTAGTGAGATTCAGCAATGATTAAGACACACTAAGTTAGCTATTCAGTCAGCTTGAGCTGGTAGATTCGAATCCTATTCACGGTATTCAAATTCTATTTATTGTATAGTCATTGTATTATTGATTAATGAATGGAGATTAATGTTGTGATTATCTGAGAAATTATTGTCGAATTTATCTGAAATTTGTGGCATGAATTTCCTATTCAGCGTACATTCTCTTTGATTATTCCACTGCATAATTCCCTTCCTATATCTTTCATATTTCCTGTAGATAAATGGTTCACAAATTTAACACTAAACACCCTCTTATTTTTCCAAACACAATACCACAATATACTATTTCTCCATTGAATGGTCCCCCAGACATACTAGAAGGAATTTCCCTTCACCATTCCATTGTTCCCTCAGGAAATCCTCCCACATTTAATGGTATGTATGTGTTGGAAAGCAGGTTGCATTACAAGACACGGAAACAAGTAGAAAGACCATTGAATGCTTGTATAGCGCGATAGAATTTCCATATTCAACCACATTATGGCCTTACCCATGACTATCTCACATGGAATTTACTACCAAAATAGGACTATAAGTCCTAACTTTCCTTAGTTATTAACTCATAACCAACACACATATTGCATCCTTTTTAATTTTGTATTATTTTGTTCTAAATTCTAAAGAGTCACATAGGTACAAGGATTCCGGCCTTTACCACAACGTACCTAGTGGAATATCATTTAAATCAATGCATTCAACCATCATGTGCTTATCGAATCATGATATTAAAATATGGTTGAAGGGATGCTTACCTAATCCCCTTTTCTATCACTTATGCAATTAGAATAAATAAACCATTTCCTACATGGCTTCCATCACATTCTCTGATGTTACATGATCGGTTGGTCTCATGTAGAGGAATACTCGATCCTTCTACCAACCTCTTGATCACAAACTTAATTTCCTATCCTTTCTTCACAAGGTTGCATGTCACATGCAACATATTCAACCATGCTTCAACCATATCTAATCATACAATCATCATTAACCACAACAATTATCATTGGTGGATCATTGAATATGTAAAACTATACCACTTTTACCAATACGCAATATCATATGTATGCACAATCACATTCACATAGTACACTTTGCATCACCCTTTAATATTCCCACTAGTGCAAATGTATTCTATCTATCCAATCTATTTCACTTCCAACACTCCTATGCCTTAATTTGTTGCATATAAAAGTAATAATATAGTATAGAAACAAGAGAATATATAATAAATTCTTCCTTTCAATTTGTTTATCCCAACATAGAATTCAACTTTCACTTCATAGCTAACCCAATTCATGGCCTCTCTTCAAAACATGCAGTGGATCATTAACTATGATTTTCTCACCAAGCAACAATTCAATACACATACACATGTATAACATTTGTACTTGCTACATTTCAATCATCCAATCCTTATGCTATAAACAAAATAATCTTAAGGTGAGAGGTTTTTGTGTCTACCAATGTTTCCTTATAGAGATCATTCTTCATTTTTTCCACAACAATCTTATCAATCTTATGTAGCTTTCTTTATCATCACATGTCTTTCATTACACTTTGTTCACATTTCTTTGTTTCTCCAATTGCTTTGAGCAATTTCAACCAGTTCCAACTTGACCTTTTTTGCACTTTTTATCACTTAATGGTTTTGTAATCGATGTTATTCCAAATTCCATTGAAATCTTTTTAATTTCCATTATATCCCCTTAAGCCTTATTTAATCATGTGAGTTTCTTTCCCTTTCGATGAAAAAACTTACCATGGTTTTTGAACCTACATCAAAGGTTCATATACTGGAATTTCTTGTTCCACTAGTGATGGCTTTTATGTGAATGGATCCCATTGCTTATCCCAATTCCTTACATTGTAAGTTCTTGATTCATATTCTGCAACTTTTATGAGCATGCATGAACTTTCCCACAATGATGACTCAAATTTATGAGTTGCATATCCTTTACTTACTAGTATGTTCCATGACCTCATTAGTTGTAATTGTTTCCTTGGTAACTATGCATGATATCCAATTACTATGAACAGGGGATTCCACAACCCTTATATGCAATTCATACTACACATTTTAAATATAGTAAATGCATTGCTTACATTATGGATAAGGAACCATCAATCACTCTTGGTTCATTTTTTCTTCATGAATATTTTATTCATACAAGCACGTTTATTAGCCTTGACGCATCCTAAAATATTTAAAAATAAATATTTCATACATTTTTGGAAAAGCTATAAACATTGACATGTTCTCATCAATTAGGGTTGCAGACCCCCACACTTTTATGTTACCTTTCTAGGAACATATGAATTATCCTTATAGGTATAAACCCACATTCCTAGTTTTTCTTTGAATTTTATTTCCACGACACTTGCCACTCTCAAATTCGATCTCAGAGAAAAAACTGTCACTGCTAAATAGTCGAATTTTGTTCCAAATTCTACATTTTTCCCAAATTTTTCAATTTTCCATACTTGTGATGTGGCACTCATGTCAATGCATCATCTTATCTTGTTGTCAATATGGTACTAGTGGGTTCCTACATGACCACCCCAAACCTCTGCCATGTCGCGCGATATTTGTCCTCTTCTGCAAAGTCGTATTCTACTAGATGCATCACTTCCCCATGGATGGTCTAGATCAAACCCACATTTGACAGTTCACATAATCTACCCTGTTAGATGGTTAAATTACAATCACTCCCCACAAATGGTGTGGATCGCTCCTCTCTCCTTACACCAGTAGATCCCATCATTCATGTGCATATACTTGTTTGACAAGTAACAAAGGAGGGTCCCTTACAAATGGTCATGATCGGTCCCTTAAACAATTATGATCAATCATGAATGGTCATGATGCAAATGGTAATGATTCATGCACATCAACCTACTCTATCAGTGACACAATGGGTCTCCCTACCAATAGTCATGATCTTTCCATGCAAATCCTAACTTTTCCTTCTAACCATTCGTGCATATGAACCTACACAACCCTAACACAAGTGGCCCCCTCGCTAATGGTCAGGATTAAATATTAGTACATGCATCAGTAAATCCCAACCATTCATGCATAGTTATTTATCCTACACTAACTGCACATACAAAGAATTTAAATATCCCCTCCCTAGGATATTCTTGGTCACCACCTTGGATAAAATCTCGATTTGGACATATTCTCCTTATGCCACTTATGCCACCTATAGTGTATCTTCCACCTAGATCTTAGACCTTGATGTTGCTTTCCATGTGGAATAAGTCATGACATCCATGGGAACCAACCACAAGTCTCCACATGTCCACTCCACATGTCTTTCATCCTAACTAGACACCACTTTCAGGTCACCATACCATCATATCTTTGCTTACCACCATCACTGTTTATGGTTTTTATAATAAGCTATTTGTTGTCAACTAAAAATGGTTTTTTGACACCAAATATACATTTTCCATGTTCCAATGCACATTCCATCCATCCTCCTTTAAATGGTTTAGATCTATCCCTTCCTGGGCCTAGATCTAATCTTATCCATTTTCTGCATTGGGCCTTTGGAAACCTCCAATCACTTTACCTTGCGTGAATGGTCTAGATTGTGCACTAGGTCTTGCACAATCTAATCCTAGCCATTCATAATAGGTTACTTGAAATAATCTGCATGCACCTTAATTTCCCGCAAATGGTGTCTATAATACCATTCACACTTTCTCAATGCATTTGAGTCATTCACAGTAGGTACCCTAGATTTACACCTCATGCACTTCCTTTCCCATGAATGGATGATTATGCCACTTGAACTTGCCCAGTTGATTTGAGTTGTTCACAACACCATACCCCTCGTTTTCCTTGAATCACCTTTTGTTCCCATGAATGATCGGGATTACATGATTTGACTTGCATGATCACATATCATCCATTCACAACAAGGTCCTTAGATTAACTCTTAATTACCTATGATGTGCATGAATGGATAGGATTTGGTGATCCAACCTATGCAATGCAATATGATCCATTCACGATAGACTTTGAATCTTCTTATTTCCACTTAGACCCACCTAGATTCTAGCTAATCCTTTCAATCCTACCAATTTTGTTCCTTATCTGACGTGGTTAGTCTATATCAATCCCCCATTCCACACAGATACTCCTCGTCACATCCTTCATTCCACATATCTCCTCCATGTCACCTTCTTCCCAATGAATTTCCATCATCAACAATTTATCCCAACTGAAATAACAACCATTTCCTACTTAGATTCACCATGAATCTCAAGTATGGAACCTCTAGTCGTTTCCATGCTTATCCCCAAACAACCAAACACATTCCCATTGTCCAATTAAGGAATTAATTGATTCAATTAAGGTTTCAATAACCATTCCTCAAATTCATTCTCTGAGTAAATTTCACAAATGATTCATGTGCAGTCTTTGTGCAAACAATTCTCTATCCCATTGCGGTCCAGTGTTGTAACCTTGAGCTCTAGATCATTCTTATAAGCATAGACTCTAGCCCCAAACACCCTTTTCACTACAACCTTAGGATTTAATCCTTTTTTTGGAACTCTATGCATATGCTTTCCATCCCATGTTGTCTAAGTGTTGCAAATTTGGCTCTAATACCACTCTATAACATCCCCAACCACCTCAATAACCCTTCATGATCCATGGAGGACACAAATCCACTCTCTGGACCTACAAAATCATCCTCCAACCTAGCCTCTCTAAGCCATCAACCCTTCCTTGGGCTAGCTTAACTTCCACAACAACATGAAATGCAAATATATATATATATATGCATGAACATAAACACAATAGAATTACAATATTCGTGTTGGCCCTAGGAAAAGACATAATATTTTTGGTCGGAAATATGAAGAATCTGGTCACAAGATGAGCAAGGCCGCAAGGGAAAAGGGGAAGAGTAAGTCGAAATCATGAGTTCAACGTATTTTGATAAGAGTTAGTTAAGTTAGTCTAATAATCTATTTTGGGAATAGGAATGATTGAAAATGGGGTCGATCGCACCTTTATTGATGTAACAGGATGTTTTACGGTTTGTTAGAACAACCAGTCAACTGTCAATTGAGAACTAGTCGACGGTTAGAACAAGAATTGTAAAAAATATATAAGGTCTATCTAATTTGTGTGCAAACAATCTTGGATCTGCAAAAAACCAAAAATATCTAGCAATATATGAGAGCATTAAAAAGGACAGAAACCTCATGTATTGTAAGAAATATTCTGAGAGAATTTTGCAAGCTGTGTGCGCAGACCAAAAGCATTCAAAATATCACTCATGCCAGATGAAGAGCGCCTTTGTGGTTTTTCCCGTATGGGTTTCTACATTAAATATGTGTCTTTGATATTTGTGTCTATTGTTTATGAATCTTTATGAGTTTTTCAAAAATATAATGATATAATATTTTGGAATGTCAATCAATATGAATTAAAGTATGTGTATTTTATATGATGCCTATGTGTGTCGATGGATCAACCTGCTTTACTTCATGTTGTGTATGTGTCGATGAAATTCCATCCCCTGGTTTCAGTCGAGCATCCTAGTTATGTTGTGATGAAGAAATCCCCTTCCATAATTGTAGAATCTTGGTTATTGCACTCCCCATAGATATCTTGGGTAAGACATCACTCATGTCACACGTGTTGTCGATGGAGTTACACTCTATCAAGACGATATATTGGGCTTTGTTGAATAACGCGGAAGTATGAACCTAGACTCAATGGAGTTGGTGCAAACAAATGGTTTTGTTGTTGGGTCCTGAATCATCATGAAGGGGACATGTTTTGGCACCTAACGAAACTAGAAATTCAAGATTGAGTGGATTACAAAGCAAGAGAATCTGTGCAAGAGGAAAATAAAGGGTCATGATTGAGTCTAACAGAATGGTTAGAAAGGTATATTTACTCAAACATTCATGAAATTTTATTTAGTGAATATCCCATTGTATTGCATGAATGGTTATCAAAGCTAGAAACTCAGAGGAAAAAATTTCAAGGTGGAGAACCCAGAGAATGGAGTCCTCAGTTAATCCAATGGTTGGAAAGAGTCGCTAATCCTATATCTAGGGTTTTTTACTTCTAGGTTGATAGCATTCTAGAGGGATATATTACTAAGATTGTAGTCAATACTATAATATCATACATTGAGATAGAAAGAGAGTTCTTCCAAGAACCTCGAGGTCGTTACTTGAAATATTTAAAACTATGAATAAAGATGTTGGTATGTGAAAAGGGGATCTTGAGAAGGGATTCTAATGAATAAAACATTGTGTGTGGAGAACCTGGGTAATGTCACAAGGAAGGATTGAGAAATATGGACAAGAATAAGCTAATATGTTATATATCGATATCAAGAATGAGAAACAGGGTGGTCACCTAAGGAGTAAAAGAATATTTCAGTTAGGAAAGAGAAGAAGGAATGTGACAAGAAGAGGAAGTTGCAACAAGAACGAAATAAGGGACTACGAGTTGGCACTACATCTCGATGGAGAATTCTATGACAAATAGGAGGAGTATCGAATTATATCTAAAGAAGAAGAAGAGGAAGCACCAGATCCATATCAGGACTACGACATATCCACAACCCCACATACATCTCCAGTATCTAAGGTAAGACCTAAAAGCACGTCAAAGAGTGGTTTTGTAAATAATAGTAACAATAATAGTAGAGATAGTAGTCAAGTAATTCCTACTAGTGGAACCTTTAATTCAGAAATACCACAAGTACACAGAATGTCAGTGAGTGATACAAACTTACCTATATTGAATGGGAATGGGTTGGAAGAACCTAAGAAGCATTGATTCTTGTGTGAATTTTTCTAGACAATGCGACAAGTCCAAGATGAGGCCATAAAAAAATCCCAAATGATCACAACCTTTAGAGGTCATGGTCTTGAATGGTATATGAAATTCTCTGTGGTCTCAGTAGGGATACCTCATAAGTCATTAGATCAGATACAGACTGGAATGATAGAATAATTCAAGAAAACTAAGTCTAAGTCGCAATGCATCATTGAATCAAAAGAAATTAAGAAATTTTCTACCGAGTCTATTTGGGACTTCGACCAAAGATTTACAACTGTGATGGATAAAGTGAGTTTCCATACATCAAATTCCAAAGATAAATAATGGTTTATTGTAGTAATGCTATTGCATATTCATGCTCCCTTTATGCAAAAAAATATTGTATCCTAGATCGAATCTCTTGAGCTTTCTATGAAATTGAAGGCTTCACTGGTTGGAGAAATGGGTGCAGGAATGATGTAGATATAGTCGTAGATTTCCAACCTCATGCTGCAAAAACAAGATATCAAGAAAGGAAAATAAGTTTAGGAGGAACTCTAGTGTACAAGATGCAGAACTGAAAACCATCATAAATACTCATGTCTAGAATTCTTGAATTATCTTACAACATGAGCACCAAATCCTATCAATTCACAAGGAATTCCCTGGTGTAGAATTTTCCAGACTAGAGTTCATCGGTCGAAGTAATGTTTGTATCTATATAAAATAGTAAGTGCACCTACTAGCCTATATTTTAAGCTATGTCGGTCTGTGGGTAACGACAGAAAATACTGCAAGGCATACTAGTTGTTGAAGGAGAAGACAGACGACACATATCTGATGAAAAATGATGAATAGATGTAAGCTGGGCGATCTCAGGAACAATACCCTCAACCTAGGGGGGGGTATTTTTAGAGGTTGAGGATGACGAGGAGTCACAGAAGGGGCCAATTTATTTTTTATAATTATGGAAAACTGGGACATTTTTCCAGAGACTACACTAATCCTACATCAACGTGTTCATATTGTAAAGCATTGGAACACACTATTGAATAATTCCCATAGTTGATTACTAAATGGAAGACCATAAACATGGGAAACCACAACCCACCTCAAAATTCCAAAGAAAATATTCCTTAATATTCCAACCAAACCTTGGGAACCTATTATTGTTATCATAACAAGAGGAGGTGTTGTGACAAGAGAAGATCAAGAAGCGCCATGAGGAAACCCGAGAGTTCGACCAACGAAGCAAAAGAAAGTACCATTTTATGTTCAAAAAAAAGGGAGTCTTCTCTGATGCACATCATGATTTTGTCGATAAAAATCAAGCATTGACCTTTGTTGTTGTCCCAGTATTGAATGATGGATCAATCCTAGAAATGTCTCAATTATTTGAGCAGTTGTTACAAAGAAAACCGACAAAGAAGGTAAGTAAGTTCAAGGATTTATTTAAAAAAAATTAGCACTCATAGAAGATAATTATGTTGTAGTGGAACTATCATATTTAGTCGAATAACCTCAACCAAGTGTGCGACCAAAGAAAAAAATTAACCACATTGGTAAAAGACCAAAAATTGGTCCCGAGATAAGGATGAATTCCTAGATAGGTGACTATGACATGGATTTTATCATTTTGGATTTGGGCTCAAATGTTAATATTCTAACTGTAATGTCCTCTTTTTGGAATTTTATTAAAATGCCCAATTTTCCAATTTTTCTCAATTTTGGCTCTTGACTAGTTTTGATGTCTAGACCTCCAAATTGACCCAAATGCTTCCAAATTTTCTCTGAAGGTACATGACTGATAATATAACTTAAATACCATGCTAATGTATGTTTTTTTACCTCCCAATTAATTCTTCAAACTTTTTTAATGTTCTGTTCAAAGTAGGATTCTTTACTACCAAATTGGGGCTCCAATTCCCCCTAGGTAATTGCCGGAAATGGCTTCACAAATGATCCCAAAGTCACTTGAATTTCTGAAAAGAGGATGGGTATGTGTAAGGTACCTTTTAAAATTATAATATGCATCATGTTTTAGTTTATACAGTCTATTATGACTCTTTCCAAAACAACCCCCAAGTCACAATTTCGACCCTTGGGAAAAATGCACCAAATCTTCTCCCAATGCAATAAAAATGAATAAAATGGATTCCAATGCTTAAGTGATGAACATGAGAATTGAAATAAACATTAATTACAGTGAATCCATCATACATTTATCAGATATTCATTCCTCCATTCGAAATAATAAGCATTACCATGGCATATATCAAAATGGAGTGGAAATGGTCATTGTTTGCTCATTAAAAGTCATTTTGACAGACAACTCTTGGGAATTTCGACTTGAAAATTTATGAGAATTAAGAAAATATAATATTGAACTGATTCCAATCATAAATGGAAAATTAAAGTCTCTCCCAATTCAAAATCATCATCATTGCAATGGTTCACAACAAGATAGTGGGGAAATGACACTATTTCTTCATTGTTCAACACTTTTACATGAATTATTTTGGGTATTTCGACCTGAGAGTATTATAAACATGAAATAAATAGCATATACATCATAACATAACATAATGATCATTATAATCTTCCCCAAAGAGATCAATAGCTCACCCAAAGCTTAATCCCTCCATTGGCATGAATATGGTGTGAAAACTGGAAATAGTTGAGAGAGAGTGCTGCAATAGAAGAATCCAAATTATTTCCTGTAGATTACACCTTAAAATAATACTCCATTAAATCTCCATGAAATACCTGAGTGGCCTTTCCAAACACCAACTAGGATGGGAATCTTTCACCCTTTTAATTGGCTTAAGCAAGAAAACTAGTCATCCACTAGCTCTCACAATTCACAAATGAGCAAAAGATTCTTCTCATGGATGATCCCTGTATTTTATAAACATTATTGGTATTATAAGTTTCCAAATCCATCCATAAACCAAAGCCAAGTCGAATTGGTGTGGCTGCTCATGCTATGCCATGTGGCCTCTCTCTTCACCTTCCCTCTTCTCCCAAATTTGAGTAGGAGCC
Organism: Pseudotsuga menziesii; assembly: GCA_001517045.1. Lineage (NCBI taxonomy): Eukaryota > Viridiplantae > Streptophyta > Pinopsida > Pinales > Pinaceae > Pseudotsuga > Pseudotsuga menziesii. The sequence continues at coordinate 23,848 of LPNX010192130.1, read as the reverse complement.
TCTTGGCCTTCTCCAACTCCCAATTTTGACCTCAAAGATGCTATATTCAGGAATGAAATGTCAGTATGTCATTATTTCAGCCTTCATATCTGACTTGGGTCATAACTGTCATAGAATCTCCATCATTGGTGTCATAGCTGTCATAAATGTAAGGGGAATCTAGCCAAGTGTCCATGAAACTCCCATTTGGCTCTTCCTCTCCCATCTAAGTTACACTTCATCCAAATTTCTACCTATGAAGTATATGTACAATTATATTAACATTATAATCCATACAAAAACATTATACTTCCCATATATTCAAATTTGCAAGAGAAAGATACCATTTAACATAGGAATTCTAGCTAGTGTGGGCCCCATAGTCTCCATGTATCTTCATGCTCCATTATCACTTCCATTTTATCTTGTATTTATTTAATAAGATACATTATTAAATATTTATCCCCTTCTAATGTCTAAACATCATTTATTATCCCCCTTATTCCAAATATCAAAGCTTCCACCCCCAACCTAGGAAACTAGTGATTTTCCTCCTTGGCAATTATTTGACTTTTAGCATCCATTTGACAACTTTCATGAATATGGAAAATGTGATTTGGCCATTGTGAACCAATGCCAAATTTGGGACATTAAAAATCCTCCCTTCCCAATATTGCTTGTCATCAAACAATTTCAAACATGGTTGTTGAAGAACCTACTTTCTGTATGATTCTTTGAAGTTGCCACTACGTTACCCACTTTGAGTCTTTGAGATACCATGAATATTTCAAAGAGGAACCACCATGCTTGCTGCTGCACTGCTCTGATTAACATCACCTTATTAAATGGGGAATCATCTACCATATTGTTTGTTTCCCAAATAATTTTAAATCAATGAGACTAAAAACTATCCCAAGGTCCCATTGCTTGCATTGCACTCCAACAATTAAGAGTGCTCTCCAACCCATACCATTTGGAAAGAGAATTCATGGATCCCATTTCCTTGTATGCATTCTTCCAAACATCATGAGTTCATAATATATATCATCAAAGTATATAAAAACATAATAAGAATGAACGTCAAGGAGGTGCATCACCAAGAAATCATGAAAGGGCTTATACCTCCCAGTGAGTAGACTACCATTTTCCAAGTACATACATGCTTCAAGTGACCAATCAAATATTTTCCAATGACATAGGAAAGGATCCCATGTCCTATAATGCTGCTCCCAAAGAATGTAATATGCATCAAAATAATAATCACCCATTGTTTCTTTCATCCAAGAAGTGAATGAAGAACCTCCACCAAAATATGAACCAAATAAGGAGCAAATAAAACACGAAGACTTCAAGTGTCTCAAATAAATATCATTAATACACCCATAAATATGTATATCATTGGGAAATAACAGAGGATTTTTCTTCCAATAATAATGTTCCTCAATCATATCCCTCTTTACCCAAGTGTTGGATGAAGTTCTTCAAACATCAAATGAACCAAGTGTTGAGCAAGAAAAACCATGAGCCTTCAAGTGACTCAAATGAACATCATAGGTGCACCCATGTAGATGTGTATGATCATAATGTAAACAAGGATGCTGCTGCAAATTTAAATAATATGGTTCTCTAATAATTCCATCATCAAAAGGAGAAATATAATTTCCATACTCTTCATGTGGCACCATCAAAAAGAAACCTTTCACCCACACTTCATTAGGATGACTGCCGTAAAATTTAGAAGTGTAGGATGTAGGAGAAAGAACCAACTCACCCAAATGATCAGTAAGTGAAAAATTGTCATAATGTGAAGTATCCATAGGGGTAGGTTTATTCACCTCCCTAGAAAATGAAAAAATTTCCTCATGGGTTGGTTCCAAGGTGTTGGAATTATACACTTCTTCAAATATTGTGTAACCATTTTCAAGAGGCAATTCAAGTTCCTCTTCCGCCATTACTAGTGATTGGACCTCATCCCTATAATCCTTAAGCACATCAAGAACCTGCAATTTTTCATGTTTCTCATGATCCATCATGTCATGAGAATCCTCCAATCAATCTACCTTATGAAAATATGAAACATCGGAGGAAAAACAAGTGTCTTGTAACTTTTCAAGAAGTTGCTCATTTTGAATTGTGAGCTTATCAATAACTTCATTATTCTTCAAGTAGGATTCATGTAACCATTCAATAAGCTCAATGACATTTTTCTATAAAAAATAAAAGACATGAAATTACCTTTGATGTTGCACATTGCTCTTTGTATCTTCTCCATGTCTTCAAGGAAGGATGGATCCTCCAAGGAAGTAGCTCTCCAACAAGAATTTGATACCAATGCTTGAGTGTCATGGAGTATGCTAAGGGCCTCTTGGATATTCTTTTAATTCATATTTAAGGACCCTTCAAAAAAATTAGGCTCTTGCAAATGAACCTCCTCATATTCTTCCTTCTTTCTTGGACCAACTTCATGAAGCTCAAGTGGTGATGGGGAAGTTGATCTTGTTTCTTCTTCGACTGCTACAAGGTCTTCATTTTCATCTTTAATGGAATTCTGGCTTGCAGCAACATTTTGAAATCTGATATCTATGTCACCAACATACAGTTGCGAGAACCCATCAGTAGTTACTCCTTCATAGTTCAAGAATCCATCAGTAGATTCTCTTTGTTTCATTTCAAAGGTAGCATGTGTCTCAAAATTATCTTCGGTATTTTCAATAAAAACTTCTTCATACCCATGTGATGTCTCTTCATATTTTTCAGAGTCACTTGGGAGTGAATTTCGATCATCTTCATGTAATAATTCTTCTACTCCACCTATTTCAGAACTAGGTGGTTCATGGGTCTCCTCCGTTTGCTCCTTCAAGCAAGTTGATGCATTTTTCTCCTTGGTTTTCTTAAAATCAATATATTTTTCCCAACTTTGGATAGCCAAAAATTCAAATCTTTTCATAATATTCTTGGTCATGTCTTCAATATTCTTGTTCATGTATTCAAATATAGGTTCCATGCTTTTTATTATCTCCTCACCATCATATGAGGTTCTCTTTTCATGCCTAGTCATAGTTTCCAAAAAAAAAATTGCCTTCTTCTCCTACTTTTTTTTTTCCTCTTCAACAAAAGCACTTTTGGTTTCAATATATAATGGTTGTCACTGAATTATTGTACTAATAAATATAAGACCACATCAGGTACCAATATCATGCTCTGATACCACTGTAATGTCCCCTTTTTGGAATTTTATTAAAATGCCCAATTTTCCAATTTTTCTCAATTTTGGCTCTTGACTAGTTTTGATGTCTAGACCTCCAAATTGACCCAAATGCTTCCAAATTTTCTCTGAAGTTACATGAATGATAATATAACTTAAATACCATTCTCATGTATGTTTTTTGACCTCCAAATTATTTCTGCAAACTTTTTTAATGTTCTATTCAAAGTAGGATTCTTTACTAGCAAATTGGGGCTCCAATTCCCCCTGGGTAATTGTCGGAAATGGCTTCACAAATGATCCAAAAGTCACTTTAATTTATGAAAATAGGATGGTTATCTGTAAGGGAAATTTTCAAAGTCTCATATGCATCATGGTTCAGTTTATACAGTCTGTTATGACTCTTTCCAAAACAACCCCCAAGTCACAATTTCAACCCTTGGGGAAAATGCACCAAATCTTCTCCCAATGCAATAAAAATTAGTAAAATGGATTCCAATGATTAAGTACTGAATATGAGAATTTAAATAAACATTAATTAAATTCCATACATAATACATTTATCATATATACATTCCTCCATTCGAAATAATAAGCATTACCATGGCATATATCAAAATGGAGTGGAAATGGTCATTGTTTGCTCATTAAAAGTCATTTTGACAGACAAATCTTGGGAATTTCGACTTGAAAATTTATGAGACTGAAGAAAAAATAATATTTAACTTATTTCAATCATAAATTGGCAATTAAATGCTCTCCAAATTCAAAATCATCAGCATTGCAATGGTTCACAACAAGATAGTGGGGAAATAACACTATTTCTTCATTGTTCAACATTTTTACATGAATTATTTTGGGTATTTCAACCTGAGAGTATTCTAAAAATGAAATATAGATAATATAAATCATTACATAATATAATTATCATTATAACCTCCCCCAAAGAGATCAATAGCTCACCCAAAGCGCAATCCCTCCATTGTCATGAATATGGTGTGAAAACTGGAAATAGTTGAGAGAGAGTGCTGCAATAGAAGAATCCACATTATTTCCTGTATATTACACCTGAAAATAAGACTCCATTAAATCTCAATGAAATACCTTAGTGGCATTTCCAAACACCAACTAGGATGGGAATCTTTCACCCTCAAAATTGGCTTAAGCAAGAAAACTAGTCATCCACTAGATCTCACAATTCACAAATGAGAAAAAGCTTCTTCTCATGGCTGATCCCTGTATTTTATAAACACTATTGGTATTATAAGGTTCCAAATCCATACATAAACGAAATCCAAGTCGAATTGGTGTGGTTTCTCATGCTATGCCATGTGGCCTCTCTCTTCACCTTCCCTCTTCTCCCAAATTTGAGTAGGAGCCTCTTGGCCTTCTCCAACTCCCAATTTCGACCTCCAAGATGATCTATTCAGGAATGAAATGTTATTATGTCAGTATTTCAGCATTCAGATCTTACTTGGGTCATAACTATCATAGAATCTCCATCATTGGTGTCATAGTTGTCATAAATGTAAGGGGAATCTAGCCAAGTGTCCATGAAACTCCCATTTGGCTCTTCCTCTCCCATGTAAGTTACACTTCATCCCAATTTTGACCTATTGAAGTATATGGAAAAGTATATTAACATTATAATCCATACAAAAACATTATATTTTCCATATATTCAAATTTTCAAGAGAAAGATACCATTTAACATAGGAATTCTAGCTAGTGTGGGCCCCATAGTCTCCATGTGTCTTCATGCTCCATTGTCACTTCCATTTTCTCTTGTATTTATTTAATAAGATAAATTATTAAATATTTATCCCCTTATAATGTCTAAAAATCATTTATTATCCCCCTTATTCCAAATATCAAAGCTTCCACCCCTAATCTAGGAAACTAGTGATTTTCCTCCTTGGCAATTATTTGACTTTTAGCATCCATTTGACAACTTTCATGAATATGGAAAATCTGATTTGGCCATTTTGAACCAATGCCAAATTTGGGACATTACACTAACCAAACATACATAGGAAATTATGGTAAATTAGAGACTAGTATGGTCTCTTGTTCAGTTGTATTTAGCCAACCAGTCGAAGGTATTTCCTATTGGTTGACTGACATAGGTTCCTATCAAAGTAGAAGGACTCTGGACCTATGCAGATTTTGAGGTTATAGATATTATAAATGATATCAATCTGTATCCTCCACTTCTGTGGATCGATTGGGCTATCGACAATCAAACCATTATAAATTTTAAGAAGAGTATATTATCATTTGAGGATCCATAACTATGGGTTGTCACCCCAATTGATCCTCTATAAGGCTGGAGATATGTTGATCAAGTAAATAGTGAAGGACAAGATGGATATCTGGATCATATCTACAATATTTCTTCTATGATGGACAACTATGTCAACCCAACAACTGATGGAAAACTAAGTGGGTGAATTATTAACTCCAGCTTGTCGGATTTAGGATAAGCTCTCGAGAACTGGCAGAATCGACTACATGAAAGATCAATGGGAAAGTGCACAAAAATCATTAAATAGGTGTGACGGGTAGGTACAGAGGTATGTGATCTACCTACCTATGAAGGTTTACTTAACTTGGATACCTTTCTTATAGATTTTGAAGAAAACGTAGTTGAAATTCAGTGCTTGTTAGCACTTGAGGTTGCATTGAACGCTGCACCCGCAAGCTAGTGGGTTGCATAACCAATCTATTTCATAATGGCCTCAATGCTGAAGATTTCTAGAAATATGATTTGGTGAAAATATGTTTTATATTGGTCAGAAATACAGGACTAACAAATCCTGTCAAGCATATTGAGAATTTTTGCTTGATATGGGATACACCATCATGACAAGAATGGGTCCATCAGTCGACTATACACACCTTGGACATGATATTGAAAAACTAATATACATCGGTTGAGATCTGATGAGAAACTGTTGAATGGGAAATGCGACGAGAAACTGTTGAATAGGAAGAGATAAATTCCAGTTTCATGGATATGATTGGATTTACTGACAACATTCCTGTTATCACTCCAGGAAACTCCTCTAGGTTGTAGCTCGAGGATGCCTGGTAACTTAAAAAAAAATTAGGGTTTTATGATATGGATCAATTCAGGTGACCTATATAAAGTTCCACTCTCAAGACATGCATGAAGCTAACTCAATTACAAGGCTTTTAGTTACAACTTGTTCAATAGTTTGACAATAAGGTGCAGGGATGGAGAACTCATCAAGCTGGCAAACTTACATACAAAACAGATGCATATAAATAGCTAAATCCTGATAAGGATGGTACTTATAAATCAAATCACATTAACACACCAATAGGATGACAGCTATTAGTTATTAATCAACTTGAAAATAACCTAAATACACATTCAGGCATAAGTATAGTAAAGACAGAGATGATGGCTGAACAAATCATAACAAAAGAGCTTATATTCCAGAATGAACAAGATGAGAAGTTGACAATAGTATAGGATTATAAATCCCCAAATTCGAACCCTTTTTTATAAAAATAGTCTTAGGCTTTATAGCCTTTTACAAAATATACAGATCCTAAAACCTGGATCTGTTTTTTTTACATAATTAAACAAAGTAACAGTTTTTGCAAATTAGGGTTTGAAACCCTACCTAACTACTTGTCTAACTACAATGAAGATTTAGTTCACTGACTAAATATTAAATAACTAAAGCAATGCTGGTGACAACTATTGCTGGTCCTCTTCCAGTTAGACCACTGATTTCTCTTTGATAGCTAGGGTTGGTGTCCTTTGGCATGGTTATGTCATAGTGGATCTCACGCACACCTTTTCTGATGCATCCCTCAATGCCTTTTATCTTCAGATCACATCCATGAACCATCTATACTTGCCCAAAACCAGTTATGTCTACCAAAACTTGCTTTTAATCCTCTGTCCGCTTTCGGTGGTTAAGCGGCCAGTCTATCGGACCCATTAGCTGCCGAAAGTGGTGCTTTTGGTGGCTAACGAACTATTCCATCATCCACCTAAGCCACCGAAATCCCTGTTTGACAAAAATTATTAGGTTTTCATCAAAAATTTATTTTCAGGCATGTTGTATTAGCTTTCCTCTTCTGCAGGCTTTGTGCTAGGGGTGTTAACAGTGCCTTGGCTAGCTTCAAGAGGTTGGAGACTGATGGCTGCTTCAACTAGGGTTGATAAGGCAAGGTGGATGCTAGGGTTTTCTTTGGCTTCCTTCAGCTGTAGTCTTTGGATCCTAACCATCCTTTATAACCTGATATTGTCCTTTAGGTATCTTTTGTTCATCCTTTTCAAGAAGATGTATCTTTCTCTCTGCTCCAGGTAGTACTTGTGCAATAACTTTTTTCTGTTGGTCAAGGTTTCATTTTTTCTCTTTAGTTCTCTTTCCAATACCTCCATTTCATAAACCTTCCTCAGTAGTTGATTGATCTTTTGACTTCTAGGCTTTCTCAAAGAAGCCCTTTCTGTTGGTTCCTCCTGCTCCTGTGGTGTGGGGGATGGCAATGCTTCATACCCTAGTACAATTTGCAGAGCTAGGGATGCATCCTCTTCTTGTTCTTCCTTAGAATCTGAATAGGGTAGATTTAAGACATTTTCCTGGTGTGCTTCTTCCTCCTGACCTTTCTCACTGAAGTCCAAATTCCTCTTATCCTTCTTGGTATTGGAAGAGGAGGGAGGTTGTTCTTTTGCTGCTACTGGGGAAATGGCCCTCCTCCTTCTTCTCCCACTCCTTGGGGTGCTGTATTTCTTTAAAGTAGACTTCCCTTTCTCCTCTGGTTGAATTCCAATCTCAAAGCCGTTCCAGAACAGAAAATAAGGCCAAGCCATGTTTGTTCTCTTCAATAGCTCTTGGACCAATAGCTGGATAACACCATGGTGGGACAGCCTACCAGCAATCTTGGATGGCTAGGATTTTACTTGATGTGCCATACTCCTTAGACTTCTGTGTAAATAAAAGGGCATATTGAGAGGGATTTTACCTGTGAAATGATTCATGAGCTTGAAATGGTAGATCATTGCTCTATTATTTCTCCCTTCACAGGTAAAGTAGACCACAATGGCCTTCAGCAGTTGTTGCCAGTTCTCTTCCAGCCATGATGATGGCACACTCTTCTTCCATATTATTCCTCTATGCTCGGACTTAAGGTAAGACCTGAATTCCACCTCTTTTGGTATGGTGGTCTTGAACCATTTCTCTCCTGTGGAAGGGGGTTCTGTCACCTCACTGACTAGTGTTTCATCTATGAGAAACTCCTCTTTTCCTATAACTTCTTTTGAACCATAAAATGAGAGGTAAAAAGCTTCATCCACCTGCTAATGGAAGACTTGTATTTTCTCACAGAATTTGTAACATCCCACCTCTTGGAAAAGTCTGCAGACCTCTAGATGTGCTTCTAGATAACTGATATCCCCTAGCTCCTGCCTGAGAGCTGGTCCACTCTTCTTCATCTTGATGGGTGTATCTCTAGGGTACCTACAAAATGGTTTTCAAACTTGTAAGTAGTATGCTTTAGCAGGCTGCTTATTTCAGAGATAGTTTTTTCAGGTGGAGAGAATGACAATTTTGAAAATCAAATCAGATGAATACTTTAGGCACTGATTATGAGGGTTTTATGTCATTTATGGATGCTGAGGTCACAAAAATGATGACAGCTGCCTCGATCCAATAGATCTCTTTTCCCACATAACCGCAACCTACTTCAGCCAGAGCATCCTTTGGATAGGTGGAGGAAGACTGGGGGTTTTCAATTAGATCAATCCTTTGCCAGTCACATAATGACCTTCTTCACTCATTTTCACATGCAGTCATGCAGGCCCAGATCTTTTTGAAGGTTAGTCACGCTCACAAATAATCATTTTTCTTGCTAACGGGGTCAAATGTGAGAGTTCCCTAACCATTTCCTTATTTTTCCCTTTCGGTGGTTAAATTCTCCAGGAGTCTGTCAGCTAGCCACCAAAAAGTCGGCTTTTGGTGGCTAACGAAATGTTGTCTTTATTGCTTAAGCCACTGGAACTTTTACCCCGTCGTCGTGGTGAACTTCTGCTTTCAGCAGATAACAAGCTAGTCAGAAAACCTTTTTAACTACTGAAAACATGTTCTTTCACCGATTAATAAAATTCCCTAGCTTTCACCTAAACCGTTGAAGGGGTTTTTCACCCGATGCTTATCTTCCTACTTTCAGTAGTTAGCATATGTGTTGCACCTTTCTCTAATCTATCAAAAGTGACCTTTTTTGGTGGCTAATGAGACATTCTGATCCTCGCCTAAGCCATCGAATGTACTTTTCCAAATGTTGCTTGCCACTCGCTTTCGGTGGTTAAAACCTTTCTTGTTTCTCTCTCTTATTTGCCGAAAGCACCCCTTTTCGGTGGCTAATGAGTTTTTTGTAGTCTCACCTAAGCCACCGAAAGTGTTACTTTGACTTTACTTGCTCAGATCGCTTTCGATGGCTCACCTTTGCCTCGTGTTCAACTGTTTAGTTGTCGAAACATAGCTTTTCAGTGGCTAATGAGCTATAATATTCCTCGCCTAAGCCATCGAAAGCTATAACTTGTAAAATTTTATCCAAATAAAAATGAGAGGCTTTCAAATTGTCAGTGATACCCATATATTTCATTACATAAGAATATTCTTCCTACTATCAAAATAAATTTATTTTGGGAGATAACATCTGGCTCCTACTTGGGGATGGGACCCTCCAAGTGAGGTCCCAAGAATCCCAAACCAAAATGCCTTTCCCTGCAAGCAACTAAATAACTTAACACTATCATTTACTATTCCATTGGGAATGGAGTTTATTCTGTAACCAAAAACAACCTACTATCTACCTATTTACAATAATAAGGCCTCAAAGCCTCAAACAAAGTAGAGTTTCAAAAACTGCCCATTCACTGGGCCATCAAATACCTCTCCCCCTTCCAGATTCTATAATTTGAAGGTGTTATTATTATGTACCTGGGCTATCACAAAAGGGCCAATCCACAGAGAGTCAAATTTTCCATGTTTTCCCTTGTCTTGTCTGACAGCATCCCACTTAAGGACCCAATCTCCAACCTGGAAGTTGTCTACTTTTGCTCTTTTGTCAAACATGCCCTTTATCCTTAGTTGATGGGCTTCTGATTTTCCTATAACTTGCTCCTTGATTTGCTGTAACTCCACCAAGTCCATCATCCTTCTCACCATATCATTTGGTTCATCTTCCTCTTCCTAAAAGAACCTTACCACTGGAAGAGTGAGCTGGATAGGAAAAATGGCCTTAGTGCCATAAACTAGCTTGAATGGAGAAGTCCCTATGAATATTTTGTCTGTTACCCTATCAGCCCATAAAGAAAACTTAAGCTTTGAATCCCAACTTTTCTTATTTGTCTCCAGTAGTTTCCTGATGATCCTGACTAAAATTTTGTTGGATGACTCAACTAGGCCATTGCCTTGTGGATAATAGGAGGTGAAATGCACCAGTTGAATGCCCATTGACTCACACATGTTAACTAATTCCCCATATTTGAAATCTGGTGCATTATCAATTACCAACCTTACTGGGCAACCAAACCTGTTGAAGATATTCTCCTATAAAAATCTCATGATGACCTGATGAGTGGCATTCCTGGTGGGTACTGCTTCTATCCATTTGGTAAAGTAGTTAGTGGCTACTAAGATCCATTTATGTCGTCCACTGGAAGATGGATTTATTTCACCTATGAAATCCAGGCCCCATTGCTGGAAAGGCCCATTCACCACAATAGGCCTAAGGGGTAAGTATTTGAGTTGCCGCTTCCCTATAAATATTTGGCATTGGTCACAGGCCCTTACAAAAGTTCATACATCAGCAAAGAGGACTGGCCAATAGTATCTTGCTCTTAAGATATTGTGGGCTGTGGTTTTCCAATAGTTGTGACCTCCACATGTGCTGGAATGAAAGTGATGCATGACCTGCTCAAATTCCTCTTTATCTAGACACCTTAGAAAAATCCCATACTGATCTTTCCAATACAGCAGTTTGTCAATTATGCAAAACTTAACAGATTTTAACTTAAGAGCTCGTGCTTGGTTAGGAGTGAGATCAGGAGAAACTTCTAATTTTTGCAAAAATTGAATAATACCTAAGTACCACTCACATGAAGATATGTTTTCAGCTACTGATGGAATGTCATTCTGATCTTGATCTACTTCTGCTGCTACCACAGTCTGCACCTTTGCTAATTTGACACATGTGAAATTTATTCCCATCAGTTCACAGTTTTCTTTGGCCATGAGTTTGGCCAGACCTAGTCCCTTCACCAGCTTAGTGGGTTTCACCTCTATATCAAACTCAACGAGCTTGGAAATCCACTTAGCTCTCTTCCCATCAATGTCAGGCTGAGTCAAAACATCCTTCATAGTAGTTGAAGGGACATATGCAAGGACCTTGGCATGGAGAATGTAAATTCTGAAAGTCTTCCAAGATTTTATGAGAGCATAAGCCTGCTTCTCAATTGGATCATACTTCAGCTCAGCATCTCTCAGGGTTTTGTTGAAGAATGCAATTGGATGATCAAGACCCTCATCATTCTTTTGTAATAGTACAGTTGCCACTGTGTCATAGGATGCAAAAGAGAAGATATAAAAACTCTGTGTAATCAGGACTAATCAGGGTTGGGGCCTCCATGATAGCCTTCTTAATGTCTTCAAAAGAGTTTCTTACCTGGTCAGTCCATTTTATTTCTGCCTCTTTTTTCAGCATGACTGTTATATGATTTACTAGCTCAGAGAAATTAGGGATGAACCTCCTGACAAAGGTTATCTTTCCTAAAAAGGACTGAATGTATCTTTTTGACCTCGGTATTGACAGCTTTTGAATTGCTTCCACCCTTACCAGATCTATCTTTACACCCTCAGCTGAGACTATATGGCCTAGGAGTTTTCCTTCACTGCGTGCAAACTAGGACTTCTTAGGGTTCAGTGATATGCCATACCTTCTGCACTTCATAAATACCTTCCTTAAATGTTGCAAGTGGTCATGACGGATATGAGAGTAAACTATTAGGCCATCCAAATATATCAGCACAAATTTGTCTTTCAACCCTACAAAAGCTAGGTCCATGTCTCTCTGGAAAGTAGCCCCAGCATTCATTAGCCCAAATGGCATTTTAGCATACATGAAGGTGCCACAGGGGGTGGTGAATGCAGTCTTCTCTTGGTCATCAGGGTCCATAGCAACTTGGTTGTATCCAGAGAAGCCATCTAGGAAGGACATAACCCTAGCCCCTAAGACTTTTTGCAGTAGGTCTTCCATCTTGGGCAATGGATAGTTATCTTTCTTCGAACACTTGTTCAGGTTTCTAAAATCCAAACACAACCTGATTTATCCATATTTCTTTCTTACCACCACTAAGTTTGCAGTCCACTTGGAGTACCTAAGGGGGATTATGATGTTGGATTTGAGGAGCTTATGGATTTGTTTTTCAATTACTGGTAATAGGAGAGGACTGATGGATCTCAACTTCTGTTTGAAAGAGATGGTGTCCTTCTCCAAAGGGATCCTATGTTGGATGATATTGGTGTCATAGTTTTTCAGGTCACTGTACTCCCAGGTAAAGACATCAACAAATGCCTTTATTAGGTTGCAAAACTTTGACCTCTGATCAGTAGTCAATTTAGTAGACATATTTATCAGTTTTGGATGGCTTTGGATACCTATGTTTTGCTCTTGGACAACAGCATCTAGCTCCTTTTTGGCATGCTTAAAAGGGATGTCATTGTGGTCAAACAGCTCTTCCAATAGTACTAGGCCTCAAGGTATGTAGTTGCTGGTTAATTGGACAATGTTTTGATAAGCCACTTTATCTTTCAACTTGAGCTACTTGGCTTCCTCCATGTTTAGGTTTTCCTTCTATGTGCATATCAGAGAATTCATCTACTAGTTGAAGGAACTTACCAAGCTCGTCATCATTTTCAAACACCTTCCAGAATTTGACATTATTTGGAAGGAAAGGTCTTTATTTAACTTGAACATCATATCTGAGCTTAGGAGGTAAAGGAGGAATGAACGGACTTGCAGAGACAGCCAGGGAATCAGCCAGATGATTCAAAGCCCTAGGAATATATGACAGTTCAAAGAGAATAGAGGAGTCTCTCAGTTTCCATACCTCATCCCTGTAGGCCTTTAGTCTGATGTTTTTTGTCTAAAAAGTGTTGTTGACCTGCTGTATAATGAGGTCTGCATCTCCAAAAATCCTCATGCACATGATCCCCATCTCCTTGGTAGCTTTAACTCCTAGCAGCAAGGCTTCATATTTTGCTATATTGTTAGTGATTTTAAAATCAAGCTTGTAATACATATGAATGTTTTCCTTGGATGGCGAGATCAATACTACACCTACACCTGGTGAGTTTTGAGTGCTAGCCCCATCAAAGTACATGTTCCAGACTACTATGGTCACTTCTTCGGGCTACTAATAGGTGGGCTTAGTGAACTGGACTGCTATTTGCTGAGAATCATCTATATGCAGAATGCATGACCCAAAATCAGCGTCCACTACATAGATGGGGTGATTCACTGAATTGCTCTCCCTGCTTATGATGTAGGCCAACTGATTTCCCAGTACAGCCTCTTAGTCTCTCCTAAAAACATGGGGATAGTGGCATATGTAAGATCCATCTGAAGGGTGCCACCTAGCTTTTTGCTCCATGATCGAGACAGCAAGAGACCAAATTTTGGAGGGATATCAGCCACTACAGTGTCCATCATGATGCTTTTCGAAGGTAGTTGAGTTAGGTTCATAACTAGGTCTTTGATGAGGCCCAAGTACTTGACTTTTCTGCAGTCAAAGGAGAATAAATCATGGTAGGGCTTTGTGATGTTGAGACCAAGCTCATCCATGACATCCTTTGGCATTAGGTTATTAGAGGCTCCTGAATCAAGCAGATAGTTATGGAAAATTTTATCATGGATATTCAGGGATATGTGGAAAGGAGGGCATGAGTCCTTTAGGTCTTCGATCATGGGGCCCAGGGTCACAACAGGATTTTCATCTTGTAGGTTAACAAAGTCAGTGTCAGTATGCATCTTTTCTTGAAGGGAATTCAGAATGGAAGACTTGAATGCATCATTTTTCATTAGCTCAATTAATGGGAAAGGGATCTTCAATTTTTGAATTTCTGACTCAAGGTTGAAAGAATAATGCAACCTATTTGGAAACCTTAACTCATGCCCTGGAAATTTTATTTGGACCTAATAAAGAATGACTGAAGGTGTTGGTTTCTGAAATTTTTTGGATATGACAGCCCCTTTCTTTGGCAAAACAACGATCTTTTTGGATGGTGCAGCAGGCTGCTTGATAGGCCCAACATTCTTCTTGAGAGGGGAAACCAGCCTAGACCTCATATTGTACCCTCCCTAACCATCGTCCTGATATACAGCCTCTTCAATGATATGATCATCAATTAGGGCTTCCTCATATTCTGCCTGTGTCAGAAAACAATAGTCCACCTCATCCTCCTTCCAGTGGATGTTGTCTTCAGCCTCTCCTTCTTATTCAATGAATTCTAGCTCTGCTTCTAGTATAGCAATTTGAAATGGAGCTCTTATTCTCTGATCTTCCCCTTGATTCCTCTCCCTTCTGAGAATCTGAAATGGAGGGTTTCCTCTTCTATAAGGGACAAAATTAGGGTTTCGAGGAGCAAAGTCACTTGGCCCTTTACCCCTCACAGGCATCTGTCCTTGGTCCTTCAACTTAGACATTTCAGCAATAAGGTTATCTAATAATTTTTTCATTTTGTCAATCTTGTTCTCTGATGAAGAAGACCCAATAGGGTCTGTTGGCTTCTTCTTCCTGATTATCTTTCCTTTGACCTTCTGAGACGCCAAAATGTTTGATTCTACCTCTAGGGCAGCATCTTGCATGAGTGATAAGAAAGGAAGACCTCCTTTCTCTGATAAGTAGGTAGAAATCAGAGTCAAAGGCATTTGCATAAGTTATCCTAGCTGAGGTATCAGTGGGATTGATTTCAGTGGGGATCTTGCTATACATATTGTTGAATCTCTTGGTAAAGTTGGAGACAGACTCCCAATTTTCTCTTTTCAAGTTGTTGAACTCGGTGATATAGTAGAGCTGGTCTCTCCTCTCTCCCCAATGATTTAGGAAGATGTCATATAGATCCCCAATGCCTACCACTGATCCAACAAGCAGCTCCTTAAACCATTTCCTAGCCTGACCATCTAGGCTTTGCACAAAAACCCTAGCCCATACATCTTCTTGCTCTATGTTAATATTCTTAGCATAGCTGTAAAATGCCTCTAGATGTTCTTCAGCTATGAAATCCCCTTCTCCTATGAACTTAGGCATATACTTGAGGTAATCTCCAGTAGGCATGGCAGAGAGGGGATTTGGAAAATTTAGGGGGGCATACCTAGCTACCAATATCCTTTCCATTTTGGTCAATTGAGGGGCAGCCATTTTGGAAATGGGTATGGATAGGGTCAAGGAAGGTAGCACTAATGAAGGTACTTGCTTAGAAGGTGGTGGTGGTATACTTATCCCAGTGGAGTCACCAGGGATTGGATCTTCACAAGAAGCAGTGCTTGAACATTCCCAAACCCTAGGATTTTCTGATGTATTTATGAATTCCTCAGAATTAAGTGTTTCAGCAGAAGAAATAATAGCAAAAAAATTTCTTGAAATACCTGATGTGGCTTCTTGTGCAGCACTACGAGCTATCTTAGTAAATCCCTAGCTCTTCTCAAAATTTATTCTGGATCTGCAATAGGTGTTGATGGTGGCCCCTTAGGGTTTGCTCTGGTACTTGGTCTTCTTGAAGCCACCTTATTTCAATGGAGTTTCCAGATAGATGATTACAACTAGAATAATGTCCAGGCTTTGTCTATCATCAAAGCAAGGATCTATGTCGTCTCCCGGGGAAGCTGAGCTTCAATCTCCTCTCCCCAGCAATGACACCAATTTGTTATCACTCCAGGAAACTCCTCTAGGTTGTAGCTCGAGGATTCCTGGTTACTTAAAATGTTTTTAGGGTTTTCTGACATGGATCAAGTCAGGTGACCTATATAACCTTCCACTCTCAAGACATGCATGAAGCTTACTCAATTACAAGGCTTTTAGTTACAACTTCTTCAGTAGTTTGACAATAAGGTGCAGGGATGGAGAACTCATCAAGCTGGCAGACTTACATATAAAATAGATGCATATAAATGGCTAAATCCTGATAAGGATGGTACTTATAAATCAAATCACATTAACACACCAATAGGATGACAGCTATTAGTTATTAATCAACTTGAAAATAACCTAAATACACATTCATGCATAAGTACAGTAAAGACAAAGATGATGGCTGAACAAATCATAACAAAAGAGCTTATATTCCAAAATGAACAAGATGAGAAGTTGACAATAGTATAGGCTTATAAACCCCCGAAGTCGAACCCTTTTTGATAAAAATAGTCTTAGGCTTTATAGCCTTTTACAAAATATACAGATCCTAAAACCTGGATCTGTTTTTTTTACAAAATTAAACAAAGTAACCGTTTTTGCAAATTAGGGTTTGAAACCCTACCTAAATACTTGTCTAACTACAATGAAGATTTAGTTCACTAACTAAATATTAAATAACTGAAGCAATGTTGGTGATCATTGCTACTAGTCCTCTGCTAGTTAAACCACTGATTTCTCTTTGACAACTAGGGTTGGTGTCCTTTGGCGTGGTTATGTCATAGTGGATCTCATGCAGACCTGTTCTGATGCATCCCTCAGTGCCTTTTATCTTCAAATCACGTCCATGAACCATCTGTACTTTCCCAAAACCGGTTCTGTCTGCCAAAACTTGCATTTAAGCCTCTGTCCACTTTCGATGGTTAAGCGGCCAGTCTATCGGACCCATTAGCTATCGAAAGTGGCACTTTCTGTGGCTAATGAACTGTTCCATCATCAGCCTAAGCCACCAAAAGCCCTGTTTTACAAAAATTATTAGGTTTTCATCAAAAATGTCTTTTCAAGCGTGTTGGATCAACTTTCCTCTTCTGCAGGTTTCGTGCTAGGGGTGTCAACAACGCCTTGGCTAGATTCAAGAGGTTGGAGACTGATGGTTGCTTCAGCTAGGGTTGATAAGGCAAGGTGGCTGCTAGGGTTTGCTTTGGCTTCCTTCAGCTACAGCCTTTGGAGCCTAACCATTTTATATAACCTGGTATTGTCCTTTAGGAATCTCTTACTCAACCTTTTCAAGAAGATGTATCTTTCTCTCTGCTCCAGGTAGGACTTGTGCAATAACTTGTTTCTGCTGGTCAAGGTTTCATTGTTTCTCTTTAGTTATCTTTCCAATACCTCCATTTCATAAACTTGTCCAGTAGTTGATTGATCTTTTGACTTCTAGGCTTGCTGGAAGAATCCCTTTCTGCTGGTTCCTCCTACTCCTGTGGTGTGGGGGATGGCAATGCTTCAGACACTGGTACAATTTGTAGAGCTAGGGCTCCATCCTCTTCTTGTTATTCCTCAGAATCTGAATAGGGTAGATTTAAGACATTTTCCTTGTGTGCTTCTACCTCCTGACCTTTCTCAGTAAATTCCAAATTCCTCTTTTCCTTCTTGGTCTTGGAAGAGGAGGGAGGTTGTTCTGTTGCTACTGCTAGGGAAATGGCCCTCCTCCTTCTTCTCCCACTCCTTGGGGTACTGGATTTCTTGGAAAGAGACTTCATTTTCTCCTCTGGCTGAAGGCCTATCTCAAAACCATTCTAGAATAGAAAATAAGGCCAAGCCATGTTTCTTCTCTTCAATAGCTCCTGGACCAATAGCTGGATAAGACCACGGTGGGACAGCCTACCAGCAATCTTGGATGGCTAGGATTTTACTTGATGTGCCATCGTCCCTAAACTTCTGTGTAAATAAAAGGGCAGATTGAGAGGGCTTTTACCTGTCAGATGATTCATGAGCTTGAAATGGTAGATCATTGCTCTATTATATCTCCCTTCACAGGTTAAGTAGACTACAATGGCCTTCAGCAGCTGTTTCTGGTTCTCTTCCAGCCATGATGATGGCACACTCTTCTTCCATATTATTCCTCTATGCTTATGCTTAAGATAAGACCTAAATTCCACCTCTTTTAGTATGGTGGTCTTGAACCATTTCTCTCCTGTGGAAGGGAGTTCTGTCACCTCGCTTACTAGTGTTTCATCTATGAGAAACTCCTCTTTTCCTATAACTAGTTTTGAACCATCATATGAGAGGGAAAAATATTCAGCCACCTACTGATGGAAGCCTTGTATTTTCTCACAGAATTTGTAAAAGCCCACCTCTTGGAAAAGTCTACAGACCTCTAGATGTGCTTCTAGATAACTGATATCCCCTAGCTCTTGTCTGAGAGCTGGTCCATCCCTCCTGAGTTTCTATTAGAGTGGATCCTTAAGTCATTGTTGCGATACATATCTAAGGATGTTTCCACATCAAGAGTGACTAGTGAAGAAGAAGCCATACTCAGGGCCCAGTAGTTGGACTTGATTTATTCACAGTCTGGGATTCTATATGAAATTATCCCTGAGGAACAAAGGCCTTCGCATGAGGCCGAGAAACACAAGCCTGGACCCCATGCCGATGGTGTGGTTGGGTCCGTAAACTCTCCAATTGTAGAGTCTTTGACAAAACAACTTCACCAATTGTTTGTCAAACAGTCTATGGTAGAGGCAGCAAAGGCTGCCCCCTCCTCCCAAAGTGCAAATGTTTTTGCACAAACCTCTTCGAAGGGAAATCAGCAGCCTGGTGGGAAGAAGAAGAAAGGTAAAAAGGGAGAGGGAAACCAAAATCAAAACAAGTCAAAGCCCGCAAACAATGCTGATGGGGGAAAAAAGGAAAAGAAGAAAGTCAAGTTCCCTTGTAAGTTGTGCCAAGGGGACCACCTTACTCATCTTTGTCCCCTCATGGAACAAGCTTAGAAGCTGCTCCAAGCTCAACCACCGGTTGTCCTAAAGGATCCGTTTCCCCAAGGGCAGAATTCTGCTTCAGCTTCTACCATAGCAGAGGGCACTCAAGCTGCCCCTGACCCCAATTATATCAACATGGTTAGATCCTCAACTTTGTTACAAACCAGGAACAAAAAATATGAGAAAGACACCGCTGAGAAGGGTAAAGTTGTAGTTGAATCTTCCAACCCTCTCACTATAGAGAAGCCTGCGGAAATAATGCCAAAGATACCCAAAGGTATCTTTAAGAAGACTTTGCATAACCCAAATGCCAAAGCCGCTTCTAACTACTCTGTGGTTGAATACTTGGCTCAGACTCCGTGTGCAATGTCAACTTTGGAGGTGCTACAGAGTTGTCCCGCTCAGCGGGATGCCCTCTTAGCAGCTTTAGGTAGCATGGACTCTTCGAGTCTCACAGCGAAATTTCATCTCTTTGATGTTAAAATTCGCCTCCCTTACCATGTAGCTCTATCGATAGATGTTGTCCATGGTGGTAAGACCATTGGATGAGTAGTTGTTGATGAGGGAGCATCTACTTGTGTTATGTCCCTGGCCTGTTGGAAAGCTCTTGGATCCCCAGAGCTGGTCCCATCAACCACTTTACTTACTGCTTTTGATGGAAGGTCTTTCCGTCCACATGGTATCCTGTTGGCTTTTGAGATTAAGTTGGCTGGAAAAGCAGTGTCTGTTGAAGTTGAAGTGATTGATGCTCTGATGGACTACAATTTGCTTCTGGGTAGGAATTGGACTTATGCAATGTCTGCTGTTGCATCAGCTATCTTTCGTGTCGTGGTTTTTCCACATGAGGGCAAGGTGGTCACTGTTGACCAACTTGATTTTACCCGAAAAGGCAGCTTAGAGTCTAAATATTCCACTGTGCCATTGGTTGATCAGGACAAACCTACTGCACAGAGCTTGGGGGCTGGAATGTATGCATCATTGATGGACACATTCGATATTCCAGCTCCAGTCCTTTATATTGGTTCTACTACTGTAGGGAAGTCCATTGATTCGGTGGTCGATAGGACTGATCCTTGGGTCCTCCCAACCCCTCAGGAACCGGAAGTGCCCTTATCTGCAGTGGAAGTGGCGTATCAAGCTATTACCCAAACCACTGTTGATCCCATTCCAGATCCTCTTACACTCTTGGATGATCTGGAAGAAGTCTATATGCCCGCATGGGCAGAAAACTCTTTACATTCCATAGATTGCTTAGACACTGTTTTACCTTCCGATGAAGCTATTCTGGAAGCTATGTGTGCATGTGATAAGATATGTGAGGATCTTCATCACCGATCTTATTTCCTTCCAGAGCTAAGCAAGATAGAAAACCAAGAGTTTCATGTGAGACTGTCGGATGATGTTGATACACCTATCAACCCTTTACCTAGGGAAGGAGTGTTTACCGAGGGGAATATGGAAAACATTTCCGCCACTATACCAATCAACATCTCTGTAAAACCAGATGTCGTGGAAAATATCTATATAGGTGCAAACTGCTCTTCGGAGGAGATTTCCATTTATACTTCCCTTTTCAAGGAATTCCACGATATATTTGCCTGGTCATATGAGGAGATGCCAGGCATTGATCCATCTATTGTTCAACATGAGATCCCAACCTATCCTGATGCCAAGCCAGTTCGGCAAAAAATTACGCCCCGTGAACCCGCGTAAAGCGGCGGCTGTGAAGGCAGAGGTTGAAAAGCTGTTGAAAGCAGGTTTTATATATCCCGTAGCTTTGACTGAATGGGTGTCCAACCCAGTTCCTGTTGATAAAAAGAAAGGGACTATTCGCGTTTGTACGGACTTTCGAAACCTTAACAAAGCCTATCCTAAGGACAATTACCCCACACCATTTATTGATCATATCATAGATGCATGTGTAGGTAGTGAGGTATTCTCATTTATGGATGGTTTCTCCGGCTACAATCAAATCCAAATCAAACTAGAAGACCAGCATAAAACTTCCTTTATTTTCCCTTGGGGTACATTTGCATATAGAAAAATGCCCTTTGGATTGAAAAATGCAGGGGCAACCTTTCAACGAGCCATGAACTTTTCTTTTCACGACATAAAAGCCATTGTCGAGCCTTACCTTGATGATCTTCCTGCTCATTCTCGCAAGAGGATCCAGCATCCAGATCATTTACGGTTGATTTTTGAGAGATGCAGATACTATAAAATTCGCTTGAATCCCCACAAGTGTGTTTTCTGCGTTGAGTCAGGTAGATTGCTTGGATTCATTGTGTCTAGTAGGGGCATTCAGGTGGATCCTTTAAAAGTTCAAGCCATTGTAAATCTGCCTCCTCCTCGTTCACTTAGGCAACTTCAGAGTCTACAAGGAAAGTCTAACTTCCTTCGACGTTTTATCGTTAATTATGCCAATATCACTAAAGGTTTCATGCGCCTGCTTAAACAGGACACCCCATTTGTATGGAATGAAACTGCACAACTTGTGTTCGAGGCATTGAAAAAATCCTTGTTGTCGGCTCCTTTATTACGCCCACCAGGTTATTCTAGGGATTTTATATTATATCTCGCCGCGTCGGAGTCTACCATTGGGGTAGTGCTAGTTCAGGAGGACAACAAGCTCGTTCAGCATGTTGTTTATTATCTTAGCCGTGCTTTGGTTGGACCTGAACTTAAGTACTCCCACGTCGAGAAGTTAGCCTTAGCAACTCTTTATGTTGTACAGAGGTTACGGCACTACATCTTATTGAGGACCACTACTGTAGTGGCGGATGTAAACCCTTTCCAATATGTTTTATCCCGACGGATTGTTGGGGGAAAATTCAATAAGTGGATAGTCATTCTCCAAGAGCTTGACTTGGTTTTCCAATCCGCTAAATCCAAAAAGTTCTTAGTTTTTTCCGAGCTTATAGAAGAAGTCCCTACGGAAGAATATGTAGTGATCGAGGATGACTCATTCCCAGATGAGCACATCTTCCTCATATCCACCTCTGATCCTTGGTACGGAGATATTCTTATATATCTCCAGACTTTGAAGTATCCTGCCACTTACTCTAGGGAAGACAGACGCAAGTTACGCCATCGTGCTAAAAACTACCTCATTATAGGAGATACATTATATCGACGAGGGGTAGATTCCGTCTTGCGTCGTTGCCTTACTCATGAGGAAGCGGAGATTGTCCTAAATGATCCCCATAGAAGAGCGTGTGGGGGTCATTTATCTGGGTTAGCAACGGCCCAGAAGATATTACATGCCGGGTATTTCTAGCCCACCATCTTTAAAGATTGTGTGGAAGTAGTGAAACGATGTCATCCGTGTCAGCTTTACACCAGAAAAATGCGGTCACATCCTGCTCCATTGTTTCCCATTGTCTCGGTAGGCCCCCTCATGAAATGGGGGATCGATTATATGACATGCAACCTAGCCTCGGCTGGGGGGCATAAATACATCATTGTCGCTGTTGACTATTTCACAAAATGGGCAGAGGCAATACCTACTTTCAAAGACAATGGGGAAATGGCAGCTTTCTTCGTTTTTAATCAGATTATTACTAGGTTTGGTATTCCCAAAGTGATTGTCACTGACCATGGCAGTCATTTCCAAAATAACATGATGACAGAACTGACCACCATGCTCGGATTCCGACAAGAACATTCTTCTCCATATTATCCGCAAGCAAATGGTCAGGTTGAGGCTGTAAATAAGACTTTAAAAACTATCCTTAAACGTACTATTGATGCAGCCCGCTCAAATTGGCACATCATGTTATATCCTGCTCTTTGGGCTTATCGAACCAATGTAAAAACTGCTACGGGTTTTTCCCCCTTCCAACTCGTTCACGGGGTGCCGATTGAATGCGAAATCCCATCCTAGCAGATAGCTATTCATGTGCTACCTGACACGACTAAGCTTGAGGAATGGTTGCTCCATTTAGAACACCTTGATGAACAACGTAGAGATGCGTTGACTGCAAATCAGGCTCATAAGAATAGGGTTAAATCTCAATACGATAAAATGGTCAAACCTAGCGTTTTCTCTGAAGGGGAACTTGTCTTGCTCTGGGACCAAGATAAAGAGCCTCTGGGGGTAGGAAAATTCAAGGCCATGTGGTTGGGACCCTATGTCATGTATAAAGTTTTGAGTAAAGGTGCATATGAATTAGTGGATTATGATGGGAATAAGCTGCCTGAGCCTAGAAATGGGCTCTACCTGAAGAAGTACTATGCTTAGGCTTAGCACTTTTCCTTGTATATTAGTGTATGTATTTTTATGTACATTAGGTTGTCAGTTTCATTTTTTATACTATCTGCTGGTTGTTGCAGATGTCTTCCGAGATGTATGTAGGTTTTGCTGATGGCGCCAGCCGTCACACTTGTAACCTGGCTTCGGCAGCATGGGTTATCTATTCCCCCTCAGGACAGCTTGTTTCCGCAGGAGACGCTTGTCTAGGTCCTGCTTCTAATAATGTTGCTGAGTATAGGGCTGTAATTGAGCTCCTATGGGATGCTTTGTCACGAGGCATCACCCAGCTTGAAGTCCATTTGGATTCTCAGTTGGTTGTTTCCCAGCTCAATCGAGCTTATCAGGTACGTAATCCTACATTGTTACGTCAATTCATGCAAATTTGTTTATTGGAAAGACATTTTGAAGTTATTACTTTCAATCACATTCCACGAAACCAAAATTCATTAACTAATGCATATGCTAATTATATTTTGGACTGGCAT
>LPNX010192112.1:0-20769 GCA_001517045.1 Pseudotsuga menziesii | reverse complement strand
TCTTAAGCATGTCCGTTTTACCCACATATACAACTCCACATCCCTTACAAGAATTGAAGCATTTCTGGAGCATGGCTGTAGAGCCTCGTTGCCTTGTTATAAAGGACATTTCCACTGGTGACGCAGTAAACAACGTTCCTATTGAATTGGTGGTCGAGGAAGACGTCGAAAAAGAAGAAGTAATAAGAGAGATGTCAACACCTTGCCTGCTTCCTGATTTCTCCAAAATTAAATCTATTAGGGTAAAAATGCATGGTTACTTTCCACTGGAAATAAATTTCACTAAGGACTACTCAGCTTCTGATTTTTTTAGTGGCGGTACAATTATTTATATACAAAGAAAATCCGAAAGTGTTTTCGAGAACAAAGCCTCTTTTAGGAACGTAGAAGATATTCATGTGGCACTCAAAAGAAAGGCAGCAGAATCTAAAAATTATTCAAGATTAAACCTAAAAAATGAACAAGGAAATACCACCTCTTCGCAACTGGTTGAAAGTTTGGGTATTCAAGATTTGACAATGGTAGAACTCGATACTCTTTTGAGTGCAGGAAATAATACAGCATTAACAGATTCAGAATCTTATAATTTAGGTTTGCTGTGTTCAGATAAAAACAGTGGAGATATTTTGGATTGCCAACTCGAATTGTGGTACAAAAGCTTTGGACCACATGATGAATAATGCAAAACTCAAGAATATTTATTTGGGTACCTAAGACTAGCTTTAAAAGGTTCCAAAACTGGGGTAAGGTGTAATCTTTGTGTATAACTTGGTTTATGAAAGGGGTACATGACATGGCTAAAATTCTTCAGACGAACATCTTTAATCTAAAGTTTACATCTAACAAGTCCAATCTGAAAAATGTACAGCGTATAATTTTACATACCTCCAAAAGAAGAATTAAATCAAAGTGTGCAGATAATACTATATACAGCAAAATAAATGCTAACTTTACATATGATTGCTTTCATTTTAAATCATTCTTTCCAATTATGCCTAATTTCTGTCCCATCTTAACCTTATCACCAACCCTAACATCGAACTTAAATTCAGTGGGAGCTTCAAAACAAAGTACAACAGTGCTACCCAATTCAAAGCCACCCATTTCTTCACCCTTAACCAAAGGCATCCCTCCCAATATTTTACTTGCATTCTCATATACTGCCTGGTAGCAGGTATGTGGTTCCAAGTGTTTGTCGCTCTTTGAATTTGTCACAAATTCTTGATCAAAATTCAACTTGATTGAACCAACATTTGTTGCACCAACAGGAGTCATGCTAAAAAATCCGTACTTCCAACTACCCAACAAAGCAACTCTTTCATTTAGAACGAAAAGATTAGGGAAGTTACGCTGGAAATAAGGTGCCACGGAGAATAAATCACCTGGGAAATGGCGGCGAACCTTACAAACCCAGTCAACTGGAGAGTGGAAATGATGGTAATCACCGGGAGCCAAATAAATGACGGCAAAGAAAAGTTCCGTATCATGAGGCTCAGAGCACGAAACCCCATTAGAGAAGTAGTTTAAAGAAAGTTGACTTAAAAGATGTATATTTTTGGACACACTTGGTTTGAACTCTTGAACAGATTGATCGCCCTCGTTTTTAAAGTTAAGAAGAGGCTGTTCAGTGTCTTCGGAACCCGCTAATTGTATTCTATTTACCCTGGCGAATTCTCTATGCTTTTCCTCATCAGAAGTCAAATCTAGACTAGATGCACTCTTAGACATCAAGGGGTGGGAGTGAGTGCCAAGGAATTCTTTGATGGAATATGTCATTCCCTTGACTTGTTCGATTTCGCCAGTTTCAGAGTTGATTATACCAACTTGTAAAATCTTTCCATCACTTGGAGAAGCTATAACGTCTTCGCCTTGTGCTACTGGACGTGTGCCTGGTTTTATGTTACGATAGAAAAATTCGGATAAATTTGCATAATGTGTCAAATCAGGATCTTCCATCTCGTCCAAGTTAACTCCAAAAAGGAAAGAATATAACCTGTAACCCCATGGTCTAACCCAAATGGGTAACGTAAGAGAATTTACTTGGCCCCATAATCGAGACATCGCATTCAGCGGTAAAGTAGAATAGCAGAAAAAGAGCCAATTATTGTTAAATATTTTGATTTTTCTTGTCCTTCTCCCTTTTTTGCCCTCTGTAGCATCTTCCTCCTCTGTACTATCATTCCTTGACACTAGTAAAATGGTTCCTAGAACAATGGTGAAACTAGTTAAAACAACCCATTTCATGGAGACCTGTTTTCTTCCGCTATTTGCGGCAGCAGCTTTGGCACGATCCACAATCTCTCCAGAACTGCGTCGTTGCTGAACGAAAAGACGCGTGGAAAACTTTCTATTCCATAGCACCGCAGTTCTATTTCTTAATTGCATTCTTGTAGAAAACTTTACAGCAGGCATCCTCCCCATGAGGAGCGTCCTCCCTTGCGCCAAGGCGTTCTTAACTGGCATAATTGACATGCTGGCTTTGCTTTTCCTTCTTCTTCAAAAAATAACGACCAAGAAGGATTTGAGCGATCTGCTAACAACTGGCTGAAGAGTCCTTAAAGCGCTACGTACCTCTAGGCGTCTCTTTTGTGAGTAAGCTGTTTTATATTATAGGTGAAGAACAAATTTTCCACATGCTTGTGCCTGCTTTAGATGTCCCTTGACCTCGAGATTTGAAAAAACACCAAAAAGGTGCTGGTTACCCTGCATGTGATATGTGATTACATAGCGTAGCGTATACAGAAGCACAATTGGTCGTATATGTGCCAAGCTTGTAGGAAATTAGTAACGCATAACGTGTTATCTGCGACAAGCGTGAATGCGACAGACATTATGTTTCTCTAAATTCATATGGTCCCGGCCGATTTTCACATTCGAAGTTCATGTCGACAATATTGTCATTATTCTGCAATAGCTCACAGTGAACACGGTCACCAGGCTTTAACTCGCCTACACCTGCAGGTGTACCAGTCAAAATGATATCACCCGGTTCCAGAGATATCATGGTAGATATGTGTTGCAGTATTTTATGGAGTGGGTGCAACATGAGGTTAGTACCACCATCTTGTCTCAACTGTCCGTTAACAGAGCACTTGACTCTGAAAATATCCTGTAAGTTTGATTTGTAGGATGAGAACTTCTCGCGGGAGACTATAGCAGAGATTGGCATGAAGGTGTCAAAACCCTTGCTTATAGTCCAAGGTAGCCCCTTCTTTTTGGCTTCATCTTGGACATTTCTTGCTGTAAGATCCAATGCTAGAGCTACACCACTAATAGAGTCATAGACTTCTTCGGGTTTCATCTTAGTGACATTGGACAAATGTTTGCTCACAATCAATGCCAACTCAATTTCGTGATGAACCTTCACACCGCGTGGGATAAAAATGGGCCCTGGGTTAGTTCCGTCTTCATTTAAACCATTGAAAGTCGAGTTTGCAGGTCTAGTGGTCTTGACCAATGATGAAGACAATGGTGTCACAATACTCGAGGTTGGTTTTAGGAAAAAAAACGGTTGTTTTGGAGTTGAATTGTTCAGCTCTTTGATATGCGCTGCGTAATTACGCCCAATGCATATAATTTTTCTAGCTGCCTTCAAATAATTGTAGCTCATAACGTTTTGGCAATTTCCTGAGTCTTTACTCGATAGCTTTCAGAATATTTCTATATAGGAAGTTCTGGCTGAAACGTTTTTCCTTATCAGTTAGAGAACGGTGACCATCTCTTGAAAGCGAACAAAAAAACGTGAGGCTAAGGAAGCTATTTAGGAAAATAGACGAAAAAGGAATGGCAAAAAAAGGAATGGCCCTTTCAAAATAGGTATAAGCTGCACAGCTTGATACATGCTAGGGTTGCAGCAGTATAACTGTACTCTCTTTATGAGCGTAGTGAAAAGACGGTGAAATTATAACGGTATGCTCTATGAAGAATAAATGCTGTAGGAAAATTTACGGTAATAAAGCCTTTATTGTTGTTGATCAACAAAAGGAGGCTTAAGCAATTGATAAACTTCTGAAAAGAAGAACCCTATTAAAGTTTATATCAAATATAGAAAAAAAAATCTTGAAGTTACATAAATACAGAAAAAAGCGGGAGAATAAAAGGGATTTCCTCTTAAAAGGAACTTTATAGTGGAATATTTGCAATGAGAAAAGCGGACAGGTTGAAGAGTACGAAAGCATCAGATAGAAGACTATTTAAGAACCCCGTCGCTATCTCGTCAATTATTGTGAGGTAGAGTGGATAGTACATCATGCTTATTAGTATCATGGGTATCGGAATTTGCATTTATTACCAATGGATTAGTAACAGAGTAGCATGAATTGATTATATTCTGTGCACTATTTCCCACATTTTTAGTAGTTGTGTTACTTTTGCTGATATTTGCTCCAGAGTTCAGTGAGTATTTTTTATCTAGAATTATTGGTCTTGAATTAACGGAAGGATAGCCCGCATTTTCGCTTTTGACAACGTTAGTGTCCTTATTGAAGCTGTCTTCTTGGCCATCCATGTCGTCCCTTGGGTTTTTGCCTCCCCTTCGGTAAAAATTCGTTTCACATATCAATTGCTTCATGTTTGATAATACTGACATTGCACTTGAATAATCACTCCTTGAAATGCTACTCTCTAACAATGCTATTAAAGATGTAGATGGTGGTGATGATGATGATGATGACGGAGTTGAAACATTCACATTGAATTGGGAATTCGAGGAGCTTGAGGGTATTATGCCGCATAGCTTCCCAATGACCTGAGTTAGATCGTCATATTCAGATTCATAGAATTGTAGATCATTTTCAATTTTCTTGATGTACTCTTTCTTTCTTTTTCTAAATTTAGATGCAGCT
Source organism: Pseudotsuga menziesii (assembly GCA_001517045.1). Classification (NCBI taxonomy): domain Eukaryota; kingdom Viridiplantae; phylum Streptophyta; class Pinopsida; order Pinales; family Pinaceae; genus Pseudotsuga; species Pseudotsuga menziesii. Next base: position 15,925 of record LPNX010192112.1, on the reverse strand, counting down.
ACTCTATTTCTTTCTAAAAACTCCTTTCTTTTTCTTTCTTGCTCTTCATTCTCATCAAGTGTTACGTTGTTTGAAATTTTATTATTTTCAACATCATCTTTTTGTGCTGGTGCAGTCGTAACTGCTGAGTTTTTTCTTGATATGGAATTTTTTCTTGAAGCCTTAGAAGTGGAACTTGTGCTAGACATCCTTCTCTTTCTTTTTCGTGTTTTGTTATTGAACTGGTCATTGTTCTCAATTTGAGTCGTTAAATTTTCATTCTCCTTGTGATTATGAGCGGAGTGCTCGATGGCATTGAACTCTGCCGGATTATCCATTTTGACAGCCGCTTTCGTTGAAGTATTTGGGGAAAAATTGGAATTACTGATGCTGTTATTGACGGTACCATCTGTGGTATTTGTTGTAGGTGTTGATTTGAATACTGGATTAGCCAAAACTCCAGTAGATGGTAAGTTTAGCAGAGAACTCAATCCCGGCGTAAGTGATGTACCATTTACAGTTGGGTGCATTATATTAACATGAGGGTGGTTTTCAATACTTCCATTCACTGTGACACTTTTGTTGACATTTTTGCTACCTGTTATAGTATTTTTATTAATTGACGGCAATACGGGATAATTGTAAGATTGCGTAAGAATACCGGGTGTCAACCCGGTCCTGATATTGGACTCATTAGGTGTCAACCCAGATTTGGACAAGTTTAATAAAAAGCCAGGCATTTGTGAATCATTCGTGGGGAAGCCGTTACCAGAATTACTTGTGGTCACGTTCGAGTTTCGTGGCTGGCGTATAAGTGAAGTCCCTGAAGGAGAAGAGCTGTTTGGATACAGAGATCCGGAGGTAGAAGAAACGCCTATTGCACTAGGGTTTGAATTAGAGACTGAAACAGAATGTGAATTCTGACTGGGATTCGTAGTTGAATTTGCCTGATATAAAATAGAGGGAGAAAGGAGTAGAGGTGGTAATCTTTTCGACCCACCAGGTGTGAGAATAGGCGGAGATATTATAGTAGGTCTTTGTTGGCCTGGTAAAAAACTAGGTGAGTCTTTTTTTACGTCATTATGATTACTATTATCTGTAACTGTTGAATTCCCATTTTCTTCTGGAATACTGTTCAAACTATGAGTGGAACGTTGGGAATGTTGTGTTATCGTTGAGGTAGAATTGTTTCGTGAAAGCTCTTTTGGTAGAGACGGATGGGAGATCGTGCCTGGAAGTGACAAAGCCTTCTTGGAAGAGGCGAAGCTTTGTTCAAAAGGATTGGGTTCTAAATCGAAAATTGAAACAGTACTTGGTTGTCTCGAGCGTTCCTCGCTTGACATAATGATTAAGCAGGGTCTAGAGACTGGGCAGGTGTATTTGGAATGCAGAAATTGAAATGAAAAGAATGAAATAAAAATAAAAATCCACGAATTGATTAAGGAACTTATCAAATAATAGAGATCGGTAAAAAGATAGGAATCTAATAAGTGGAAAACTCACTTGAATAATAAAAGAGTTTTTCTCGATAAGAAAACACAATTCACTTTTACGTTGAACCCCTTTGGTAGTAACTTTTCTGAGCTTAAAACCACTCCTGAGCGTTGGCAATGTAGCACCAAATTATTGTGTTTCTGGAGAACAAATTAGTCTCACGTATCAGTAACCAAACTTGGTCCTTTTAACTGGAAAAATGTGCAGTTTGTTTCGAAAACCATCACCGTATGACTGAATTCATTCTATTCAGCCCAGTTAATTTTCGTGATTTTTCCCTTCGATTCTACTTTTTTCCCTCTGCGACAAAGTTAGCAGGGTTATCGCTAGCGCGGTTAAGTACGACTTGGTTTATGAAAGTTCTTAGAGAAAAGAAGACACAACGCCATTGAAATTGAATTCTGGGTACTGTTATTGTTCCGTTTCATGTTATTACAATATAATTGACTATCTGAACATTTTGTCTTCATTTTTTTGTTTTTTTATTATCGTTTTGTTTACGTTTAGGCGAAATACTCACCTCTTTACTATTAAAATAATAGAATTTATCGGAAAAAAAGTCAGCAACATCAAAAATAACAGATGGATGGCTCTAGGATAAAGGATTCTTATTCTCTTACGATTGTCTATGTTCTTTTGGTATTTATTTTAACTTTATATATCTGTCTTAATTTATAAATATTTATAACAACCCTTGGCGTAATGTAATCATTTAGTTCCAATCCAAAATTGGCCATTTTCGCCACGATCAATTTGCTTTCTCAGATGTCTACTTAATAACACTCCGACCTCATATTTCTCCTTCGTTTTCTTGTCAAGATATTCTTGAAGCTTCACTACGGCTCTATGTAGTCTCTTTCCGTCTTCCATAGATAAAGAACCCTGTGCATTCATCTTGTTTAGATAGTCAATTTCCTTTTGTAACTTAATGCATTTCATGGATAAATAATCGTGTCTTTTTTCCAGCTTGGCAATACTGCCCAGCTCAGACGCTGATGTGATAGGAGAGGAGACTGGCGAATCATACTTATTTAGTGAAGACTTACGACTTCCGTTTCTTGAATTGGAATTGCTGCTCACCGAGATAACCCTGAACGGATTTGTAGGGCGTCGTGTCTCGAAATTCGCCATTTTTTTCTGTCCATCACCATCTGAATTAAAGTGATTTATATTGGTACCATCTTCTTTAGAATTCTTTTTAGGGATAAAAATTTTAGTTTGAGAATCTAAGGGAGTGCTTCCTCCAGAGCGATTGGGACAATTTTCTGAATTATCGTCATGGGGTGTTTGATCAGCTAAACGGCTGCTCTCATGGTTGTATTCATTGTCACCTCCTACAACTATGGTTTGCGGTTGTATATCTAGATCCTTATTAGCGGAAGAAAATTTGTCTAATACAAGTTCAGCGTCTAACTTGTTCTCACCACCCAAGGTGTTATTCTGGGGCATGGGTGATTTGAAAGATTCAATCTCACTGTTTTCCTCTGTTCCCTTATCTACGCGCCCCTCTTCAACATCCGATTTTTCATCCTCCCATTCATCATCATTATTTTCGATAGTTTCAACATCAGCTTCACCCCTGTTTTGATCTATATTGACTGTACCATCTTCTTTGTTCTCAGTGCGGGAGTCCTTTGCCTTTTCATTTCCAGCGGAATTTGCGACAAATGAATTATAGGAGTCACCAATAGCAATGGCGGTGTGAGTTATCTGCTCTTTCGCTATAACAGGTTGAGTAACCGATAGCTGGGATGGGTCATCCGTACTCTTATTCGCTTCATTCTCAGTGGGAATATGAACCTGTGCGGTTTTGTGCTCTTCAACCTGAGCTGAATCTCCTGGGTTACTATCCGCTCCATCATTGCCACTAAAAAGAGCCGTTTCTGCCACCTTTACAGCGTCGACCACACCCGTATCCTTGACATTATCTTCGACAGCTTCGTCCTCCGCAGGTTCAACTAATTGTAAATTTTCGTCAATCATCTGGTTCATCTGGTTGATATCTATCTCTATTTGAGAGAGCCTCTTCTTTATCTTGTCCTGGTCCAAGCCCATCGTTTCTGTTGTTCTATTTCACACTAACATAGCATCACCATAACAGTAAATCAAATTACAAAACTATTAATGATTTTTGTTTATTATGAAGTTTGAATTTTCAGCGCAATATTTATTTCATAACGCGTCTAAAATGGTCTGGGTTCTGGGCATCTCTAAAGCCCTTCACTACTAGTGAAGAAGAAGAACAAGTAAGGCTTTTGGAAAAGAAAGAGCATCAAGTTGAACGATAGGAGAAGTGCTACATACATTTGCCAAAGATCCGCATGGATAGAGTACGCTCTTTGATTGGAAATCGCCGGGGACGCGGACATAATCGCCAACATCCTCCGTATCCTCACAGTGGGTCTCCATCCACCGTCAATCTCTTGGGAGCTAATGTTTATGGAGACGACCAATCTACAATATTTGCACGAGAAAATGAATCTCTGGAAACCTCTGCCAACGAGGGCGATGATAGTGCGGATGCAGCTACTTTGAATACAGCGGTATCAGAAGGCTCAACAATTGGAGACCTACAAAGACAGGGTTATGTTAACAGAGCCCCAAGATTCACGTCAGAAAGAGCCATGCCATTCGTTTCGGTGCTACTACAACGAGGGTTTTTTGCATTCCCCAGTGAAGAATCTCTCCAGCTATTTTTACACAACAAGAGGAAGCTCGATAACATTGATCCAAAGACGGGTCTAGGACTTCCCCTATTTCACGCCATTTCTTTAAACCTGGTCAAGTCGCTTTTCAGTGATCAAAATACACCGGTAATGAGGATATATAAATACGTTATGATAGACTCCCAATGCGATAAACCTCCATTAAACTCAGAAGTGGTCTCTCGAATAAACGAAAATGTCTCCATATATAAATATGAATTCTGCACTATTTTAAAAAAAATGGAAAGCCATAATTTTTCGAGCAGGGTAGAGCACGATTTTATATTTCATAGAAAAGATGAACCTGATGTTCATATCCCCATGATTAATTACAATCAAAGGAAAAATGCGGATACGGCAATTCATGGATTAAATCTTCGTTGGTACGGGACAACTAGTTTAGCTTCACCTTTTGGCTCAAATAGCATCAACCTACTTGTACTCGATGATACGATGGCATCCTACATGAACCAACAAACTATTGAAGAGTTTGATTCTTACAGCCGTTCCCGTCCCACAAGACCGCTGGGTTATCTCCCAGTATGGGCCAGATACACAGATGATAAAGTTAGTGTCATACCGAAAAAAAGAACTTTGAGAGTAGCTACCTTGTACTTACAAGAAACTGATTCGTTTGATGATGGCTCTAGTTTAACATCTACCAATTATACTGAAATGGGCTCTAATATCATTGAAAATGTGCCGTGGGATAGTCAGATACTTACTTGCATGTGCATGCTATTACATGAATATGAATCAAGAAAGGAGAAACGCCACACCGCATGGGGCAGCTCGACCACATATATGCTAAATGGACCGGCAGGACTACTGATGTAAACCCATTTGCATTTACTTGTGTTTTTTCCTGTTACTATTTAGTCATAATACCGCTAAGAAGCATATAAATATTCAAAGAGAAATATTGTCGTACACCATTAATTTTTCAATAACTCTTAAATACGTTTAGAATGTCACAAGTTTTCCTCACAAGTTTTCCTCTATTATGTAATGTTCCCTATACTACTTTATTCCTACAGTAATAATGTTGACTATCTATTCCTTTTCCTACTATCTTGTTCATCTCTTGGTGGATTCGGCATACGATTGTAACCAAACGTACGATTATACCACTTTATCATGTTACGTGGTGGTTCACCAAACACCATGTAGTACTCGCAAAATAAACACATGGGACTTGATTCGTTAACTAGGACAGAGAAATCTGGAACACGGTTTTCCGTTTTGGAAATATATTCAAAATCATGATAATAGTAGTTTCGTAGTTTGGATAAGTTTTCATAATGATGATCTGGACAACAACTTTTATGGTCTCTAGATTCGTCATAAAAGTCATGTCGCCTTACATGCCCATTCTTTTTCGAGTTCTTTGACCTGCTGTGCTTTCTAGAAGATATGGAATGTTGACCGTCTCCATGCAAACGAGCTGCGTCAACGGTATCATGATCGATATCTGTGACTTCTTCTGCAACATCTAAATCCTCTACATTTGTTACAGTTCGCAACCCCCCCTGTTCTTCACTTCCAAACCCTCCCGGTAACACCGATTCTATCATTTGAGAAATCTTTTCCCCTATACCATCCGGTGTATCCAGTTCTTGGCTCTCATAATCGAAAATTATTTCGGCTTCTTCGCCATCCAAGTTAAGTTCTGAGTCTTTAAGATCATCATCTAAAATATTTTGCAAGTCCTCCTCTATTATGAAGTCTGCACTATTTCTAGAAGCTATTTGGCCTATTTTACTTTCAAAGGTTTCTTTTTCCTCTGCAGAATCAATATGGTATGCACTTTGGCCATCTATTTTCGCAAGTTCATCTTCCAAACTCAACGAGTCCATCTTAGGAAGAGCATCTTTGAGCTCTTCTAACCGTGCATTTGATAAAGCTTTTCCTCCATTTCTTATAACGAATTGCATTGCATGAGGAGCGTTTTGAAAAGCTTGTCTGTCCTGAAGCTGATTGGAAAGAATTTTAGTCAGCGCTTTCACACCTTCTTGCATCATAACGTTTATTGGCATAGGTCCATCCTCTGAAAGTACCTCCACAGATGCATTAGTCGTTCCACTAGATTGGTTTGTAGGTGTCATTTTCTTGATGATATGGCATGAAAATAGAAGAGAAGAGAATATGATTAAAGCTATAAATTCGTCGTAAGAAGCACGATATCAGTAAATATGGATAACAAATTACCAAATATTTAGCAAAGAAATTCCTATTCAGGGTATATGCAAAAAGTGCAATCTGTAGTTCTTGCTGTAGCTCTCGCTTATTTTGCCATTCTCATCGTCCAGATCATCTCAACTTTCTTGTCCCATCGCTAAAACATTCACTCGCGCGAGAGTATGTAGTATATCATAGAATACGTAAGACTGGAAATGCTTGAAAACTGTGCTATTTCATCTCATATTCAAGTGAATATACATACATACATACATATATTTATATATATTTTCAACTAGTGAAAACTATCTATATTAGTCTATGATTCATATAAACCCTAAAAAACCTTAATTCTTTTTCAAAGTACGTTGTTTTTCGGCATTTTCGACAACTTTTTCTTCAATGAATAGACCTTTCCTTCTTCTGATGGCATTCATATGCTTACGGGCAATATTCTCTCTATCTGCTGTATCACCTAGTTCCTCCAATTCTTCTTCTGTGGTTGGGACCCAAAATGGATCTAAATCGATACACTCGAATCCGGAAAATACCAATTGAGGTTGTGCTGCACCAGATGTTCGTTTACGAATATCTTCACTTAAACCGAATGCTTCCACAACGGGCACATGTGCCTCAATTTGAAAAAACGGTGTACCTTCTTTCATTTCTTCAGAAATGATTTTACCATGCCTCTGTAGAATAACGGCATACACTTTTCCAAGTACATCGACAGAGGTTTGAATATCACATGAGTAAATTGCCCACATAATTCTTGGGGACCAGTCTAAAAAGGCCTCATGTATAGCGTCCCTTGTAGAAGTTATCAACCTCCCTGATAAGTCCACAATATGTTGTTGGTAGCGCGGATCTTCAATAGATTCAATTTCGTCTTGTGACATCTTATGTACGCTTTCAACAAGAACACACATTCCCTGTACGGGCTCATTTGCCAGAGGTCCTTCGCTAACAGCCAGTTGGAAGCCATTTTTGATGGAATCTGAATACTCAAAGGCTGCTGGAGTACCTTCAAATAGGCTTCCAAGAAGATTATCCTGCGACAGCAAAATGTTGCACCCAACTCTACTTGGCCCAAAACCTGCTAACTTTACTTTAAACCCACTTAATAGTTCTCTGCTCTTCTCCTCCTGATTTATGACCTCTTCAAAAGCAACGAGTAAAGACTTTTTGTCTAGAAAAGAACTTCCAGTTGATTCTATGACGGGATCCATGCTTGAAGTGGACGTCTTCAAAATGTTTTTAATGCTATTTTGATGTTGAGATAAAAAGTCTGTAACTTTACCGCTTAATGGGAACGTTCTGAATGTAATCTTGTACTGGCTCAATAGTAGTTCATGAACACCCCTTCCCAGCTGTGAATTCTGCGGTGGATTCATATCTGAGGCTGATAAAAATGTTTCCCTATATGGAATAGCCGGTTCAGAATGTGTAATTTCTATTCCTGCAAATCTCTCTGTTAAATCTTTTAGGCATCTTTCTAAATGTAATTCACCGGCCGTACACAGAATGTGTTCACCAGTATTTTCAACGTATGTGTGCACGCAAGGATCTGCTTGATCCAACAACTTTAATCCTCGTACCAACTTGCTCATTTCCACAGGATTGGCTGGCTCCACAGCAACACGAACGATTGGCGTAAAATGGAAATTGACGCCCGCTAGATTGACGCCTTGTACGCCCTTCTCTATCAACGTACCACTCTTTAAAACTTTACCGGCCAGACCACGAATACCGACTATATTTCCTGATGGACAAACGTCCAAAGGAACCAATTCCTTACCCATAAACAAATATAAATGCGTAATAATCGCAGTTTCAATATGCTCCTCTGGACATTTTGGATCATATTTTGGACCCAATACCGAAATCTCCTGACCAACTCTTAGTGTGCCACTGTATATTCTTGCAAATGCTACCAAGCATTCTTCCTTTTCGTCAAAAATATCATCTACTTCATCGTTCACATCCTCTGAAATTTGCTTAATACTCTCCAAAAGTGGATCTTCTTCCTCATATTCAAACATTGAACTTAGAGGGTCATTTGGATCTATGTCAGTTGGTACAAAATCTAAGCCGAAGTTATCTTGACTATCTGAATCATCCTCCCCTTCATATTCAAATTCTAAATCCAAGGCGGAAGAAGGCTCTGAAACAACACAGAAAACATCATTATTTCTTGAAGGTTTTGGCTTTGTCTGTTCTCCTACTTCGGGGGTCATAACGGTATCTTTTGCTCTTTTATATAAATCTGATGTATTTTTAGAATTGTCATTCAAATCCATCATTGCCATATTTTCTACCATACCAGCATGTTTTGCAGCATTAAGTGCTTCCTCACGTGCCTTTCTACTTCTCTCCATCAGCTCATCCGAAGATGCTATCCTCTTAGATTCAACAGGTAATTCTTCTCTAGGAATTGAAAGCATCTTAGATACGTATGCACTAACTGGTCCTTCTTTATCACATGTTTTCATGGCTTTCAGAAGTCTTGGATCCATGGCTGCTGTGTCGGATTCGGAGACCAAAATAGTGTTCAAACGATCGGTTTGTGATTCCAAAGGTGAAGGTAATTTTTCAATAACTGTTAACAATACTGCTGTGCTGACGGGTAGCCATTGACCCATGATAGTTCTTAACAATTGTTTATCGTCCTTCGACCTTAGATCACGTGCAAGTAGCTTAATATTTAAAGTTTTTGCTATTTTTTCGACCATTTCAGAATCTCTCGATGTGATTATGTTTTGATAAATTTTCCATATATTTTCGAGGATTAGCGATGTGAAAAGGGGTTTCAGGGATCTTCCCTTAAGGCCTTTATTGTTAATAATTTTTTTTGTCTTGGGATCCATATAGAAATCACCCCATAAAACTTTCTGTAGGTTTTCCCTTTTAGCGCCTAATTTTTGTTCGTAAAATTTGGCCAATTGACCGATGTTGAAACCCCAACCATCAATTGCGGAAGCAAAAATAACGTTGTTATCAGTAGGGTTAAAGTAAATACCCGAATCATCCTTTTCAATATATTCCGCGTTTTCGTTCTTTTCTAATTGCTCCCTCCAAAATAAATCATCCAATTGTCTCTCGTTTGCGAAAAAGGACCCGATAACTGAGTTGACTTGTTCAATGACTTTGGACAAGTGAATATAAGCTTCTTGGGGAGTTAGTTGTAGTTCTGTGATCAATCTATCAATCTTATTCAATACTAAAATGGGCTTCAGCTTCTCCGTCCAACATTGTCTCAACACTGTGACGGTTTGCGAGCATACCCCCTCTACGACATCAACCAGTACGACAGCACCATCACATAGTCTTGAAGCTGCACTGACCTCACTTGAAAAATCAATGTGACCTGGGGAATCAATTAAGTTTACTAGATGCTCGCTTACAAGAGGCTCATCGGAACCTTCTTGTTTACGCAATACCCTAAAATATAAAGAGATAGCCGATGATTCCATTGTGATACCACGTAGTTGTTCGTCAGGCCTGGCATCTAAGAATCGAATTTTGCCGGCAAGCCTTTGTGATATAATACCATTCGAAGCCAAAAGAGAATCTGAAAGTGAAGTTTTACCGTGATCAACATGAGCAACAATACATATATTTCTTATACAGGAAGGGTCATTTTGCAGACGTTTGTAAGTCTCCGATTCCACTCTAGGCATATTTGCTTATCGTGCTTAGAAAAATAACTGAGTTTGGTTATTTTATAAACTATTTTGATAATCTTGATGATGTACAAAGATTGTATTTCGGGTGCACCTATCTATCAATATTCTTGGCTCTTAAGTTCCCATTTTTCAAAATTTCTTTTCTCGTAGGAAAAAGAAAAAGAAAGCGATGAGCTGAAAATTCCACTTTACAATATATCGAATTGCCAGTATACCAAAACTACATACAAACGAACACGTCATTAAAAGATGTCTGATAAGCCCGACTCCCAAGTATTTTGTCCAGATTGCAATGAAAGACTTCAAAAGTGTTTAATACAGCAAAATTATGCCATTATAATATGTCCCAGCTTAGTCTGCGGCTACCCATTCAATCAAAGAGAAGTACTCGAAAATCTAACGTATGTAGACGATAATGACGTCTTAAAAGTTGCAAAAAAAAGATTATCTTCACGAAGCAAACCATAAAATAGTTGCACTATTGCTGTTCATTATCTTTCATTATCCCTAGTAACGCCATTGCAGAGTCAAATATGAGCGATAACAATATAAAGAGCAATAACATGATAGTTGAAATTAACATAAAAGAAGCGACATAATTAAAGGTCTCAAAGAGTGAAGATCAAGTATCCGGTTTTTACGAATAATCTACTTTCTATGTGAAACCCAAAAAAGTTCGTACAAGGAAAACTAAAAAGTGTGTAATAACTTGTCTAGCTTTGGCATTAAAACTTGTCAATTATTCATCACCAATATAGACTAATGCGTTTTGGAACGCCAAACTGCAGTGACAAATAGCAAATATGTAGCTGTCATATCGGCATATAATAACAGTTTTCTACCAAATGCTGTCCTACATTCAGAGATCTTACATCCTTACATCTAAAGTAAAACCTAGACATTTACTTCGAGTTATACTTTTTTTTTATTTATCTATTTTTTCCCTTGCGGACATTTAACACCTGAATTCCGCCTAACGCCAGGACTGATCCTGCCAGGGAAGGGAGCTTTGTCTAGTACCAATAGGCCGGACCAGTAGGAAGGTTACAGCAGCTGGCCTGCAGAGTGATTGGGTCACAGGAAATAGCGCAACCTTCTCTTTTGCCCGGGAAAGGCGGTTCAATCTACCTTCGAAGGGCTAGTACATGAGCGCGAAGGAGGCAGATAATAGCACCATTAAGTGGTCCAAATGCATCTTGAAATCTAATCCTTAATAGAGGAAAACAACAATTATCAGTAAAAATGGGTATGTTATAACCATAATTCCTAATGGTGAATAAAATCAGGACCAATAAAGAAAAGCTAATTTGATTTTTATTGTTAATGAAATTTCATAACCGTCATGAATGCATAAACAGACACACCTAGCAACTGTATAATCTGCGCCTAAAAAGGGCGTATACACAAAACTAAACGATGCGCAATAAAAGTTCAGCAGTCAGCAATGAAACCGAGATATGCAGCAACAGAGTATCATATGCATGGAGGATCCTTTCTGTTTTTCTGAAAATATACTCTGAAAAAGCTCCAAACAGCACAGTAGCCTATTTGTGAAGCTCAAAAAAGGCTTCTATTTCCCTCGCTATCTTCAGATTGTGCAGTGATATTCTTTGAGGAAGGAAACGTAGAGGGGATAAGTTGGATAACTGTTATTTCTTTTCAATATGCTAGAATTTGCTTACCACCTTACTGATTTTTTCTAATAATAAACTTTTTACTAACATTAGTACGATGTCTCATCTATTTCTTCTATTTAGTTAACGTTCCAAAGACCAGAAAGACCTACTGTAAGGGTAAGACCTGTCGTAAGCACACTCAACACAAGGTTACTCAATACAAAGCTGGTAAGGCTTCCTTGTTTGCCCAAGGTAAGAGACGTTATGACCGTAAACAATCTGGTTTCGGTGGTCAAACCAAGCCTGTTTTCCACAAGAAAGCTAAGACTACCAAGAAGGTTGTTTTGAGATTGGAATGTGTCAAATGTAAGACCAGAGCCCAATTGACCTTGAAGAGATGCAAGCACTTCGAATTGGGTGGTGAAAAGAAGCAAAAGGGTCAAGCTTTGCAATTCTGAATCTCTTTATGGGTTTCGCTTTTGTATTTTCTTTGCTTTAAAATCTGATATAATTACATATTATTACAATATAAAACTTTACGATAATTCCTGCAACTAATGATGCGTTAGTACGGTTCGGGCACTCTAGGACGCGTGCCGGTCGGGTAACCATCATTCTTATTCGACGAAAATGATTAGTTTCCAGAGAAGCAGTTGCACTCCAGTTTGATCTGCAGTCCAGCGACTATTTTTAACATTCAAAGATCATTTTTCGTTTGAATAGTTGAGCAAGGTCATATAAATTTCTATATCACACGAATAAGGGTTCAGATATTGCTTTATTATCGGCGAACACTGATATTACCACATAGATATCGCTCTTTTTTTGAAACGTAAGCGTAAATTTCAGTATAGGTACACGTCTGCGCTGATCCTTCTGTAATCCTCTGCAGTTTTCGCAATGTATAATAGCAGCAGCAATCATCATGAGGGTGCACCTACTTCAGGACATGGCTATTATATGTCCCAACAACAAGACCAACAGCATCAACAACAACAATACGCCAACGAAATGAATCCGTATCAGCAAATTCCTAGACCGCCTGCTGCAGGATTTAGTAGCAACTACATGAAAGAGCAAGGCTCTCATCAATCGTTACAAGAGCATTTACAACGTGAGACAGGTAACCTTGGCAGCGGTTTTACAGACGTTCCAGCCCTGAATTATCCAGCCACACCACCACCGCATAATAATTACGCAGCTTCAAATCAGATGATCAATACCCCACCGCCGTCGATGGGTGGTCTTTATAGACATAATAATAATTCCCAGAGCATGGTTCAGAACGATAATGGGAGTGGGAATGCACAATTACCCCAATTATCACCGGGCCAATATTCTATAGAGTCAGAGTACAATCAAAATTTAAATGGCAGTTCTTCTAGTAGTCCGTTCCACCAACCGCAAACGCTACGGAGCAATGGGTCATATTCAAGCGGGTTAAGGAGTGTGAAAAGCTTCCAGAGGTTACAACAAGAACAGGAAAATGTCCAAGTTCAGCAACAACTTTCCCAAGCACAGCAACAAAATTCCCGGCAACAACAGCAACAACTTCAATACCAGCAGCAGCAACAACAACAACAACAACAACATATGCAAATACAACAACAACAACAGCAGCAACAACAGCAGCAGCAATCACAATCTCCCGTTCAGAGCGGCTTTAATAATGGTACCATATCAAACTATATGTACTTTGAAAGACGACCAGATTTGTTGACTAAAGGAACGCAAGATAAAGCAGCAGCTGTAAAGTTGAAGATTGAGAACTTTTACCAATCCTCTGTTAAATACGCCATTGAAAGAAATGAAAGAAGAGTGGAGTTAGAAACAGAACTAACTTCTCATAATTGGTCAGAAGAAAGGAAATCTAGGCAATTGAGTTCTTTGGGTAAAAAAGAGTCACAATTTTTAAGGCTGCGTAGAACGAGATTATCGTTAGAAGATTTCCACACTGTGAAAGTCATTGGAAAAGGGGCATTTGGTGAAGTCAGACTGGTTCAGAAGAAAGACACCGGAAAAATATATGCAATGAAAACTTTATTAAAATCCGAAATGTACAAAAAGGACCAATTAGCACACGTCAAGGCTGAAAGGGATGTTCTGGCTGGAAGTGATTCTCCATGGGTGGTTTCGCTATATTACTCATTCCAAGATGCTCAATACTTATATTTAATCATGGAATTTTTGCCCGGTGGTGATTTGATGACCATGCTAATCAGGTGGCAACTATTTACAGAGGATGTTACTAGATTTTACATGGCTGAGTGTATTTTGGCCATCGAAACCATTCATAAATTAGGATTCATTCACAGAGATATTAAACCAGATAATATTTTGATCGATATTAGAGGTCATATAAAATTATCTGATTTCGGGTTGTCTACGGGGTTCCATAAAACTCACGACTCAAACTACTATAAAAAGCTTTTGCAACAAGATGAGGCAACTAATGGTATTTCCAAGCCAGGTACTTACAATGCAAATACAACCGATACTGCAAATAAAAGGCAAACAATGGTTGTGGATTCTATTAGTCTAACAATGTCAAACAGGCAACAAATTCAGACATGGAGAAAATCACGTCGTTTAATGGCATATTCTACCGTAGGTACACCAGATTATATTGCTCCTGAAATATTTTTATACCAAGGTTATGGGCAAGAGTGTGATTGGTGGTCACTTGGAGCAATTATGTACGAGTGTCTGATTGGTTGGCCTCCATTCTGTTCCGAAACTCCACAGGAAACGTACAGAAAAATCATGAATTTTGAGCAAACTCTACAATTTCCTGATGATATTCATATCTCTTATGAAGCCGAAGATCTAATCCGTCGACTATTAACTCATGCAGACCAAAGACTTGGTAGACATGGTGGTGCAGATGAAATAAAAAGTCATCCATTTTTTCGCGGTGTTGATTGGAATACAATCAGACAAGTAGAAGCACCGTATATACCAAAGTTGAGCTCCATCACCGATACTAGGTTCTTCCCAACCGATGAGTTGGAGAATGTTCCAGATTCCCCAGCTATGGCACAAGCTGCCAAACAAAGGGAACAGATGACAAAGCAAGGTGGAAGTGCGCCAGTCAAGGAAGATTTACCTTTTATTGGCTACACTTACTCCAGATTTGACTATTTGACAAGAAAAAATGCGTTGTAGGGACGCGTTAAGGACATTCCTCTTTATTCAAGTATTTATCTATGGATGTAGAACGCACATTATGAATAAATAACTGCACTTTTTTCGGGAAAAAAATCACCAAAATAGACATCAGCTTTATCATATGTCTCCATGAAGTATTTGAACGACCACCTTTCCGAAGACGATGTACCTAGTAACCTACAGGCTGCCCTTAATCCATACATCCACGCACAATAGCACAGACTCGGTGATGGCTGGTTTTTTTACCTTGAAAAACAAGAAAAATGGCTGATGTAGTTGAAAAAGGTAAAAGAGATGGCAGATCAGGGGACGATTTTGTAGAGGAAATATCTATATATATCGACCATATTGAAAAAAATATGAAATAACATAAACACGTGTAAGAATATATAATTTTTGTTATTAGCACGTCGTAAAAGAGAAAAGATCGTGCTTTCATCACGCGCTTCCTCTCGGCCTTTCGAACTATATATTATAAGATGATCCAGTCTTACAATACTGAATGGAACTCAGGGAAGACGATAACGGAGGTTCGACAACCGATCACTGTAAAACCTACACTTTCAAGTTCATTAATCGTCGCTTGAAAGATCGTCATAACCAAATATTGCTAGAAACAAAAGCGTTCGGGATAGGTCAAACCATGATGAACTAGTTCCACACGCATATCTTAAAGCGTGCTATTTTTTAAAAAGGGCAAATTTAGGAATGTCTGACGGAATCCCTAATCATCTTTGGCTTTTCCCTTCACTCCCTTCTTTTACCGACGATGGTTTGAAGGAAAGAGAAAAATGAGCAATAGGAAAATTCAGTAGTCGATTTCCATTTCAATTCCCGATTGGGTAATGTGGCGGCGAGGGCTAAACATTCGGTATCATTGATTCAATGTTCTCACAATGTTCAAATTCTCGGATCGGGTATCCCTAATTGGGATCTCT
This sequence comes from Pseudotsuga menziesii, assembly GCA_001517045.1. Taxonomy (NCBI): domain Eukaryota; kingdom Viridiplantae; phylum Streptophyta; class Pinopsida; order Pinales; family Pinaceae; genus Pseudotsuga; species Pseudotsuga menziesii. The sequence goes on along the minus strand of LPNX010192112.1, from coordinate 161 downwards.
TTCCAGAGGAAGGGGCCTTGATGTGGGATTGAAGACACATGAGTTTTTTTCTCACCGTCGAAACTTTTGCTTACCCGTAAAACATCGGCCATTCGTTGGTTTATTATGTGACTTTTTTGTGACTTTTTTTTTTGCGAAGTTTTCTCGTCATCCGCGGAAGA
>LPNX010192089.1:0-43444 GCA_001517045.1 Pseudotsuga menziesii | reverse complement strand
GTTGGAGACATTTACCTTCATCCTCACTCTTCAGTCAAATTGGCCTAGTTAAACCACTATCCTAAGTTTAATTGACATCAAGGAGCATTAATTACCATCATCACAATCACTCCCATGCCTACCTACAGTCAAGGAGGCTAACTTAGCCTTTCCTACAGTCAAGGAGGCTAACTGGAGCACTCCAGGGGTGATCTGTGTGACATTCATGCACCTAATTGCTAACTGGGGTTACTTTCAGTTCAACCAATCAGTTACAGTCAGTTAAGGTGCCTCCATGCATTAAATATATTATTTAATCATTATTTTTTGATTATTTTATTATTATTTAATGAACTGGAGCTAACTAGGTGCCTTCACCAACTTCTGATGGTCAGTTCAGCTTCAGTTAACCTCATCAGGGTTTATTGGAGTCATGCAGTACTAGCACTTGATGATTGGATTGCTATGACATGTGTTTGATCTCCTTCAGTTGAGATTAAGTCATTTATTACACTCTAACTTCAGTTAAGGGTTTGGTGAGTCAATTAGGGTTTTGGTCAAGTGGTTAACTGAGTGAGATTGCATGGCAAAGAGTCAGTTAAGCTAGACTCACTCATTGAATTCGAATTGCCCCTTAGGTATTCGAATTCTTCATTGAGTTAAACCATTGCTCATGCATGGTATTGTAATCCTTTATTGTTCATATAATATACAGAGAGGAAACCTATTGGTATTCCAGTTATTTCCAATTCATGAGTATTTTGTTAATAATTCTTTGATGATTTTGATTCCTAGTTCCTAGATCATGTGCAAGAATTAATACCCCAATCATACCATTAAGGAAGGCTTGTCTTTACTTCATCATGGAAGCAACTACCATCATAGTTCTGAAGGAAGTGCACCTTTCTTTTTGGAGTAAGTGTCTCTTCAGAATTAATTCCCTCTTTCTTATAGAAACTTCTAGCCACAAGTCTTTCCTTACTTCTATCAGCAACATATTTTATCTTGCAAATCCATTTGTAAGATACCACATTCTTGCTTTCTAGTTTGAGTACTATATCCCAAACATCATTCTAGTATTCTTTCATCATAACATCTTCCATGAGTTTGTCTTGTTAGATCATCAACATATCCTAGTCTTCTGCATTCAACTTTGAAGGTTGGAACCCACTTTACTCTTGGTAAAGTCTCGATCCATCAGGAAGTTGTCAATCATGTCGTACCGTGTGGAACTCAGATATCTTCTGTAGTCACTCCCCCTTAAGTGGAGTATTATATTCATTCTATATAGGTGATTCTATGCTTGATATATACTGGTCAATAGAGTATGTCATGTCATAGTCTATTCTTTCTGAGGCAAATCACGATTCTTGCTTTGTACACTTGTTCTTGCAGATCCATATGGAAGATACTACGTACTTCCCTTTATGTCTCGAAATCATATCAACTGTTATTCTTTGATCATAGCTTCTTTCATAGCATTCTTTTCTTCATCTTGAGTTATCTCTCATACCCATGATGGTCTTCATCCTTCAAGGTGGATCTACCGCTCTCTGAAGCTCTTTCTTTCGTCATGGTGTCTCTGACCCTGGGAGCTTCAGATTCATGTTTATTGAATTGTCATCACTTGTTCTTCGGAACAAGTCTCATTCTTCTTTTCTTTTAGGAGGTTGTACAGGACCTTTCCTACAATTCAAATGCACCAGTTGCATGGTTAGAACTACATATGCATAACGACAAATTCTTATGCATCATGCAACTATTTATCCAATACAACATTCATCCATATCTCACAGAAACTTTATATATGCCTTCCATCTCTACCATGACATCATTGAGATTGTGCACTAATAGAATATGTCAGAAAATAGGTTTCATTCTAGATAAGTAGCAATGGAGATTTGTATAGACCCATGAGCTAATTACCCATCACATGCATGCAAACAACACATCAACTGAATATAATCAAATGCATAACAAAACAATATCATTAAATGACAATTGAATACTTATCTTTTGTTTGTTTCATGGGTAGACTCCTTCTTGATCAATATGCTTCATCATCTTATTCATCCATGAAATCATCATTTCTTATCCAAATGATAAGATGGATAAGAGGTTCATCAAGAATTGAGTTCTTCATATTTCTCATCGCTTGAGGGATCTTCTTTGAATGGTGAGAACTTGATCTTCAATTTGCTCCCATCTTTCTTCTTCTCTTCTTATGAGACGAGCTTCTTCTTCTTCTCAGAGTCAACTGAAAGTAGTCACTTCCTTTTGGCACACATTCCTCGCATGAATGAATCCCATGATCATGGGAGGCCATTTAAGGTGGCTATCACCACTTCTGCATTCTCTGCTTCTTCTACCGCTTCAAGATGTTATGCATTCTGGATCTTCACATTCTTCAACTGTTTTCTCAAATCCATCTTCTGAATTATGTTCTTATCTTCAAATAGCTTGATCAAGGAATCAAACATCTTCGGTGTCTTTAGGGAAGACACTTGTTGTACAATTTGATTCATGATTGAATCAACAATGATCTTCTTAGCCTTGATCAAGTTCTTCTTGTGTAAGGCTTTGAGGCTCATCTCCCTCTAGAACTGGAACCTCTCTACTCATGTAGGTGTCCAATTCATTTTCTTCAGAGAGATCAAATACTTCCATGCTTGGAAGTTTTTAACTTCACCAAGATTATCATCAAGCTAATGTGATAGATCACTTTGAAATGAGAACCTCAAATGCAAATAGCAAAAGATTAGATCTTACCGATTTGAGGTGTCCGTCCTGCTTCTGGAGCTGGCTGATCTAGGGTTTGTCAGAGAAAACCTAATTTTAAAAACTTGGAATCTTTTAGATATTATTGGATATAAAGATATATCTCTTCAAATGGAGCTGTACAATGTACTCCTTTTCTAAAAACAATGGAGGGAAGCTCCTGGAACAGGAAGCCCTAGTTTTCCAATTTCTTCTGCAGAAATTCCTGTTACTGTTTCTATGATATTCTGAAATTACTGCTCCTCTATGTTTGAAATTTTGCACTGAGTTAAACTTGAATGTCCTTGATCCAAAACCATATGTTTCATCAGAATTGGTTTCACAAATTGGGATTTATGATCATTTTCCCAAGGTGACCTGTTACAGGACTGTTCAGAATAGTGAAGTTGTACGGCACACCACATGTCACTGGCTCATCTTCAGGTTCTGAAATTTGGACCACAGAAAGTAAATCCCATGATGTTTCTGGAACATCTTTAGGAATTCCATTTGGACCTCTGTATCCCACGCTACATCAATTATCCCCAGGTGACCTATTTAGGGATGAATTCTGGAAGAGGCTAGAACCCTAACTTGGAGGGATCATATCTCCCTGAATATAGCGAATCTAAGGCTTAGGTTTGGATACAGTGTAAATCAGGATTTTATCGTTGGTCTCTGCAATTTTCAACTCTTTATCCTTCACCAATCTCAGGATATAGCGAATTTACCAAACCTTAGCAGTTTTAGTATTTAGGGTTTTTCCATATCAGGGTCAAACTAGGGTTTGACTTTTCCAAAGTTTCACCCAACGAAATTTCTTGATCCAGGTCTCTAAAATTCGATTTTGATGAGGAGAAAAATCCTATGCTAGGCTCACTCAAAAATTCCTCTTCTATAGAAAGCCCGAATTTTCTGCACCAAAACTAAAAATGTTCAGAATCGAATTCTGCTTCAACAGAAAGATGTGCCCTTCAATGGAGAGTTAGTCTAGCCTTCTTATGCTGATCGATTGTGGATGGAGACCCAGAAAATAAGAATCCCTAGATTCTATATCTGCATAATGTCTTCTTTCAGGGTGGCTCTGATACCATGTTAAATTTTCATATGCTAAGCTAGATCATTAGTATTTCATTTCGATTTCATAACAAAAGCATATAAATAGGATCACTGAAAGATAGAAAAGCACAGCCATACAAAAGGACAACACAAATATTTATCCTGGGAAAAACCTAAAGGGAAAAACCCAGCAAAAGATTCCTCAATATAGATGCCCCAAAAGATAAAAGATAAAACCAACAAGGAGATCAAAGCATGATCCTCCTCCTTCTGCAGCTACTTCTCTTCTCCACTAATGCGCTACACAAGTGAGAGTTTGTGTGTCTCAAATGAGGAGCACCGCACCTCTATTTATATTCATCCGTTCACTTGAATTAACTCATCCGACATGTAGGCTCGAGTTAATCATGTAGGCTCGAGTTACACATGTAGGCTCAAGTAACCACACTGGGGTGCTAATGACCCACCTTTACAAATAGAGGGGACAACCTCATGACTCTTATTAGTTCTTCCGATTAGAAGCATTGGGGTACAAGATAATACAAGTGGTTCTCCCAGTAGGACCATCGGGGACCACAAAATATACATATAGAATATTCTTCGAAGTTACAATATTTCAACATTCTTGTCATGTGTCTTAACTTCCAATGGCTACAAATGTCTCTTCATAGTTTATGCCTTTTTTCTGTGAGAAGCCTCATGCTATGAATCTTGCCTTGTATCCCACGATTTTTCCATCTACTGCATGTTGGATATTGTAGATCCATATGGAATACATTACGAACTTTCCTTCACGTTTTCGACATCGCATCCTAGACATCATTCTTCTTGAACTGGTACTCTCCTTCCCTTTATTCTTAGCTACTTCTTCATAGTTGGAAGGCTCTGCATCAATGATGTCACTCAACAGTGTCACATAACTGCACTATGTCTAAGGCCTCTTGAATTCTTTGAAAGTATCATCATATTCTTCTTTATCTTGGATTATTTCTTGAACTATCGTCACTTGTTCTTCGAAACAAGTCTCATCCTTCTTTTCTTGTAGGTGATTGTACGCGATCTTTCCTACAAGTCAAATGCATTTGTATGGTTAGAAACATTTCATAAGGAATATTCATAATGGACAAATTCTTATGCATAAATATATGATCATGCAACTATTTTAGCCAATACAACATTCATCCTTATCTCACGGAAACTTTCTAGATGCCTTACATCTCCACCAGGACAACATTGAGATTGTGCACTAATCCAATATGTCAGCAAAGAGGTTTCATTCTAGATAAGCAACAATCGAGAGTTGTATAGCACCATGAGCTACTTACCCATCACATGCATATTAGTAGTATATTTCCATTAATGCAAACATTCTATCATGCATAATACATCACCTAAATATAAACAAATGCATAATAAAACAATATCATGAAATGACAATTGAATACTTATCTTTATTTGTTTCATGGGTAGACTCCTTCTTGAGCCTTCAGCTTCTTCTTCATTCATAACAACATCATTTCTTATCCAAATGTTTAAAATGGATAAGAGGTTCTTCATATTCCTCATTGCTTGAGGGATCTTCTTTGAATATTGAGCACTTGATCTTCAGTTGCTCCCATCTTCTCTTCTCTTATTATGGGTAGAGATTCATCTTGTGTGTACTCTTCCCAGAGTTTGCTGAAAGTGATCACTTCCTTCTGGAACACATTCCTCAAATGAAAGAATCCCATGATCTTGGGAGTCCATTCAAGGTGGTTATCACAACGTCTGCATTCTCTACTTCTTCTTCTACTGCTTCAAGTTGTTCTTTGATTTGAGAGACCCTTATAAAGTATGACTGTATGGTCTCAGCATTCTGGATCTTCACATTCTTCAACTAGTTTCTCGAAGTCATCTTCTGATTTATGTTCTTCTCTTCGAATAGCATGGTCAAGGAATCAAACATCTCTTTAGGTGTCTTTAGGGAAGACACTTATGGTATAAGATGATCCTTGATTGAATCAACAATGATATTCTTGGCCTCGACAAAGTTCTTCTTGTGTAAGGATTTTAGCCTCATCTCCCTCTGGAACTGGAACCTCTCCACTTATGTAGGTGTCCAATTCACTTTCTTAAAGAACCAGTGAGATCCAATAATTCTATGCTTGGAAGTTGTTAGCTTCATCAAGCTGGTGTGGTTAGTCATTTAGAAATGATAACCTCAAATGTAAATAACAAAAGATTAGATCTTACCGATTTGAGGTGTCCGTCCTGGTTCTGGAGCTGGCTGATCTAGGGTTTGTCAGAGAAACCCTAATTTTAAAAACTTGGAATCTTTTAGATCTGATTGGATAAAAATATATACCTCTTCAAGGTGAGTTGTCCAATGCACTTCTTTTCTGAAAATAGTGGGGGGAAGCTCCCGAAACAGGAAGCCCTAGTTTCCCAATTTCTATTGCAGATATTCCTGATATTGTTTCTATGGTATCTATGAAAGCGCTATGCCTATGTGTCTAAACATTTATAGTAAGGTAGCCTTGTCTTGTCTCTTTCCAATTCCATAGGTCTGAGCAAAATTGGATTAACCAATTGAGACTTATGTTAGTTTTCCCAAGGTGACATATTTCAGGATTGTTTAGAAGAGTGATCTTGTACGGACTGCCACTTGTCACTAGTTCATCTTCTAGGTCTGAAATTTTTACCAAATAAATTAAATTCTATGCCATTTTTTGAACATCTTGTAAAATTTGATGTGGACCTTCATAGACCAACATATAGCAATTCTCCCTAGGTGTCCTATTTAGGGATGAATCCTAGGAGAGGATGGAACCCTAACTTGGAGGAATCATATCTCCTAGAATATATCGAATATGAACCTGAAACTTGGAAAACGTGTACATAAAAAATTTATCTTCTGCCTATGAAAGTTTTGGCACCCGAGCCTTCTCTAATCTCGAGATATAGTGAATCTACCAAAACTACCATTTTTAGTATTTTAGGGTTTTTGAGGCCCGGGGTCAAACTAGGGTTTGACTTTCCTAGAGTTTTACCCAACCAAAAATATCGACCTAGGTCTCTAAATTTTGATTTTGATGAGGAGAGAAATCCTATGCCAGGCTCACTCAAAAATTCCTCCGAGATACATTCTGGAGAATGAGTTGGTATCTTTACATCCCAGCAGTTTTGAGACGATTGAGCAATTCTTTACTAAATTCAAGTCTCTGGTACTCTAGTGCAGATAGTGCGGAATAGAGTGAAAGGATGAGAATAATGTCCTTTCCATACTCAGCAAGCTAGACCCTGAGTATTCTGTATTTGTTTCCATATTTCATTCAAAGTGGGAAAGCTTTCCTAATTGGAAGGTTACTTCATTAGATTCTTTTTCTGAGTCCTTAATTAAGCAACAAGGTAAGTTGATTTGAATGGGAGTCATCAAGACATCCAAAGATCAATCTCTACTAGTTTCTAACTCTTCCAAAGCACAAGGAAAGGGGAAATCAAAGAAGAAGGAGCCAAAGGCATCTGATTCAAAGCCTAAACAAAATCAACAAAATTTCAAAGGAGCCTCCGACTCTAAGCAGAAAAATAAAAAGTGTCCCTACTGTATGAGTGGTTTTCATCCAGAAGACTCATGCATGAAGAAGACCCTCGACCAGATGAAAGATATATGTGTATAGAACAATATTTCCCTTCCACAAAGGGATGTGATTGCATATGATGAACAACAGACTGAAGAATATGAGATATTCTAGCATGCAAGCCTCTCTCCGTTGAAGGCTTATGTGATAGATTCTAGAGCATCCAACCACATGGTTTCTTTCAGGGAATCCTTGATCACCTTCCCTCTATCAGGAGGACCTAGTAGTCATATGGGAGATGACTCTAAAATACCAGATGTTGAGAGAGGTTTAGTTAAAATCCAGCATGATGATTTCATGCCCTCTCCTATAGAAAAGCAAATTGTTAAAGATGAAGAAGAAGCAAATTTTTCCCTACAGTCAATTTGAATGGAAGAAAGTCTCCTTGGAGTGACTCCTTCTCTTGCTGCTCCGGAAGTGTATGAGATCCCTAATATCTCACCTCCTCACATGCCTGATCCAGAAGAAGACATTCAAATCTCTATTTGTGAAGAAAAACACTCTTCCTATTCTTTGCAAAACTTCTCCAGTAATTCTTTAATTTTTGTTCATAGTTTACCGGTGACTGTTTCAAAAACGGTAGAGGAATTTGATATCTATATCTATAATGATGTTGCTGGTGTGCATATCAGTAATACCACTGATATTCTAGAAATAATATCAGAATATAAGAGTGTTCCATTCACTCTCATTAATCTAGATCTTACAGCAAATTCCTACAGGTTTACATGCACCGAAAATCAGAATTTTGAAGAAAGAGAAAATTGTGCATCTACCATCTCGGTGGAGAAAAGTTTTGGATGTGATATGAATATTTTTGGATCTGATTTATTTTATGATCTGATAATATGTGATTCAGGTTTCAAGATTCAAGAGATTTCAGTATAGCTTATAATTGGTTCCACCAATTTTGGTACGACAAATCAAGCACCGCAAGTCTCTTTCAATTTTGTTGTTGAGGATTCGATGTTAGTTCTTTCTTATGAATTTTTTGATATCCAATTTTGTGAATTATTGGATATTTCTGAAGCTATATTAGATTATGGATCTCAATCATTTTATCTCCATAGTTCCAGAGCTTCTCTACCTTTGGTCACATGCTCCTCTCCTCACAGAACTACTAAAGAGGGAGAGATTTTGCATATGCCTGGACACTTGCTCCTAACACTTGGGGCTAAATTTACCACTCATGGTTTGTTGTTCAAGGCTGAATATATCAGGTTCTTGGGTGTTCCTTACATGTTTTGAATTCTCAAGAAATTTTACCCTCTCTTCAGTTGATTTCAGCTGCTCTACATGGGTCCAGTTTTCACCGTGCAACTGTTTATATTTCTGATTCAGTTGGGTACATTTTTCTTCTTCTAAAGAGGAAGATTCCTCCAGGCATCAGCATTTTGTTTGTATTCATGGGTTCAATTGCATTTGTATGGTTAGAAACATTTCATAAGGCATATTCATAATGGACAAATTTAGTATGCATAAATATATGATCATGCAACTATTTTAGCCAATACAACATTCATCCATATCTCACGGAAAATTTCTAGATGCCTTACATCTCTACGAGGACAACTTTGAGATTGTGCACTAATCTAATATGTCAGCAAAGAGGTTTCATTCTAGATAAGCAACAATGGAGAGTTGTATCGCACCATGATCTACTTACCCATCACATGCATATTAGTAGTATACCACCATTAATGCAAACATTCTATCATGCATAATACATCACCTGAATATAAACAAATGCATAATAAAACAATATCATGAAATGAAAATTGAATACTTATCTTTATGTGTTTCATGGGTAGACTCCTTCTTGAGCCTTCATCTTCTTCTTCATTCATAACAGCATCATTTCTTATCCAAATGCTTAAAATGGATAAGGGGTTCTTCATATTCCTCATTGCTTGAGGGATCTTCTTTGAATCGTGAGCGCTTGATAGTTAGTTGCTCCCATCTTCTCTTCTCTTATTATGGGTAGAGATTCATCTTGTGTGTACTCTTCCCAGAGTTTGCTGAAAGTGATCACTTCCTTCTGGAACACATTCCTCAAATGAATGAATCCCATGATCTTCAGAGTCCATTCAAGGTGGTTATCACAACGTCTGCATTCTCTACTTCTTCTTCTACTGCTTCGAGTTCTTCTTTGATTTGAGAGACCCTTGTAAAGTATGACTGTATGGTCTCAGCATTCTGGATATTCACATTCTTCAACTAGTTTCTCGAAGTCATCTTCTGATTTATGTTCTTCCCTTCGAATAGCTTGGTCAAGGAATCAAACATCTCTTTAGGTGTCTTTAGGGAGGACACTTATGGTATAAGATGATCCTTGATTGAATCAGCAATGATCTTCTTGGCCTTGACCAAGTTCTTCTTGTGTAAGGATTTTAGCCTCATCTCCCTCTGGAACTGGAACCTCTCCACTTATGTAGGTGTCCAATTCATTTTCTTCAAGAACCAGTGAGATCCAATACTTCTATGCTTGGAAGTTGCCAGCTTCATCAAGCTGGTGTGATTAGTCATTTTGAAATGATAACCTCAAATTTAAATAACAAAATATTAGATCTTACCGATTTGAGGTGTCCATCCTGGTTCTAGAACTGGCTGATCTAGGATTTGTCAGAGAAACTCTAATTTTAAAAACTTGGAATCTTTCAGATCTGTTTGGATAAAAATATATACCTCTTCAAGATGAGATCTCCAATGTACTCCTTTTCTAAAAACAGTGGGGGGAAGCTCCCAGAACAGGAAGCCCTGGTTTCCCAATTTCTACTGCAAATATTCCTGATATTGTTTCTATGGTATCTATGAAATTTCTATGATATTGTGTATAAAACTTTGCAGTAGGGTATCTTTGTCTGTCCTCTTTCCAATTCCATAGGTTTGAGTAGAATTGGATTAACCAATTGATACTTATGTTATTTTTACCAAGGTGACATATGTCAGGATTGTTTAGAAGAGTGATCTTGTACGGACTTCCACTTGTCACTGGTTCATCTTCCAGGTCTGAAATTTTTATCAAATAAATTTCATTCTGTGCGATTTTTGGAACATCTTGTAAAATTTGATTTGGACCTTCATAGCCCAAGATATAACAATTCTCCCTAGGTGTCCTATTTAGGGATGAATCCTGGGAGAGGCTGGAACCCTAACTTGAAGGAATCATATCTCCTAGAATATATCGAATATGAGCCTGAAACTTGGAAAAAGTGTACATCAGGAATTTATCTTCTTCCTATTATAGTTTTGGCACATGAGTCTTCTCTAATCTCGAGATATAGCAAATCTACCAAAACTACCAGTTTTAGTATTTTAGGGTTTTTGAGGCCCGGGGTCAAACTAGGGTTTGACTTTCCTAGAGTTTTACCCAACCAAAAATCTCGACCTAGGTCTCTAAATTTCGATTTTGATGAGGAGTGAAATCCTATGCCAGGCTCACTCAAAAATTCCTCTTCTGTAAAAAGCCCTAATTTCCTGCACCAAAAATTGAAAATGCCCGAAATGAAATTCTGCTTCGACAGAAAGATGTGCCCTTCAATGGAGAGTTATCCTAGCCTTCTTTTGCTAATGGATTGTGGAGAAAGACCTAAAAATTAAGAAGCCCTATCTTCTACATCTACACAATATCTTCTTCTCAGGTTAGCTCTGACACCATGTTAGATTTTTAACATTTAAGCAATATGATCTTAGGATCATATCTGAGAGAATAACATGCACAACAATAATCAAAAGAGACAAGAGACGCAAAGAATTTTCCTTGCGGAAACTATAAAGGAGAAAACCCCAAAACTTCCTCAGAGATAGAATGAGCACCAATGGCAGCAGTAAAACCCAAAGATAGAAAAGATGATCTCCAACAACAGTTCTCTCTCTCTCTCACTTGAGAGAGATTCTCCTCTCTTACTCATGCGCCCCAGTGGGTGAGTGTGTGTGTAATAAATAGAGAGGCTCACTCTCTATTTATATTCTTTCATTCACTTAATGTCCACTCCAACAAGTCCACCTCACTTAACAGTTACTTACTATAGCCAACATCACTAGGAGAGTCTAATAACCCTAGTGCCCCACAATTGTGGGGACTTTGCACTCCGATCAACAAGGAGGGTTAACCTTAACTCAATTGTGGGGACTATTTCCCCGACTTACAATGGAGGGTTAACCTCGATGACTTTACATGACTTGTTTACATTATTGAATCTCTCGATCGGAACATCAGGGCATGACATGACTCAATTACATTATAGATACTTCACGGAATAAAAATCAAGGTACAATACATACGATATACAAGTGAATAAATTCTAAAGTTACAAATACATCCGAACAAACACCGACATGTTCCTATTTGAACACATAGGATTTTTGGATATGTTGCAAAATCAGAAATCAGACCATAGCATGTTCCTTATTGGAAAACATACGACATAGATTTTTGAATTTCGAAGTGTCAGAAATTGGCAATAGGAACATGGACATGTTCGTAATTGAACACATAGGATTTCTGTATATGTCGCAAAATCGAAAATCGGGACATAACATGTTCGTTATTTTCACGCGTAAAATTTCCAGAATCTGAAATGTGGGTTATTGGAAAACATATGACATAGGATTTCTACAATCTGAAATGTCCATGCTTGTGAAGGATGTCTGAGATACAGATTCGGAACCAAATAGATGATGAGTTGAGTGATTTCACTTGGTTTAAACCGAAGAGCTACTGCTTCCAATTATATATAGTGATCTTGTAGAAAATGGACGACTAAAAGAAGGAACTACAATAGGCATGGACTTAGAGGAGGAATAAATTATGCAAAAATAATACGAACAGTTAAAATAAAACGTGAAAATTGAGGTTTTCCAATTTCCGATATCTGAACGTCGAAAATTGGAAATAGGAACTTCGACATTTCTTTATTTGAAAACACAAAACTTCCGAGATTCGAAATGTTGAAAATTCGATCTTGGGGAATACATATGGTATTTCGATTTGGAAAAAATATGGTGTTCCTTATTCGCAAATCCTAAATTGCAGAATTCAAAATGGATAGCTAAAATAAGGAACTATAATCACAATTACCCAATGTTCATGCAACATTATACATAATGTAACGTACGTTTAAGTTCTTAATTGGAAAACATAGGATATAGGATTTTTGCAATCCAAAATGCCGTAAAATCAAAAAATTTGCTATTCCTTATTCGCAAATCATAAATTGGGGAATTGAAAATCAGACATGTGTCAGAATAGAATAAATACTAATACCTATATGTTCAAAAATAGGAACATTGACTTGTTCCTATTTGAACACGAGATTTTTGGATATGTTGCAAAATCAGAAATCAGAAGATAACATGTTCCTTATTAAAAACATAGGACATAAATTTATGGATTTTGAAATGTCAGAAAATTTGCAATAGGAACATGGACTTGTTCATATTTGAACACAAGATTTCTGTATATGTCGCAAAATCGAAAATCGAGACCTAAAATGTTCATTATTTTCACACGTACGATTTTCGAAATCCAAAATGTTGGTTATTGGAAAACATAGGACATAGGATTTCTGCAATCCAAAATGTCACAAAATCGAAAAATATGATGTTCCTTATTTGCAAATCCTAAATCGACGAATTGAAAATCATAACATATGGTGTTCCTTATTGGAAAACATAGGACATAAATTTTTGGATTCCTAAATGTCGGAAATCAGAAATAGGAACATGGACATGTTTGTATTTAAACACATTGGATTTCTGGAGATGTTGTAAAATTGGAAATCTGAAGATAGCTCCTTATTGGAAAACATAGGACATACATTTCTGGATTCCGAAATGTCGAAAACCAGTAATAGGAACATGGGCATGTTCGTATTTCAACACATAGGATTTTCGCTCGATGCGTTTATAGCTCAAACAGATTCAAACCAAAGTAATGAAATATGTTAATGAATAACAACAACCAGAATAATGAAATATTTTAATGCGAAGAATTTTGTTTTTATATATCCATCTTGTTCTAGTCAAATGATTATGTTACATTCCATTTTTTATTTTATTTTTTCATTCTTTGTTTCATTTCACACGAAAAAATAACCATCACGTTATGGAGACTATGGTAACTGAAGATTCTATTTAACTATTGCTACATGGTGTTGGAAAACTTTGTCCGCTGGTACATGTCTCCGCATTAAACCAAGTGAACTCACTCAACTCATCATCTATTGGGTTTTGAATCTCTGTCTCGAACGACCTTTACAAGCATGAGCTAATTAATTCTGTCATATATAGTGGTATTGTAGAAAACAGATAGCTAAAAGAAGGAACTATAATCAAAATTACCCAATGCTCATGCAACATTGTACGTAATGTAACAGACGTTTAATTTCCTCTTTATTTTTCTCTCAATCAGTTTCACACTGTTCATGCATCCAATTTTTTTATCTCCCATTCATGTCTAACATACTTCATCTCACAAGACTATTGCATTGGTTGCACTCAAGTTGTCAGAGTGGATGCAACAATTATTGGAGATCCTGCACCTTACCACTTACCTCTAGCTTCTCCTTCGGAAAGTAGTTGTTCTGTTCCAGTCAACACTATCTCAATAAATGAAAACCCTAGCTTCATTGGATCCACTATCCCATTCACATCATGCTCCTCTTCTACCAAAGTTTGGAACATTAAAGGACGAGTTACTGCCAAGACAAACATACATGAATATGGAAACCGATGAGGGTCTGGAAAAGTGTTTGGATTTAACCTTTTTAATGCTTCACACGATGAAATACATATATCTGCATTCAATGAATTGGCACTTTCTTTGTATGACCAAATAGAAATAGGAATAGTGTACATTGTATCAAATGGCACAGTTAAAGCATCCAACCCAATTTTCAACCATTTGAAAATCCATAATGAGATTTTTCTAGGTTCCACCTCAACCATTCAACCATGCTTGTATGAATATCCCTTAATACCTTTATGTTGATTTAACTTTAAAACTATTAAGGATATTCAAAGCATACTAGTAAATTCTATGGTTGACCTTGTTGGACTTGTCATTTCAGTTTCACCTACATACGCGATACGAAAATAGGACAGTGTTGAAACTATTAGGTGGTCCATTAGACTCCATGACATGTCAGGCTATAGTATTTACATAACACTTTGGGGAGAGCATTGCAAAATTCATGGAGCTGAGCTTTCCAGCCTTCATGGTTTACCTACTCCTCCAGCGGTAGTGATCAAGGGCAGTCCTGTTATAGATTTTAATGGAAAATATATTGGCACTATCTCCAAGTCTACTATATTTATAAACCCAAATATTGAACAAACACCAGTTCTCCAAAAATGGTTTAATGACAGTGGATTTCATTCAACATCGCCATCTTTGAGCCATAAATTCAATGCCTCTCATTCTGCTCATCGGAAATTCATTACCATCAATGAGCTACAAACTCTTGAATCATCTGAAAAAGCTGTTTGGTATTCTCTTGCTGCAACCATCACAAATGTTAACATGGATGAATTTCATTTCCTTGCATGTCCTCTTTTTGTTGATGGTATACAATGCATGAAAAAGATTGCCGACAAAGTTGGAGACATTTGGAATTGTAGTAAATGTGATGGGGATTTTCTTGAATGTGACTACCAATACGTCCTAAAGGTTGAATTGGAAGATGTAACTAGATATATTCATGGTGTGATCACTTTTGATGATGCTGCAAACCAACTCACGGGCATCTCAACAAAAGATCTGTGCCTTCTCTCAACTGAATCAACATCAATTGTTGAAATAGTCCAAACAATTCGTAACAAACAATTACTTCTTACTCTTTCAGTTAGAACAGAGACGTGTTAGGTTATTAATCCTCCCTTGACCATACTATCTATTATATTAATTTTTCCTAACTTAGGAACCTTAATTAATTAATTGGGTCCACTAGTACAATTGGGTCCACTTGGCCTAATGGGGACACATGGGGCCAATCACTGGAGTGTGAAGAACACTGCTAGAGGTTAAATTCCACTTACTACATGTGCATGCATCAGTTTGGGCTCCTCCTAGACCAATCCCTACATTTTAGGATCCACTGGGAGTCCCAACACCAACCTACTTCAGTTAGTTGGAGTTAGTACTAGTTAGTGTCAGTTAGCCCCCAGTTAATTTCAGTTAGTTCACAAACAATTAGCTAGCGCATGTATTTCATGGATAATGCATGGATGCATGTGGAGTAGGTGCCTTTTCCCTCCTACCACACTCAGTTGCATTGAGTTAACTAGTTGTCACTATTTGTTTGAGTTGTTGGACATCTAGGAGTTGATTTGTTGGACTCCAATATTGATTGAGAGACCACGAGTTAGAGATTCAGTTACCTACAGTCATATCCACTTGGGAATTTGAATTCATACCCCATGCATTCAAATTCATCCTATGTAAACTATTGTAACACTAGATATTATTATTGTGAATGATACTATAAATTCCTGAGCAATACTTGTCCATTTCCTGTGTGGTTTGTTTTGTTCAGTTTTTATCTTCATTCTCCATTCTTTTGCTGTAAACATTATTAGAAATATATGCTTGAAGATATAAATGGAATTCAAATTTTAATATGGTATCAGAGCCTTCTTAGGCAGGTTTCATGTTTGTTTCTCCCCATTGAACATAAGAAGCAGTTGGATTTCCACAGAAGTCCCCTATGAAAATTTGCTAGCTTTGGATTTATTCAGAGCAACAGAGAGGGAGTGAAGGACCCTGAAAACATGTCCATGCCGGGAGGAAAAGCATGATTCCAATAGTTCATATGTTTTAGTGTGTTATTGCAGTGAAATTGACAGGTGCTACATAGCTTGTGTGAAGTATTTGCAGTATTCCAACCAGAGCAATTATGAGTTCTCAAACTCATAAACCACAGATCCTCATAACTTCCAATTATCTTGATTGGAGGATTGATATGCAGATGGCCTTGTGCAAGCATGGCTACCGAAGGATCATACATGGATGGGAGGCTGATCCTCATCAACCGGTAGAGCAGAACAAGTTTATGAACCGTTGTGATGAAGCATTTGTTCACTTATGTATTTATATTTCTAGATATCTCCTCTTCCACCTAGAAGGATTGAGGAATCCCAGAGAATCCTGGGAGAAGATTCATAGATTGTTTAACAAACAAGATGAGATTCAAGATACATTCTAAAGAATGAGTTGGTATCTTTACATCCCAGCAGTTTCGAGACGATTGAGCAATTATTTACTAAATTCAAGTCTCTAGTACTCTAGTGCAGACAGTGCGGAATAGAGTGAAAGGATGAGCAAAATGTCCTTTCCATACTCAGCAAACTAGACCCTGAGTATTCTGTATTTGTTTCCATATTTCATTCAAAGTGGGAAAGCTTTCCTAATTGGAAGGTTCCTTCATTAGATTCTTTTTTTGAGTTCTTAATCAAGCAACAAGGTAAGTTGATTCGAATGGGAGTCATTAAGACATCCAAAGATCAAGATCTCCTAGTTTCTGACTCTTCCAAAGTGCAAGAAAAGGGGAAATCAAAGAATAAGGAGCCAAAGGCAGCTGATTCAAAGCCTAAACAAAATCAACAAACTTTTGAAGGAGGCTCTAAGTCTAAGAAGAAAAATAAAAAGTGTCCCTACTGTATGAGTGGTTTTCATCCAGAAGACTTGTGCATGAAGAAGACCCTCGACAAGATGAAAGCTCTATGTGTATAGAACAATATTTCCATTCCACAAAGGGAAGTGATTGCATATGATGAACAATAGACCGAAGAAGATGAGATATTCTTGCATGCAAGCCTCTCTCTGTTGAAGGCTTATGTGATAGATTCTAGAGCATCCAACCACATGGTTGCTTTCAGGGAATCCTTGATCACCTTCCCTCTATCAGGAGGACCTAGTAGTCATATGGGAGATGACTCTAAAATACCATATGTTGAGAGAGGTTCAGATAAAATCCAACATGATGATTTCATTCCCTCTCCTATAGAAAAAAAAAATGTTAAAGATGAAGAAGAAGCAAATTTTTCCCTATAGTCAATTTAAATGGAAGAAAGTCTCCTTGGAGTGACTCCTTCTCTTGCTGCTCCAGAAGTGTATGAGATCCCTGATATCTCACCTCCTCGCATGGATGATCCAGAAGAAGACATTCAAATCTCTATTTGTGAAGAAAAACACTCTTCTTATTCTTTGCAAAACTTCTCCAGTAATTCTTTAAATTTTGTTCATAGTTTACCAGTGACTATTTCAAAAACGGTAGAGGAATTTGATTTCTCTATCTATAATGATGTTGCTGGTGTGCATATCAGTAATACCACTGATATTCTAGAAATAATATCAGATTATAAGATTCGTCCATTCACTCTCATTAATCTAGAGCTTCCAGCAAATTCCTACAGGTTTACATGCACCGAAAATCAGAATTTTGAAGGAGAAAATTGTGCATCTACCGTCTCGGTGGAGAAAGGTTTTGGATATGATATAAATATTTTTAGATCTGATTTATTTTATGATCTGATAATATGTTATTCAGGTTTCAAGATTCAAGAGATTTCAGTATAGCTTATAACTGGTTTCACCATTTTTGGTACGACAAATCAAGCACCGCAAGTCTCTTTCAATTTTGTTGTTGAGGATTCGATGTTAGTTCTTTCTTATGAATTTTCTGATATCAAATTTTGTGAATTATTGGATATTTCTGAAGCTATATCAGATTATGGAGCTCAATCATTTTCTCTCCATAGTTCCAGAGCTTCTCTACCTTTGGTCACATGCTCATCTCCTCACAGAACTAGTAAAGAGGGAGAGATTCTGCATATGCCTGGACACTTGATCCTAACACTTAGGGATAATTTTACCAATCATGGTTTGTTGTTCAAGGCTGAAATATATCAGGTTCTTGGGTGTTCCTCACATGTTTTGAATTCTCAAGAAATTTTACCCTCTCTTCAGTTGATTTCAGCTGCTCTACATGGGTCTAGTTTTCACCGTGCAACTATTTATATTTTTGATTCAGTTGGGTACATTTTTCTTCTTCTAAAGAGGAAGATTCCTCCAGGAATAATCATTTTGTTTGTATTAATGGGTTGAATTGCATAGAAGAACCAAGATACTACTGCTACATAGTAGCAGCAAATATTTTCACAAGTTTTTTCAAAATTTGTATTTTTGCTTATTTTGATGTGGGGTTTTTCCCATGAGGTTTTCCCTTATTTCCTAGGTTGTATTAAGAAGCATTCTATCTTTTAGAATGTATTTGGGTG
Organism: Pseudotsuga menziesii; assembly: GCA_001517045.1. Classification (NCBI taxonomy): domain Eukaryota; kingdom Viridiplantae; phylum Streptophyta; class Pinopsida; order Pinales; family Pinaceae; genus Pseudotsuga; species Pseudotsuga menziesii. Next base: position 24,755 of record LPNX010192089.1, on the reverse strand, counting down.
ACCTATGGTCTTGTTACCTAGGCCCATATTTGTCCAAGTTAGGATACAAGGGGGGTGTTAGGATTATTAATCATCCATTGACCATATTGTCTATTAGATTAATTTTTCCTAACTTAGGAACCTTAATTAATTAATTGGGTCGACTAGTACAATTGGGCCCACTTGGCCTAATGGGTCCACATGTACTAGTCACTGGAGTGTGGGGAAAACTTCTAGAGGTTAACTTTCACTTAATGCATGTGCATGCATTAGTTTGGATGTGTCCTAGACCAATCCCTACATTTTAGGAGCCACTGGGAGTCCCAACACCAACCTACTTCAGTTAATTGGAGTTAGTACTAGTTACTCTCAGTTATCCTTCAATTACTTTCAGTTATTTCACAAACAGTTAGCTAGTGCATGTCTTGCATGGATAATGCATGGATGCATGTGGAATAGGTGCCTTTTCCCACCTACCACACTCAGTTGCACTGAGTTAACTAGTTGTCACTGTTTGTTTGAGTTGTGGGACAAATGGGAGTTGATCTGTTGGACTCTGATATTTATTGAGACCATGAGTTAGAGATTCGGTTAGCTACAGTCATATGCACTTGGGAAATTCGAATTCATACCCCATGCATTCGAATTCTTCCTATGTAAACTATTGTAACATGGATATTATTATTGTGAATGATACTATAAATTCCTGAGCAATGCTTGTCCATTTATTGTGTGGTTTGTTTTGTTCATTATGTATCTTCATTCTCCATTCTTTTGCTGCAAACATTATTAGAACTATCTACTTGAATATCTGCCAACAATCAAAGCTTCTAACTATTTAACAATTTTACGGTTTTGTTGTAGGCATTATGCCAACTCATGACAATGAACAAGCCAATGCATGAAGAAGAATTGTATATGCAGAGAACAAAGATTAAAAAACAAGAGACAACGTCTTCTTTACAGAGCTGCATGGCTACCTGTGGATACGTCTTGTCCAGTTTCTCTTCCTGAACTTTCCAACAGACCTTCACTTCAACCATCTATGCTAAATCCATCGAGAACCTATCTCGATGATGCACATCAATGATTTCGTAAAAACATGGACCAACTGCATGATATGCATGTCTTCTCAATTTGCAATGAATATTACCCTGTTATTGTAATGGAAAAATTCTATGGTGCATATACTTTTTCTCACTGTATTCTAGAACTAAAAGGCCATTGATTTTCATTCGAAAAGAAATGGATCCAGACATCCAACCACCTGTGCTTGTAGTACTTATACAGGTTGAAGAAATGCTCATTAGTCGTGCTAACCCAGTTTTACAAGTTACACATGCTCATGGTGGTCAATATAAATATTCTGGACATACTATTTGCTTCCCCTAGGACATTTCCATTATTGCCAAATACCTGCCCCATTTAATATCAGAACTTGACATCCTTGTTGTTTGCAAATGCAACTCTACAAAAAATCCATATGAACTGTTTGATAGTCGTACACATGTTCTTGCTTCCCTTGAATACAAAATGGAAAATGACCCATAGTACAAGGATGTATAGGTCAACTTAGTTGCATTATCTTCACTGCCTCTTGTCTCAATAGACATTTCACCTTGTATTTCACATGTTAATAGCAATGATACATTATCTCATTAGAAAATCTTGTCCTCTACAGTTCAACCACCAAATTCATTTGAACCCTATGAAATAGAATCCTCCTCATTTATTTCAACACAAACTAATGCTAGAACTGAGGTTGAAGAAATTAGACATCTGTTACATATGCATGAATATGCACTTCACCTAATTCACTATCATGAAAATAGATTTGGCCAACATCCTCAGTTCCAGTACTACATATACAATGTAATTATGAATCATTGGAGTAATGCTACTGCCTCTGTTTTTGTCAAAACTAGTCTTGAAGATACATTACCTCTATTTTGCAAGGCATGCTTAATCAGAAAATTGGTGAGTAGGTCGTAAGGTTTGGATCTTCATTACGTGGAACACACTCATATTGGAGAAAAATTAGGGTTGAATTGACAAATATTATCAATCAACAAGGTGCACCAACTTTCTTCTTTACCCTTAGTGCAGTTGATACAAAATGATGAGATTGCATGTTCTAATGCCTGCTGAACGTTCTACCGGTTTAGCTCAAGAGTACCAATGCAGAGTTCACAACATCATATCAAATACACATATTACATGACAATACATGTACAATAGATTCAAAAAATTCCTTCAAGAGGTGCTTGAAAAATGTTTTCATATAACGGATTCTTGGTGTAGGTATTTTACCATCTCTTCGTTCTTATTTTTCTCTTCGTATTTTTCACTTTATACATTTCATTTCTAATATATTCCTTTTCCTCCCATGCAGGTATGAATGGAAGCATAGAGGATCGACACACATTCATGGTTTTATTTCGTTGGCAGATGCACCAAATATGGACACCTTAGATTTGGAAGATATTCTTGCAATTGAAGCTGCAATTTTTTTTTTGACACATATGTTACAGCTTGGAATCCTCATGATACACACTTGTCAACATCTGGGTTACACCATTCTATTGTAATTGATCCGTGTAGTCTCGCATCACCATCCATATTTGCATCAAACTACTCAGTTGACTGTGAAGAACTTGTAAATTTTGTTCAAAGACACACCAGATGCTCAGAATCAACTTTCCTTCGTAAAAAGGGAACATCTGTTCAATGTCGCTATGGTTTTCCATATGAGCTACAAGCTACTTCTTCATTATTCATTGATGCAAATGGACGTAAAACATACAATCTTGCAAAAAATGATTCCCTTCTCAATATTCACAACCCTACCATGCTTTAAATATGGAGGGCTAATGTTGATTGCCAACCTGTTCTTTCTAGACATGATGTTCTCAAATACATCTCAAAGTATGCATCAAAAGTAGATCCAAAATCATGAAGATACCATGCAATTCTCTCTTGCCTTGCACATGCAGCACCAAGTGACGGCCCCATTCTTCATCCAATCAAACAATTGCTTGCACAAATAGTTAGAGAACGAGACATTAGTGCACAAGAGACATGTCACATGCCGCACCCACTTGTTCTTTGTAGCCATCACTTCTTTTCACTGGATGTGAATCAAAGTATCTTCCGCCATGTTTTTAATGGAACTAATAACATCCCTCCAATTCTGCCCTTCATATTTGCGTACATGCAATGACCACTAGCTCTTGAACATCTAACCCTTCTTGAAGCTGCTCATTCTTGGTATTTCTTTGCTAATAGGAAAAAAATCCATGGAAACAGTGACTTGCATCACAAAATTGTTAGATTCTATCTAGAATTCATTTCCATTCCTCCTTTGATTCTTCATCTTTTGAACCGTTTTGTTGGAGCGAAATTCTTCTATACAAAGCTTTTCATTCCATCCCTCAAGATATTGGAACAACAAATTCTGAAATTATTTCTCATTGGAAACAAATTAAAGGCACATATACTATCTGGCATGTTGAACATGCATAAGAAGAACCATTCACACCTCTATCCGATGATTCAAACTCCGCTGCTATTACCTTTCCGTTGTCCCATAACATGGATGAATGGGAACTTCTCTCTCAAATGTGACCAAGCAACAACATCCAAATTGATGACCTTGAAATGATTGGACATCGTGATTTTGACAAAGATCACAATTGGAGACATAACAAAATAACCACTAACTTGCATCATACAATAACATCATTCATTGACCTCAATCGCTTGTCCACCCGGCTACATGAAGACAACCTATCGTTGTCCAATTCACCTGGTTCCTTATCTCCCACACAACACATAGCCTTTGATGTTTTCATTCCTCATTTTAGAAACACTACATCCGCTCCACCACTCAAAATGGTGATTCAAGGTACTGCATGCATTGAGAAATATTACCTGATATCTTGCTTAAAATATGCACTACAAACTGCATCTAAACAAAGTACCTGCGCACTCTTCTCCTTGCTCCAACTGGCATTGCTGCTTTTAATATACATGCATGTACAATACATTCTGCTCTTTGAATGCCCATTGGTAAAATTCAACTCCTTGAAGGCCAATCCCTTTAAAAACTTCAAGAAGAACTCCGCCATATTCATTATATTCTCATAGATGAAATGAGCTTTATCAGACCAAAAATGTTGACTCAAATTCATACATGATTACGTCAAGCTTTCCCCTCAAATTGTACAATTCCATTTGGTGGTTGTTCTATAATCCTTGTTGGTGACTTTGGAAAATTACCTCATGTAAAGGACATCCCCATGTATGCAGGCTCATCCATTGGAACAACTCTCTGGTGTACATTTGATACTTTTATCATGCTAGAAATAATTTTTTGACAAGAAGAAAATAGCCCTTCTCAAACTTCCTTTCGACAACTCTTTCTAAACCTATGAAGTGGAAAACCAACTATTGAAGACTAGGCACTCCTTTTGTTAAGAACAAGCTCAGTACTTTTAGATGTGGAAAACTTCTCTTTTCAACAATCTATCCACGTATATCCCACCAATACCTTTGTTGCACTGCACAATAAACACATGCTGAAATAACTTAATATGCCAATTGCACATTGCTTCGCAGAACAAAGGAACAAAAATGGCTAGGGATCCATTGACAACGAGCAGTTTCCATTAAAGGTCCTTTTTGCTAATGGTCAACAAGTCATCTTAACTACTAATTTATGGGTTAAAGTAGGACTTGTTAACGACCCGCCTGGAAAAGTCATTGACATTGTCTACAACTCCAATGAACAACCTCCTAGATTACCGTCTTTTGTTGGTCTAAAATTCCTCTATTACAAAGGACCCTTATGGGATGTTTTGAATCCTACTTATGTTCCAATATCTCCTATAATAAGGGGATCCTGTAGGAAACTACCACTTCGTATGGCATGGGGCTTAACAATTCATAAAGCGCAAGGTATGACCCTACAAAATGATACAATAGATATTGGAAACATTGATAGACATGGACTCACATTCACTGCAATATCAAGAGTTACATCTCTTTCAGGACTTCACATTTCTCCACCTTTCTCTTTTTCCAGATACTCTTGAATGCAATACAATCCATTTGTCCAACGTAGGAAACAAGAGGAAATATTACTTTCTTCAAAGTCTTTAAAAGCAAATTGTGGTTGAACCTTCTCATTATTTGCTCTATAAATGTATTGTTTTTTTTACCACTTCTTAATGTAAAAAATCTACATTTTTTTCAAGAAACATCCAAAAATGGAGAAATAATTGCCTTTTAGACTAAACTTTCTTAGGAAACTAACACACTTAGTGTAAAACTTATTAAGTACGACAATTATTATATATCAGGAAATAATTAACGTATAAAAAATTTAGATCAAGTCTTATTTCCTTAAATCAACTTTAAATAAAGAAGATTTTCTTTTTCAAATTTCGAATTTCGAATTTCCGAAACACAATACCCAATTTCTGAAATCCAAAATCGAAAACCGCAATGTTGAATTTTTGTTAAGGGTATTTGTCTTATCTGCAATTTCCCATTTCCGATATTTCTGATATCAAAAACCCGAGACTCAAGTTTTTATTCAAATGGTTTGCTCACTTACCGATTCTCATTCCAAATATTTCAAATATTGGAAACTGCAAACATATGTCCTTACATATTCATATTTGATATATATATCTATTCACATTTCTAGGTAGATATTATTATGGTATTTGGTATTTCCTATATATATATATATATATATGTTCAATAAATTGATAAGTTTCAAGCATTTTAATATTATCACTCATATTGTCTACAACTCCAATGAACAACCTCCTACCTCACCATCTTTCAAAATAGTAAAACATATACTTTTGTTTCAAAAAACATACAAGAAATATTAAAATAGTTTCATTTTAGACTAAACTGTCTCAGGAACTAAGACACTCATTGCGAAAGTTATTATGTAGGAAATAAGTATAGCTATCATGAAATAATTAGCGTATACAAATGAACGTATACAAATTTTAGATCAACTCTTATTTACTTAAATGAAATTAAAACAAAAAACAAAACAAAATGTTTTCATTTTAAATTTTCCATTTGTAAAACACGATACTCGATTTCCGATTTCCAAACAAGGGTAAGTCAGAAAGGTTCAGTTTCGAAACCACAGTTATTTGTCGTGTTCACGATTTTTGATTTCTTATATCTCGGATGTCAAAAAATCAAATTCACATTTTTGTTGAAATGTTTTCCTCCCTTCCTGATTATGATTTCGAATTTCTTATTTTCGAAACACAATACCCAATTTCCGAAAATTGATATCGAAAACTGGAAAGTCCATTTTTTCTTAAGGGTATTTGCCTTATTTGTGATTTCCTATTTCCGATATTTCAGATATAGAACAATGCATACTCGATTTTTTGTTCAAATGATTTGCTCGCTTCCAGATACTCCAATTTTCGAAACACAATACCCAATTTCTGAAAACCGATATCGGAACTGCAATGTCAAATTTTTCTTAAGGGTATTTGCCTTATTTGTGATTTCTTATTTCCGATATTTTGGATATCGTACAACGTAGAATCAAGTTTTTTGCTCGAATGATTTGAAATATTAACATTCAAGTTATTTCTATGTCAAATCTTGTAAACGAAAATGTTTACCAAATATTTACAAAACGTTTGATTGTTGAGTAACATGTTTACAAAATGTTTATGTTGTAATTTTTGAAATCAAAGCATATTTTTCAGAAAAACATCTGCATGAGACATCTCTACAATTCACAGAATGCTTAATATCTTTACACAGTAATGTATACAACTCCAATAAACAACCTCCTAGCTTACTCTATATATTCACCAACTTTTGTAAAATAAAATGGAAGTGAGACATCAAAAAATATTTGATGCATATGCGATAATTTCAATAGGAACTAAAGTCTCAGATGAATATACAATTATTTGAATGCGTCCATCATAGGAAAATGAACTCCTACCTCCTATACAACATTCAAATTTGAACCTTTCTCGCCCCTTCCAAAGGCTTCTAGCCCTTCCAAAAACTATAAATTCATAATTTCTCTTCAAGAATTACAAATTATAATTTTGGAAACTCATGTTAGACAAACATAATTTATACACAATGACAATGTTCAAGAACAGATGAAATAACAAAATGTGAAATTGCTCATTCATTCATATTCCAAACTCTAAAGCACCAGTTACAAGTCAAAATCTTGCATAAGCTCCAATAATGTAGAAACATTAAGTTATTTGTTTAGGCGCGAATACCTTTTGCATCTTTTCTCATATCTACAATTCATTGTAGTCCACTTACATGTTATTATAAATCGGAATTGGAAACACTCTCATTCTCCCATCCCATGTCACTCCCAAAACTATAGCCCCTACATACGCAATAGGACTCTCAACTTATCTTCCCATCTCCTCCCATTCTCAACTTTGGTATCACCATGTTGACAATTTTTCTTGGGCAACCATGAGAGGGAAAATAATGACAGTCACAAGTCCAGTGTTTGTGCACATAAAAAACCATAAATGAGGTCCAAATTATATTTATTGACTAAATCTTACAAAATGTTATTATGACTTCAGGATTTTAATGATGTAGTATATATCTATAATGAATTTTCATGATTAATGTGATTTGTATATAATTCCCTTATCTCTTGGATGACGCAAAAGATCACTTAAACGTACTGAAATATTTCATGTCATCATAACACCGCCCGTTTCTGTTATAACGTCATCACATTAATCGTAGAAGTGACTGTCACTAGTACAAGTGATCAATTTTGCCATGGCAAAACGTGGCAATATCCATGGAAAAGCGTGGATATTGCCACGTCTAAGTGTTTTTTTTTCCGTGGAAACAATTCCGTCGCAATAGAGACGACCCCTAATTTGCGTTGCAAGAGCGACAATGTTCTATATTTTGTTATATGTCTAAGCCGTCGCTATATCCACGTCTGGCCGTCTCTGTATCCATGCCTGGCCGTCGCTGTATCCACGCTCTGTATAAGTTTTTTTTTTAAAATGCAAACCCAGGAATAAGACGTCGCTATAGCCACGCCTTGCCATCTCTGTATCCACGCCTTGTCGTCTCTGTATCCATGCCTGGCCATCGCTGTATCCACAGTTTGTATAAGTTAAAAAAAAAAATGCAAACCCTAGGAATAGCGATGGGGATGTTATACCTGCGACGGGCAGACTAGGCAAAGTTCCATGTCATGCCGTTGCTATAGCGACGCTCTGTATAGGTTTTTAAAATATATATATATATATATATATATATATAGCGACACCCTGTTAGAATTTTGGCCCATCTTGCTGCTGCTACAACCCTACCATTCTACTTGAACTAGCCGTAAAGACTAACCCCTCACCATTGCCTACCCTACCATTTATCTCCTAGGCTAGAACCCTCTCATCCTAGCCTAAAAACTCCCTAATGCTAGCACTCTAACACTTACCCCTATCAGAAACAAGGGCTTTGGCCCTCTTGTTTTTAGACTGTCATACCATTCAGGGAAGCTTTAAACTACTTGTACCTTGGCTCACCCTAAGCCTAAACCATTTCCTAACTTCCTTACTAACCTAAAGTTTCTAATGCCTCTCATCCTAGCTCTCCATCCATCATACCTTAGGTACTTTGGCTTCTCATATTATAGTCTGAATTATCATTTAAAGGAAGCTCTAAACTACCTCTTCTATAGCCTGTCCTAACTTTTAGAAGAAAAGCAATATCATCATTGTATAAGAGGAGAGTGATATGAGTCAGGCCATATTATTACTAATGCACCCCTCCTCTTATCTTCTAAAAATTGCTCATTTTCATCCATATAAATGCCAAAAAAAATAGGAGAAAGAGAACAACCATACTTAACACCCTTATTACAATTAATTAACACCCTTATTACAACCATATTACACCCTTAACCGACACCTACAGGCGTCGCTTAAGCGACAGTATGGTATTTAAAAAAAAAAAATATTGTGTTGTTTTTTTTGTCAACGAGCATATGTCCTTTTTTAATTAATATCTTAGTTATTTCCCTTATAAAATCCTACTTTAAAACTCAGCAAAATTACTACAGAGGCTGCCTGGGATTGTTCAGAACTTGATTACATTATATGTAATCATCCATATTATCATAGTCAGTGTATATCATTGAAGTCAGCTATAACAAGAATCAAATTCCATTTCATTACTCTTAATGATATGAGGCTTAGGTAGACACTCATGAACCCAGATTGTTTAAGAGATGAAAACTGTTCAGTTACAAAAAGGGGTTACATTGTCATTATTGAGTTTAGTAAAGAATTTAATATTTACTGCACAAAGCAATACCAAGCATTTTACAAAGAAACCATGATGCTGAAAATCCCTTGGAAAAATGAGAGATAACCAAGTAAATAGCCATGGAGAATGTAAAAGAGACATCTGCACATCATTACCTCAAATAATTCATGCAATTCAGATTCCTCCACATTACTATTAATATTTTGCACAAATAATGTTCTGAAAGGATGTTCACCATAAGGATGCTCTCCCGGAACAGTACCAAGGCCATTTGAAATTCCATAGGTAACATTTCCATTTCCTGCTAAGTTATCTAAGATTGACCTGTGTATGTTCCCATTCAGACCTTCCTGAGAATCAAAATCTAACTCCATGCCCCCTCCACTGCTAAATATATCACATTCTTCCAAATATTCAACCTGGGTGGGCAATCCACTCAAATCGAAATCGTCCATAATTCCAGCCAAAAGCTCGTCTTCATCATTAGGAAGATTTCCTATGGTCTAGGACTTCATGTCCTGAAGAGACTCCAAAGCCAATGCTCCTTGATGTAATTGACTTAGAAGAGAAGCTATTGTATCAGCATATTGTCCATCATTCTCCTCATCTGTAACATTCACTGTAAACATCCAAGAATAATAAGCATAAAGAAAATTTTCAATTGAATACATCCTCTCATTCCATAAAATGATCATAAAATTTGTACAATTGTAGGGAACATTAGACCTTACATTTTTCTTGGAACATTACAGGCAATGAACTTGAAAACAAACTTGTGTGACTTGAGGCATGAAATCCATCATTTTTAGTTTCACGACCCTTTGTGGACCCCTCCTTTGATGGAGGAATTGCCACTGTTAAGTTCTGTACTAGATGACCTGAACTCAAAATCATTCTTGATCAGGATTTTGTCAAGTTGATAATATAATAAATGATTTGCAGGAGAGACATAATATTGGTCAAAGACAAGTTACCATCAAAATCCCTTGACTGGTCTGTAGAGTGATCCATTGCATTTCCTTAATTGTAGCACCTGTAAGAAAACTGAGACAAATGTCAAATCCATCATATAGTGATGGTAAGTGGACATGAGAATAATAGCAAGAATGCAGAACATAGTGACAAATGGTAAGTGCAGATGAAAATAATAGCAAAGATGCAGGTAATAGTGACAAATTCGAGCATTAAAAATTTTGATGACTGAAAGATAAAAAAAGGTGCATAGGCCTAAACCAATGAATCATAATGAAGTATAAACAGACAACCATCTCAAAATAGAACGTATCGACAAAATAATGTTGTCTAGAGTTCCTGCATACAGCATATACAAAACTTTCATGAAACAAAAATGTGTAAACAGAAAACATTGCATTTTGTGGTAAGACACATTATGTTGACACCAATACAACAATAAATCCTTTAAAACAAAAGTCTAATTTATCTTCCTACAATGTTCAACTACAGAAACATGTTTCAGTTTAACAGTTTACAACTCTGCAGTAATAAATTTAAAAAATTGTATGTGATATCTTTGCCCCCATTACCATTACACTTTCCTATTCAGGCCTCTAGAGGATTTCCTTCCAAAATCATTCTATATCTGAGAACTAAAGAAAGACATGATTCCTCTGAGCCTACAACATACATTGAGATGAAAAAGTATTTGCAGGTACCTATTGGTGCTGCTAGCTTAAGAAAGCAAAGATTTCAGAACTCCAGACCTAGAAATTGAAATCAATATTAATGTCTACAAGGAGCCAAAAAGGTCTATGGGCCTAGATATAATGTACAATTAGGATATAGCAAGGGGAGTACCTATCATACCTCCCACTAAATTCTAGGAGAAAAGAAAAGAAAGGTAAGGAGCAAAACAGGTCCAAGCAATACTACAAAAGATGAAGGAATGAGGAATGTAATGCCATAGATACAGTGGAGGATGAAAAGTTCTGCTAGCCACAAAGCCTTGGCCAATCTCCCCAACCATTCAAGGACAAAGGAAGGAAGAGAGAGAACTGCACTGTCGAACAATCTTTGTAGAAGGTAAATGCATGTTTGCACAACTTCCACTTGTGACCCTTTAGAAATGAAGTTCATTGAAAGTAGCTCACTTTTAGACATTAAATGTCATGATTTTCATGTTGCCAAGGTTGGCTTATAACCCATGCTTGTTAGGGAAAGAGCTAAAAATATCAAGTTGTTAAGACCTATGCAATGAATTCTATCTTTGACCACTTAACTTTCATAGAGGATGAACCACCAAAACACTCTAGACTTAATGGACAAGCGAGCTTTCCAAATGCCTGGAAATCTTCATATCAAAGTCACCAAAAACTCAAAACTCCTGCTCCACCCCACCCCCACAAGTATGGTCTCAAACTTTTGTGGTCAACTCCTTCTTACTCCCCTCTCATGGAAATTTGCCTTCATAGGGGGCAAAGTTGCCATAGGCAATGATTTTCATGTTGCCTGACAATTTTTTATAAGTCGGGTTCCTTTTTATCAAGAAAAGAAGGAATGGTGTTTTGTTTAATCAAGCCCCAACTAGCAAGTTTATATCCTAGGTTGACACCACTTTCATGTGTTAATCCTCGCTACATATTATAGTGCAAGTGCAAAATATAGAGTTGGATTTGATTCACCTGCACCAACTCCTATATCAATATGGAGGGGCACCATGCACCATGCACCATGAACAAAGAACCTCCTGCTACATCCCCAACTGCCTCTACTAGATATCAAATGTCACAACAGAGTGAGAGAATGCCTAGGCAACAAACTAGCCAAGTCACAAGGGAGAGGAGAAAGAGTCACCATAGTTGGACACACAGCCCTCCTGCATGGCCATTAAATGACAAGCTTTCAACCCTCTAGTTGGCATGGCTGTCTTTAATTTTATCATTGCTCCAGGAAGGTCTGTGGAAAGGGTCTCTGAGAAAGATCCCATTTTCAAGAGAGGACACATTTTGGATAGAGCATACATCTAAAGATACTTCATTACTCACACTTTGTGAGTAGTTAGTTTTTTGTGCATTGAAGGATGGGCAATCAAGCGTTTTGCTAAAAATATTGACATCCCTTTTGAGCATGCATGTCGGGGCACTGCGAAAAGCTATGCTTTTTGTTCTTGATGGAAAAGAATGTGAAGATGATGCACTGTTTTCACTAAATTTGCTGCTTCAAGCAGGTTATGACAAGTCAAAGCAGGAAGAGCTGTTGGGGAAGCTAGGAGATAACTTTAAGCTTATAGAGTCTGTATTTGGAACTCTGACAAATTTTAGAGGAATTGTGAGCAAAGAAAACAAAGGGAACCTGAACAAACTTTTTCTGAGCTCCTCGTTGCATGGTTTCCCATCACATGTTCATCCAGGGAGTGCAGCTGTGGTCTCTTCTACCCTCTCTGTTGAGGGATTTTTGTATACAAATGAGTAATTTTTCAAAGCAAGAGATGCATCTGATGGTGTATCATATTCATTTGTTGAAATCTCAAATGGGTCTATGCTCATTTTCACTAAAGCATAGGACCTCATCATTAAGAAAAGTAAAACTGATATCAGCATACAGGTCCTAGCACTCATCTCTGTTTGAATCTCTATGTGGAACAAACTCTGAAGAGGTAGTTTTCAAATATTGTATAATTACCCCTTTATTGGGTATATAACATGCCACCCTTACTCAAAATGCTTTAGCCAGAATGCATGGCTGAAATGACCATCAGTGGCAATGATCTTTCCTGGATGTGCCAAGAGGCTTTGGACACAAGGCCACACTGGGGCGCAAGTAGATGCAGATCTTATTATGTTGATATCTAAAGGAACATGAAAGGAAACTGAGTGGTCAGCAGACTATAACTTTGCTTAATGTGGCTACTTGAATCAAACATACAGCTGCCCAAAGTGTTCGACCTGAGCAAACAGGGTTTCTCAAAGGCCATTTCATCCTCGATAATTTTATTACTCCTAGGCAAGTCTTGACTGGGAAAAGGAATCCTAGTCAAAAGGTCGTTATCTAAGGTTGATTTTCACAAGGCATAAAACAAAATTTAGTGGGATTCCATCATCAATATGCTCTAATGGCTGGATTCTTGAAGTTTTCTTTACTGAAGCAGTCACAACCATTTCTTCAAATGCCTCTACTAGTTTGTGTCAATGGACAGCTATCAGCAACATCTCTGCTTCATCATTCCCATCAGATGGGAGTTGCCTCTGGCCCCTTGTTTGTATGCTATTACAATCAATGCTCTAGGATATCTTCTTGGAGTTGCTGAGTTCTGGAACAAATTTGGGGAACTCACTTCTTGCTAATGAGCAGTTACTTAACATCCATTTTGCTGATGACTCAGCTCTCACTCCAAACATATCTTGTAACTCTGTTAAAGGTATAAAGCAATTTGCTGCCTTGACACTTTTGCAAAAGCTACTAGAGCTATTGTGAGAGAGGAAAGTATGGGCATTCATCATAGAGCAAGAAGGATTTCAAGTGTGGCTTAACATCAAACAAAAACAAATCCAACCATAATTCCATTTTGAAATTTGATGTACCTGTAAACATTATTTGGGATCAAGTTTTGCACAAAATGGAAAAAAATCTTCAACAATGTGCATGCAAAGATGTTCACTTTGCAAGACAAATCATCATCATGGTTAGAAACCTGGCTACAAGTCATGTTTTAACTCTTCTTGTTTATTTCCTAGTGCAGGATACTAGCAGTAGAAGATTCTTCTTTGACCCTTTCTCTGGGGGGAAGCGGCAGGGTGGAAAAAGGGGATAGTCAGTTTCCTGGGACCTCTAATTTTCCAGAAAGGATGGAAGGACTGGGCTGATAGATATTAGTATTTGAGGTATTGTGTTAGTAGAAAAATAGGTCATCAGAGCCATAAGCAAAAATTGGACAGGATAGATACTTGTCTACAATTGCATACAGAATGTTACACATGTACAAGGTATACTCAAGTGATATGAACTTTCATAGTGAGCTCAAAGATTTTTAAATATCTGGTTCATGTATAGTAGATGTGACAAGCATGGAAGTGACCTACATACTTTTACTGTAATTTGCAAGATGATCCCCAATGAATAATTGTTTTAGTCAATTTTGAATGCTCAAGGCTACAACTGGCTCACAGACAACAACCCCCGATTTCCACATTGGGCAGGGAAGAGCCAGTTCTCATGTTTATCATGCAAACCCCTTAGATAATCCAGTGACATGTTATTTTCTTCTACTCTTTTTCGTAACTGCAAACATCTATGGCATGTGTCTGGACTGGCCCTTAAGTAAATAAATCCATCAAGAACAAGCCCAGGTAAAATAGAAACAACTGGATCAAACCATACTACAAATCTCACAAAATATGAGAAGGAGAGAGAAACATGGTAGATAACCAATGTACATGAAGCACCACAATTAACCTACAACCGAAATGTAAGAGAGAATACCCACATGCTGTCCTGTTCAAGATCTTCGGTGACCTGGTTCAAAAATTCCAATGAAAACATGTGCAAGGATACCTGTCATGTTAAGAAGGGCCAATTAAGCCAGAAGTTATGCACAACCATCAAGATAAAAAATCAACAAGAAATTTACTACTCACTAGTAATACACAAAGGAAAAATTATAACAACAAAGTATTCTCACATACATATAACCCAAAAACAATTTTACCAGTAACAAGAGTCGTAAATATGTACAGTCTCATTGAGAGACCTCATGTCAACTTAGGAATGGTACTTACATAACATAAAATAAACCATAAAATCTGTTTCTTATCATTTACAAGTTATATCCCATTATAATAAAGGGTAGATGAGCACACACAAATAGCGATACTAAGTGAAGTCTCTTTCCAGGTAACCCCAAAGAAATGCTATGCCCATCCAAATTCCCAACAGTTTGTTTATAATCCTTAACCACAACAGATCTTCATATATTTCTATAAAGGCAGCATTTCTAAGTGACAGGCAAACAATTTACAAATGGAAAAGGTTTAATAACAGAAATAATTGTAAAGAGAAAAAAATTAGCATTCACTGCAACTGTCTCACCATGTTAACATATGGCTAATAGCCTAAAGTTCGAACTTAGAAGTACTTAACAATGTTAACTTATGGCTTTTCAAAATTTTGCAGATCCATCACCAGATACGTATCCTGATAACTTAGGTTTTACTTGGTTTTAGGGGTAACCTACTTTCCATATCCTAAGGTGATAAGCCCTCATGAGTGTGCTTAAACCAGATGCAAAAATTGCACTCTAGCAGAAGAATTCAGAAATCCTATTCTCTATCCCCTTCAAGGATTAAATAAAATCTCTCTTCTAGTAAGAAAAACAGAAAAATAAAATAAAATCAAACGACGCTTTTGAATGCGAAGCTTCTTTCCATATCTATATCCACAAATGAAGATATAACTTCACAAATTAGTATTGCCAAGTTGAGAATAGTTAACAAACAGGCAGGTATGAGACTACTAAAAGTTACTGAAGTTAAGGATTTGGTCAGATGGAAGAAGAGGAGAATGAAATTTGCTTTTGAAAAGTAGGGAATAGAATAGAACAAAATAACTTTTTAAATGGAAATAGGCCAAAATAATATAAAGGACAAGACAAACTTACACTGTCACAAATAGTTGTCCTCTCCTATCCTGTTTAAATTCAGCTTACTAGAATTCTAGTGGAGCAAAAGGCAAATGAACTTCCTTTTAATCAGTTGGCATGAACTTCCTAAAAATATCCTATTAATCAGTTGGCATGAACTTCCTGAGAATAGCAAAGGTCCTGGAAGGTCTTATCTGAGTTAGCTTTTCTCAGTTCAAGTAAAGACAAATTCTCTCACTCCCCTCCCTTGTTTAGGATTAATTAAAGGACGAACATATTCGCTTCAGGTTTGTGTGTCATGGTTGAAGTTTATAAGCCCTTCTTGTTGACATGCAATCCCTGAGAGAAAGCTATTTCCTATCATGTGCACTCACCAAATAAGACAATATTTAACGTCTGGAGGTTTGAACATCTTTTTAAATAAAGTATTCATGTTTAGTCTCCCATTTCTGCTCAACTCCCAAGTAACAACGATCATAGCTGCACTCCCAAAGTGGGGGCTAGATTGGAGCTGTTAAATATTTTCCACTTGAGAGAATCATTTTTTTGTATAATGCATTAAGAAAAAATAATGAGACTCGATGCAAAATTGTGTAAACATAGCTCCAGTTTAGTTTAAGCAGCTCGATGTGACTTTGGCCTAAAAGGGCCAAAGCTGTTCAGTTTGGATTTTCAAGCACACAGTAGTATGTTGAACCCTTGGCAGATTGGCATGTCCTGTGTTAGAAACTACTCCACTCTCTGCAAGCAAACATAATAATCTAGATAGATCAGATAATTTGAAAATGGGTAGAGGAATACAGGCCTTATTACTGTATTGTTAATTTCCAAGAAATTGTTATAGGAGCTATCTTCATAGCCCAATTTAGAAAAGGAGGGTTTCTTATGACCATTATGCCCACCCACTTTCCTTGATGATTTCTTCATGTTTCTAACCATACTCTCCATTCTTAAATATGCTAATAATTTATAGGAGCTTTGCAACCTCTTTAGCAATTTATTAAACTAGATCGAAGCCTTTACTTTCATCTAGCTCTTTGAAATCCTCAATCTTGTTGCTGAGAAACTTGGTCCTTCAAATGAACACTGGCCTGCAATCCAAGAAACAAAGGGATTCTCTGAATCAAATAATGTCTTTGTTAGGGGACCATTGATTGCTTAGTAGGCACTTGTCTGCATTCCTATTGACAAAGGGATCCTCTGAATCAAATGATGCTTAGCTTTATTAGAGGGCCATTGATTGCTTAATATGCTCTTGTCTGAACTATCTAAACTGTTGGACCCGACTTATCAATTTTGTATGCCTTATACAGTGTTCACTATGCCCTCAATTGTAGAGTCTAAAATCATATCCCTCTTAATATGATGATGTTTTGATTTTGAGCTAGTTAGACTCGGGGAACAAACATAACTCTACACTCACTAAGTACCCATGTTCTTGCTAGGGAGGTCCACACCAGCTTTAGTCTGTTGTAAGTTTGGTACCAGGGTATGCTCGAAGTTGCCTTTTGTAAGGGAGGACAACCGGTGAAATCCTATGAGTTTACCCTGGCATGCCATGCCATCGATAGTTTGCCCCATTTTTTGACTGGATAAATAGGGATATATTTAAGTTGTTGAGTTTATGTGATGACTCTTTCTGATTTGTACAAGTTTTGTATCTCTAAAAAATTTCAAGCAAGGAGCTGATGAAAATTAGAGAGCCCTCTTATAAATTACCAAACTATTACACCTATAGCTAATGAAAATAACCAGTGTCTTCTTTCGTTCCTTTATTGCTGATATTCAAATCAAATCATCAAATAGTGCTCTTTAAAACAAGCATAATTCTTCCACATGAAGTCTTTGCATACATATTATAATAAATCTCTTGTAAAATTTTTGCTAGGCAACGATAGGCAATGTATTCTTTTTACATGGATACTGATGTCTGTGTATACCTAATAATGGAAACACAGGAGCTTCCATTGGCCTGAATTATTTTTCCCCACTTAGAAGCATTCTAGGCTAACTGCATCTCTGATTAATATTTCTAAGCTGCAGTAGGCAGCATACTCAGCTAATTCAATCTCTTGAACAGAAATTCATTATTAAGGACAGACACTAAATTAGTTGCTGCATGAGAAGAAGAAAATTCAAAAAATACAAATATCACAATTTAGTTTATACCTTTTAGAAGCTTCCATGCCATTCGCTGGGAAACATAATGCACGGCAAGTCTTTCAAGCACCCGTCTTGTTGTAAGCATAGTAGTCTGGAAAACCACAAAAATAACACAGTTAAAACAAAAATTCCATTTAAAACATCCATGACATATGGTGTGGCTTTGGCACATACACAATTCATGAACAGTCGCAACTGGAGAATTACTCACACAATACAGATATTCCAGTCATTAAATCAAAATCACAGTGCTCTGTTTTCGAAAATCCATCCTGTTAGCCATATATTGAGATACTTTTCTAATTCTAAATTTGTAGCCAATTTCGGGTGTATTTCATAGACTTCTACCAATTTGCACTTGTAATAAGGAGATGGAACCCTAAATTTTTGTCTGGCATATTTCATTATTCCAAATGTAGTATGAGAACCAACAAGTTGAGAGAAATGGATGCGCTCTCCTCTATGCTTCTCCATAGCTAGGGTTTTTCCCTAGCCGCTACAGGACTGTCTCCATTTCCCCCCTACAAGTTCACACCATGTCATCCATGGAGTCAAACTCCCTCAAGCCTAGATTGCCCAGCCAAGGATTGATACCTTCGAACCTAAATTAAGCTGCTTCTTTCCCATTCACCATCAGTCCTTCAGTCGTTGTAAAGGGCAAATTGTCATTTAAGAATGTTGTTTCATCTTCAGACTTACATAGCTTTTCTCGGTGCTCTGTTTCTGTGGAAAAGGATGCCATAAATCCCACACAAACTGATTCCTATCATAAGCATGGACTTGTTTTCCGATTTCTAACTGATGGCATACATTGATAGATCTGCACAGCTGGGATTATCAAAGCTGGAAGCCCCTTCTATCGGAGGAGGGATTATTTCTACCCATGTCCACCAGATTTCTCCATTGTTGAGTTTGATGCAGCAGCTGATAGGGATCAGCTTCTCTCTAAATGAAGCCCTAGTAACCTACCTTTAACACCTCAGTGAATTGTTTAACCTCAGTTCCACTGTGTAAGGAAACCCTAACCTTTCCCTACAATTCTGGCCTCTTGAGACACTGGCGGAGATTGAAAATGGCATAGGAAAAGTTCGTTACTGCAGACCTGAAACAACAGAAAGACAATGGACAACCTCTGCAAGGATTTGCGTTGAAATGGATCTTTCCAAAAGCCTTCCTAAAGTGATATGTGGAAAGTTGAAACAGAAGCTTGACTATGAGCACATTACCTTCTGTTGCCAATCTTGTTTTGCTGTTGAGCACACAATCACCTCTTGCCCTAATCACAAACCTGTTCATGACCTGGGGAAGCGAAGCAAGGTAGACCCCATGCCAAAAGGAAATCCAATCAGAAGCCTACATGGTGGAACAGTGCCAATGCAAACCACCAACTGATAGAAATGGAGAATTAAGTAGAAAAGGCCTGCCCATTACTCCACCAAAAGGCAACCACTCTAGAAACTGCGCTCAAAGTTGCATCGATCCATACCAATTCTAAAGCAACCCTCTCTCAGAAAGAATCTAGCAGCCAAGGGGAGGAGAGACCTATGGAGAAAGTAGAACCTACTACGCAGGACAAATTACTCAATACTCGACTCGACTCAGGACAAAAGCACAATAAACGATGGTGCTGTCATTCAGTACTCGACTCGATCTCAAAAAGGAATTTACCAAAATGTACTGTCAAATTCTACATCCCCATTGATAATGACCTGTCAATGTTGCCATGCCTTGATATGAGAACATGTTGATGGTGCTTGAGACTAAGGATATATATTTAGGGCTCGAGGATGTTTTATATTTCCATCAACCAATTTAAGTAGCCTTGGGATGATATTTCTCTACCAAAATGACTTTCATAAGGCCTCAAGACCCATCCAATATGCATGGAACATGTTAATGGCACTCATATCCATCTCCTAGGGAAAATAACCCCTAGTGAATGCATGTGCCATGGTTTCTAAGTTTTGTTCATCACACTTGACCTCAAGAAGACTAGCTAGATATCTAGACACATTTGTAGTGCACAACTAACCTATCAATGCCACATATAGTTTTAGCAACATAATTTTTCTCCAATTTGTTGATGGCACTAGATCCTTAATGTAGGTTGCGTTGTATTTCATAATATTCATTTTTTAGATAATAATAATAAAGTATTTAGGTATTTCTTATGTTAAAAAATATGAATGTAATATGCATTCAATACCAAAATTAAAGGTAGGGTTTGTTTGTTTTGGGTTCTAGGTTAGAGTCTCCTATTTAGAGTTGAAAAAAAAGAAAAAGAAAAAAAGTAGATTTTGTTAGTTTAATCTAATAATTAATTGATAATAAAGTTTCACTTTATATTAATTATAAAATCAATTTTTATATTAAAATTTATTATGTAAATTTTTATTTTGAAACTAAAGCTAAAGAAGACAACCCATAGAACACATATGAAAAGAAGCATTCCAACCTTGTTTTTTTAAATTTACATGAACATACACACATTAATAAAAATTTATGTGTTAAAAACAAACATGTGCTAACACCATGCAATCTTTTATTCCATATTATTGTTAAAGGTTCTTGATCTCAAGAACATTTAATAATATCCTTAGACAATAGTTTTTAGTCTTGGATGGTTGTTGAATCCCCACAAACTATCAATCCTCCCATGCCTTGATATGAGGACATGTTGATGGTGTTTGAGACTAAGGGGATATATTTAGGGCTTGAGGATGTTTTCTCTTTCTTTCATAATGTTTTCCACCACCCGCAACCTAGTTACAGCTGTAAATATGATAATTATTGTCGATACTATAAGGCATTTTAGATTTTGCATGCATTTTCATCATATGGCTAATGTATAGCTTTGTCTTTCACCTTTCCACTATAATTATATAGGCCTCTTAAGCATCGCTAGGAGCCGTCCATGAGGACACCAAGACTTCAATTATTCCAAGGTTTAAATCCCTCTCTTGATCCCACACCTAACTAAGT
Organism: Pseudotsuga menziesii; assembly: GCA_001517045.1. Lineage (NCBI taxonomy): Eukaryota > Viridiplantae > Streptophyta > Pinopsida > Pinales > Pinaceae > Pseudotsuga > Pseudotsuga menziesii. Next base: position 3,712 of record LPNX010192089.1, on the reverse strand, counting down.
CACCATAATGTACGCAATGGTATGAGGTGAACAAAGTCATAAAAAAGTTAGAAAATCAAAAGAAAAATAATTATAAAATATGGGATGGACTAATAATATTCACCAAAAACCTCATAGCAACCATAGCTAGAGAAGATTAAAGGTGAGATCCATCTTGGGAGACAATTTCATAAAAACCCTAAGAGGTCCATACTTTTCTGGGAGAACATTCTTTGGAATTAAAACCAATTAGGAGGCATCCAAAATAGGTCAACCATAGAGATGAGAAGTGAATACATATCCCAATAACCATTAGGTCCAAAGGATGTCAAAATAACAACATAGAACAATGATTAAGCTTGGCCATCCAGACTGTCATCAAGTACCTTGGAAGTAAATGGAATTGATAGAAAAACAAATGAAGATAAAATTCTTAAAGACAAAGTCCACCAAAATCAAAATCCCACAAAAATACAAAATTTCAGTAAAGGACAACATTTTGGAAGACCAAAAATTTGAGAAATTTATTTATTTAATTTTATGTAACTTAAATAAGTTCAAGTATCACTTGGAATGTGGAAGGAAAATGGCCATGGAACTTGACCATTGTAAAAAGTCAACAAAAGACGGTGCCGTTGCTATAGAGACGGTCAGGCGTGGATACAGTGACGTCCAAGAGTTTAGGCGTGGATACAGCGACGTCTAAGAGTCCCGGCGTGGATACAGTGACGGCTAGGCGTGGATACAGCGACGTCTAAGAGTCCCGGCGTGGATACAGCGACGGCTAGGCATGGATACAGTGACGCCTCATTCCTGTTACATCGGATTTTACCCCAAAAAGTAAGAAACGTGGAAAACCTCCATGGAAAAATCCGCGCTTTTGTACTAGTGTGTTACCCTCACTTCTTGTCAGCCTTAAATTATCTCATAGTGTGTCAACTTGACATTTGTCACCCCATCGATGCATTCTTATGATGGTATACATATTTATTTGTTGCTTAATCATTGAATATATGAAATATCTTTCTTAATCATTAAATGATTATTAATATCACGCGCTCCAAACACCAAATGTTTCAAATCCAACATATTTCACATCTTGGATTCTCCTCCCATTCCAAGCTTTCATATCACCGTTTAAGTGACCTTTCATGTACTCCAAGAGATAAGGGAATTATATACAAATCACATTAATCCCAAGTTATAGATATATACTACATCATGAAAATCCGGAACTCATAATAACATTTGTAAGATTTAGTCAATAAATAGAGCCTCCTACTGAGGCAAATATCATTTGGACCTCATTTATGGTTTTCATTCATCTTAAACCTTTTTTTCCAACAACGTCATCATATATATAAATGTTTTTCTTCATAGATATATATAGATAGATAGATAGATTTATATATTCGGAAATTCTTAATTTCGAAATGTCCCGATTCCAAAATGTCGGATTCTAGATTCCAAAATGCACAATTTCGATACGATTTTAGTTCAAATATTTTTTATTCCCTTTTTTATTTCCCAATTTCCGCTTTCAAAAATGTCTTATTAAACAAATTTTTAAAATAAATGAACAATAAATCCATTCTGTGATCTTGATGTTGGATTATCTTTAAACTTCATATTTTTTAACATAAATATTTGTTATTGGATCTTTAAATAAATTTCATATACCCAAATCAAGCTATTCATGTATATTAAATATACTTTAGGTTTATTAAGAGAAATAATATGTTTAAATATATTAGATCTTTAAACTTCATATTAATTTTCCGCATTCTTTTAGTTGAAATTAATATTCCTAGTGATCCCGAAACTAAAAAAAAACATATGCCAGGTGTAATTTTTTCCACATGGCCATGACATTTTTGTGCGTTATGACCATATCTAATTCCAAATGAAACCAAGTTTACAAGGAAAATCTCCGCCAAATTTAGAGGAGAGTAATAAGTTTTATGAAAATAATACGAACAGTCAAAATAAAGCCTCAATATCAAAGTTTTGCAGTTTCCGATAGCCAAACGTTAAAAATCGGAAATAGGAACTTGGAAATGTCACAAATCAGATGTTGCGAATTACATATGGTGTTCATTATTGGAAAACATGGAACATACGATTTCTACAAAAAGATCTTAATAAAAAAATTTACATTATTATGCAAAACTCGAAATCTAATGACTGCCTAGACTTCGCAAATTCGAATCTCAAAAAAACCCAACTCAAACAACCAAAAGACTCTAGACTGTATGTATCGTATGCATTAACAAAAATTGACAAAATTTACATTTCGTTTTCAGGATTCGACAGTCCGAAAATAAACATTCAGGACAAAAAACAATGGTATTTCCCTTTTCCAATATCAAGATTATCGGAAATCGAGAATTCGGAAACCAGACAAATCCACTTTCCGACATTGAACGTATCGAAATTCAGAAATCGCTAACTATCTTCACAAAAATAATTGGTTGGTTATACCTATTTTTATTCACCTACCAATTTAATTATGGCTATAATAACATTATAATAATTTTTAAGAAAATTTTAAATAAATGGTACGAGACCACAATGCTCATGTTTCTCTATATAAATTCAATAATTACGTTCTTTCCAATTAAATAATAAAATGGTCACCACTTTTTTTTTATCACGATATGTTGTTGTCCATGTACCAAAGGCACAAAAATACGAAATACGCATTATTGAAACTTCAGTTGTTTTCAGCTCTAACTTGTCTAAAATTCGCAAGCCATCAGGTCTTTCCTTAATATGCTTTTTCCAACCTCTTACTTGCTCTAAAGCAGTGGATGTTGCTCTCATCCGATGATGGTGATCCTCAAGAGTTTCAGAATGCTTGATAAACTTCACGTACAGGCCTCGCATCTCATCAAAACAACTATACAAATCTATCACATCCTGTCGAAATTCTTCCTGTATTTTACAGAGTACTTGCTTAAAATCCTCAGGTCTCACATCAACAAAAGAGCAGCCTTTGAGGCTAAATGGACATCTTTCAATTCTTTATTGACAAGAAAAATTTGATCTGCTTGTTGCTGATTCACAACCTCTGCATTTCAAAGCTGGCGCTTGGCTTCTTCAGCTTTCTTAAGTTCCATTCCTCTATTTTGTCTTCATGTTCTTGTTTCAACTGCCCAATGTGTTGTTCATGCCTCTGTTGTGTTTCTACTAACTCCCATTTAGCCTTCTCCAATTCCTTCTGTTTTTCACCAAGAGCCAAACTTAATTTTGAAACAGATTTAAAATTAGCTCCAGCAAAAACTCCCATGGAAGCTGTTGTCTCCACTGCCCCTTACTACATATCACTTGTGTCTTCCTTCCATATGAAATGACCAATGGCAGGCACATTTTTGGCTGAGCTTTCTCTGGCTCTCTTGGCTCCCCTTTTAACCATAACTTTATCCTTTTTAGTCCCATAATATTTTCCAAAGGATACCACTGCATCTTCTCTAAAATATACGATAACTTCAGAAGATGAAATGCTTTGCTGGTGGATGGTAATCAAAGGATCAGTTTGGATTTGATTTAAAGGAATATCTATGCTAAGAGGGAGAATATTCATATGAGAAGAAATAGAGGTAAATGTGAGTGATGTAAACGAATCAGATATAGGCATTAGAGGAAATTTCAACTCAAAATGGCCCTCCTAAAATGAACTAATAAAATAATAGTTAAAATAATAAAATAATATTTATTAATTTTGGAGGAAGAA
>LPNX010192081.1:0-95317 GCA_001517045.1 Pseudotsuga menziesii | reverse complement strand
TCAGTTAGGATTGGTGAGTCAATTAAGGTTTTTTGTCAAGTGGTTAACTGAGTGGTATTGCATGGCAAAGAGTCAGTTAATCTAGACTCATGCATGGGAATTCAAATTGTCCCTTAGTTATTAGAATTATTCATTGAGTTAAGCTATGGCTCATGCATGGAATTGTAATCCTTTATTTGTTTATAAAATATACAGAGAGGAAACCATTTCTGGTTCCGATTATTGCCAATTCATGAGTAATTTGTTAATAATTCTTTGATGATTGAATCTTAGTTCCTAGATCATGTGCAAGATTTAATAGGATCTTGCAGATCCATATGGAAGACATTACAGAATTCCCTTCAGGTATCGAGACTACATCCTAGACATCATTCTTGTTGAACTTGTACTCTCCTTCCCTTTCTTCTTGGCTACTTCTTCATAGCTGGAAGGCTCTGCATCAATGATGTCACTCAACAGTGTCACATAACTTCACTTTGTCTGAGACCTCTTTATTTCTTTGAAAGTATAATCATATTATTCTTCATCTTGTGTCATTTCTTGAATTGTCATCACTTGTTCTTCGGAACAGGTCTCATCCTTCTTTTCTTCTAGGATATTTTTCGCGATCCTTCCTACAAGTCAAATGCATTAGTTTTATGGTTAGAAACATTTCATAAGACATATTCATAATGGTAAATTCTTATGCATAAAGATATAGTCATGCAGCTATTTTAGCTAATACAACATTCATCCATATCTCACAGAAATTTTCTATATTCCTTCCATCTCTACCATGACATCATTGAGATTGTGCACTAATCCAATATGTCAGTAAAGAGATTTCATTCTAGATAAGTAGCAATGGAGATTTGTATAGTACCATCAGGTACTTACCCATCTCATGCATATTAGTAGTATACTGTGATTAACGCAAACATTCTATCATGCATAACACATCAACTGAATATAAACAAATGCATAAAAAAACAATATCATGGAATAACAATTGAATACTTATCTTTTATTCGTTTCGTGGGTAGACTCCTTCTTTATCCTTCTGCTTCATCATCTTCTTCATTCATGACATCATCATTTCTTATCCAAATGATAATATGGATAAGAGGTTCTTCAAGAATTGAGTTCTTCATATTCCTCATTGCTTCAGGGATCTTGTTTGAATCATGAGAGCTTGATCTTCAGTTGCTCCTATCTTCTCTTTCTCTTATTATGAGCTGAGCTTCATCTTGTGTGCACTCTTCCCATAGTCTGCTGAACGTAATCACTTCCTTCTGGCACAAATTCCTCGAATGAATTAATCCCTTAATCTTGGGAGGCCATTCAAGCGGGTTATCACAACTTATGTATTCTCTACTTCTTCATCCACTGCTTCAAGTTCTTTGAATTGATAGGCCCATGTAAACTATCACTGTATGGTCTCTGCATTCTGGATCTTTACATTCTTCAACGAGTTTCTCAAAGTCATATTCCGATTTATGTTCTTCCTTTCAAATAGCTTGGTTAAGGAATCGAACAACTCTTTAGGTGTCTTTAGGGAAGACACTTGTGGTATAAGGTGATCCTTGATTGAATCAACAATGATCTTCTTGGCCTTGAACAAGTTCTTCTTGTGTAAGTATTTTAGCCTCATCTCCCTCTGGAACTGGAATCTCTCCACTTGTGTATGTGTCCAATTCATTTTTTTCAAGAACCAGTGAAATCCTATACTTCCATGATTAGAAGTTGTTAGATTCACCAAGCTTGTCATCAAGCTGGTGTGATTAGTCATCTTGAAATGAGAACCTCAATTGTAAATAGAAAAATATTAGATCTTATCGATTTGAGGTGTGTGTCCTGGTTCTAGAGCTTTCTCATCTAGGGTTTTTCAAAGAAACCCTAATTTTCAAAACTTGGAATCTTTCAGATCTGATTAGATAGAAATATGGGCCTCTTCAAGGTGAGATATCCAATGTACTCCTTTTCTGAAAATAGTGGAGGGAAGCTTGCGTAACAGGAATCCCTAGTTTTCCAATTTTCTCTACAAAAATGCTTGATGTGGTTTCTGTTCTATCTCCAAAATTTATGCATATCTATGTCTAAAACCTAGCTATGAGGTAGCCTCACCTATCCTTTTTTCAACACCATATTTTTTAGTAGAATTGGTTTCACCAGTTGGGACATATGATATTTTTTCCCAAGGTGACTTATTTCAGGGCGTTTCAACATAGAGAACTTGTAAGGCAGGCCACATGGCCCTGTCTCATCATCATGGTATGAAACATTTACCAAAAAAATTAAAGTCCTTTCCCTATCTGGAACATCTTGATAAATTTCATTTGGACCTTCGTTGCCCTAGATATAGCAATTCTCCTTAGGTGTCCTGTTTAGGGATGGATCCTAGAACAGGCTAGAACCCTGATTTGGAGGAATCATATCTCCCAGAATATAGTAAATATTAGACTGAAATTTTTACACAGGGTAAATCAGGATTTTATCTTTGTCCTGTGAACATTTCGGCCCCTAATACTTCTTTAATCCCGAGATATAGTGAATGTACCAAAACAGGTACAAAACTACTTACTTTGGTATTTTAGGGTTTTTAAGGCCTGGGGTCAAACTACGGTTTGAATTTCCTGGAGTTTTACTCAACCAAAAAATTTGACCTTGGTCTCTAAACTTTGATATTTGATGAGGAGAGAAATCCTATGCTAGGCTCACTCAAAAATTTCTTTTCTGTAAAAAGCCCTAATTTCCCACAACAAAAACTGAAAATGCCCAGAATCAAATTCTGCTTCGACAGAAAGATGTGCCCTTCAATGGAGAGTTAGTATAGCCTCCTTTCGCTGATGGATTTTGGAGAGAGACCCAAAAAGTAAGAATCCATAGCTTCTGCAGCTGCATAGTTTCTTGTTCTCAGGTTATCTCTGATACTATGTTAGATTTTTATCATTTAAGCAATATGATCTTAGGATCTTATCTGAGAGAATAACATGCACAACATTTAATTACAAGAGACAATAGACATAAATATTTATCCTAGGGGAAACCATAAAGGAAAAAACCCCAAAACCCCCTCAGAGACAGAATGAGCACTTATGGAAGCAGTAAAACCCAAAGACAAAAAAATGATCTCCAACAACTGTTCTCTCTCTAACTTATGTGAGATCCTCTTCTCTCACCTATGCGCTAGAGATGGGTGAGTGTGTGTCTCAAATAGAGAGGTTCACTCTCTATTTATATTCTTTCTTTTAGCACCTGAAGTGAACCAAAGGCTGCGGAAGGGATCGCTCCTGGGTAACAACAAAACCGCTTTTGGCCGCGCCTCCAGCCATGCGGGGTCAGAGAGGGATCTCTCGTTCATCACTGGAGTAGCTCCACATAAGGTTTCCAGTCTTGTGTGTCACTAGAGTCTACTCCACATACAATTTTCAATCGGTATGATCAGGGGGATAGGATCTTGAATGGGGCAAAGTGGGTCGAGGTAGGTGCATGGTGAGGTTATCAGGGTTAAAGGACCATGGGAAAATCGAGTCAAAACCTGTGCAAGAAATGATTGTAGATGGAAAGAATGACGAAAGGTAGAGAATGGAGGCAACATAGCTGATGATTTCCCAATCAGGATATTTTAGCGGGTGTTTTGGAGGATAAGAAAGGACAGTCCATCTCATGGAGCATTGGTGATATGAATTCCATGAGACTTTAGAAGAACCATTGTTGATGCTTGGAACATCAGTCGAAGCGTAGCAAGTACGAATTCCAAACCACTATACCCTATGTTGCAGGCATGAAAGCAATAAACAAAATGGAGCGAAAACAAGGAAACACAATTTACACATAAAGAAAGCACTTATTGGGGAAAACAACAACACAGGAATCTCTACTGTGAATGACAGTCTTCCATTGCAATTTTATTCATACACAGGTATCAAGATTTTACAAATTAGAGCCTCAACCCAGGATTGTTTCCCAATCCAATTCTCTAACCCCTTTCTCCCTCTATCAGGAGCATTTTTATACAATCCTAATGCTGAGAATACAGAATAAAAAACTGTTACAAGTCACCATCTAGCGTTAACAGTGCAAAGAGTGGGCTATCGCTATGTTTTACAAATATAAACAAAGATTATGGAGACGGAGCGCATGATAATGAGGGTTGACAGCATAGAGCCTCCCACAATCCTACTTCGTGAAAATGACTCTCACGCAAAGTGCTAACGAACGATTGTCTACAGAGGCTGCCCTAGACCCAATTTGGGTCTCCTTCTCTAGCTAGAGGCTGTTGATCAAAGGATGACAAGAAGGCCCAAATCCTTCTCTCTACCATTCTCCCAACCTCATGCTCCATCTGGTAACATTGTTATAGGAGGAGGCCGGAGAGAGGGTGGCCAAACACTAGGTGATGATAAGCGGCTTAAGAAGCTTAACATCCTTGTACTATCTTCTTCCTCCTATGAGGAGGATCTTCCTGCGAGCCATGCAAACAGGTGTGCACCTGTCCCTCTCTTTTCCCATGACTAACCAGCCAAATGGAACCCCCAGGAATGGCGTTGGATGATTTGGACCCACCTGGTCCCAGCACGAGCTTTTGCTCCAACAGTTTTGCCACTACTGCGAGCTGGGACTTTGAAGGTCGGGACTGCAGTCGGGAGTGCTGGAGGGACGTCGCTAGGATGTCCAAACCCATGCACTACATATCCAGATACTCGGTGGTGTAGAAGCGGGTGAATCCCTCTTGGTATCTAACATCTATGCCTCGGTGTTTGAAAGTCTTCTAGCATGGACAACCAAAACATAGATTTTTGGCTTGCCTACCAAGATTACTCCTTGTCGAACTAATTTCTTGAACCACACTGTCATGGTTGTCTATGGAATACCTCGACACTGCTTGGGATTTAGCCTCATATAGATCTTACCATCTACACAATTCCATGTCTCAAAGCTCTTCAGAAGGTGGTGCTATATAGCGCGAGAAGGAAAGGCTTCAGGAAGGGCTGCTTCTTTGAAATGGCTGTGATGGCGGCATGTGTGGTGACAGAGCGGAGCTTTTTCCCTCCTGATGTTCAATCATATTATACAGCATGGCTAAGATTCTGAATCATTTTTGCGTGGCTGCCAAGCTGGTTCTAAGGGTTGTGGATTTGACCATCTCCTCCCCTTTTCGTCACCTTGATGGTGGTGTCGGGCTATTTTAGTTCGCAGCATCCCTTAGTCTTTTGTAAATGCCAAGTTTGTTTCCTAAACGAATCAAACCTCTATCTCTCTCACAGTTTACATTGAAATGAAAACTGTGCCACGCTTGCAATCCGGGGAGTTACACCACGGGACGCGACTTCCACCTTAGGCTTATCCCGAATGGTGTCAAAGGAATTGGCCAATCTATGATGAGGTAGATTACACGTGTGAACGACCCCTCCACTGTCATTTCCACACAGGATGGGAGATTTGCACTTTGGGAGTCTTCTTCAACCGTTCGATCAAAGGAAGCTTTTGTATCCACCGTCCACATTCCACTTATCCCACCGCCAACCTTTCTCTTCGGTACACCATGGGAGGTTTGGATCATGATACATTCTGAGCCATAGATCGAGGTCGGCCCTCATGCAGCCTTCGATCGAAATAGGCCCCGACCTTTTTCGCAACAGAGAACTCAACTATTCGCCTGTGCTGGTTCGCCCTGCGAAATGAACTGTAGCCACTGATCTTTTCTCTCTTTTATCACAGTCGTTGATCCTTTTGACCTCTATGCCTTTTTCACGATTTGAGATTGTTGTTTTACCCACACAAGTATGGATTGCAAAATCACTGTAGGCCGTAGATCTTCCCCAAGCCACATCTAAACCGTCGAAAAATTCTGGTCATTAATGGATTTCATGATCCGGGAAAAGAGCTTGGACCGTGCATGTTTGTCCGCACGAAGAGATTTGGAAGCGTTGATATGCCTCTGATCAATCGCAGCCCTTGAATATGGATCATGCCCAATGTCACGATACACTTGCCGCTTTCATTGTTGAAGGATTATCACATGAGATTTGAGGGGTTGGGACCCTTACCAAACCTATGTCAAGCCCTCGAATCAACTATTAAAATAGAGTGTTAACAACTGGCTCCACGAGGGATGCTATCCTCCCAATGAGGTAGCAAATAACCCCCGTAAACCAAGTGTCGAATCCATTGGGCCACCTTCAACTTATCTTGGGCCTCTCCATTCTGCTTCATGTCACTACTTCAGCGAATACGTGACACTCTTGCAAATCATGTTGGAGACTGTAAACCTGTGATGGTAATTGAAAATGGAAACAAACTGAAAACAGTAATGAAGGAAATTCTTGATAATATATGAGCTTATTTTCTCCTACCTACTCTACCTATCTTTGTACACAAGTCCAACTAAGTGAAATCAGACTTCCAGTGAATCCAATCAAGCAACTCACCTAATATTCTTGTTCTTGTATGGTGCTCGATGGAAAAAAATGAAATAGACAATGGGATAAGGGAATGATAAAAAAAATGATGTTTAAGGTAGAGATATGACCAGTCATTGCCTTCACCCAGACCCTCCATGTATTTGGCCACGGGGTCATAAAAAACATGATAACCCTCAAAAAATTCTATCATTGGATAATAATGAGAAAGCCATCTCAACTGTAAATTCCCTTGCACGCTATCAAACCGATCTTCAAAAGAACCATGCAAGGAAAACACGTGACAATTTCCAGGAAAAACATCCACAACTTCATCAAAAAATTCTGATTTTAAAAATTCATGTTCTTTATATTTTTCAGCAGAAACATTATTCATTTCTTCAACATGTCTAGTTTTTGCGATGTCTTCATACTTCTGATTTTGGATTGCAATGATATTTTCCTCACTAACAGAAATTGTGACAGGCTGATTGCATTCTTCAGAAAAAAAAAATCAGTATACCCATCTCCTTCCAAATCACTAGGCTGATCATCTCCTTCAAGCAAAGAGAGCTTTATATATTCATGTAAATATTTGGGTGTAATATAATTCTGATCAACATGCGATAGTCCTCCTTCAACCACTATTTCAAAATATGATTTCTCTTTACTTGCATTTTCAGAAAATGAACATGTGCAGGGACTACAAGACTAAGATTTTCCAGAATTATCATCTTCTGTGTAATCAATCACACAAGCACTGTAACTTTCAAGAGATTGCTGCTGTGAAAAGGACTTTTCTGTTTGTGAAGGGGAGGCCTCTTCTTGTAACAAAAATTCAGAAGTTGAATAACATGAGGAAGGATTCGATTGATAGTACCAACCTCTCTCTTGGTCACACATAGAATGGAAAGAATGCTGCAAATCATCATCAGTTTCAGGAAGAGAGATACAACTGATTGAAACAGAGCTTTGGTCTATGTCAACTTCAGCCAAGGAAGACAATACTGACTATTGGGAGTTTTCTTGAATATCATGGAAATTGGATTGTCTTTCTTTTTGAGATGAATATTCATGTAAGATCTCTAAAACCTCTTCATCCAAATACTGATCATCACCACACTCATCTTTCATATTTTAGATGAACTCTCTATCGTGTGTGCAACAATCTTGAAGTAACAACAAAGAAGGATAATGCCTTTTGAAATGCTCATGAAATATTGTATGAAAGGCTTTAAGGGAGGATAAACTCCCTGCTAGAAATCCCTCATACCAAGACCTTGCATACCCTTCCAAACTAAACATGAACAGTCTCATTAAACAATATTCATGCCATCCCACTCCCAGCTTATGTATATGCTTATGAAATTTAAATAGATGAATGGCAGCACATCACCATTTTCATCATTGAATCTTGGAAGATATGTCTACCAATCTACTAGAGGTATTTTATTGGGATAACCAGTAATGGCAGCAAGATTCATAGGAGCATACCTTGCAGCCCAAGAAGTCATGTTGATGGTGGAGAAACTTAATTAGCTCCTCAAACTTTGCAATCCCATTTGATAGTGGAGTTGCCATAGAACATTATAAAGAATGGATCCTTCGCAGATGGAGTCGCCAGGTGAAAAGAGACATGACCTTCTTGATGTCTGACCACTGTTCACCATCAATAGTCATATCTAAACCTTTCGTTCAAATCAAGGGAAAATTTAGACCTCTCCCCATCTCTTTCTTTCTGACCACCAGTATCCCCAGTGGAGTCACCTCCTAGAATCTTTCAGTGGAGTCACCTGGGCAAATGATACAACCTTTTTCACATGTAAGAATCTCTGTTTGCCCACAAAAACTCTTTATACTTTGAATCTTTGTCATTTTTCCTAGGGATGATATTCAATCTCGTCCCCGGCAACGACGCCGGTTTGTTAGCACCGGAATTGAACGAAAGGTTGCAGAAGGGCTTGCTCCTGGGTAACAGCAAAACTGCTTTTGGCCACACCTCTAGCCCTACGCAGTTAGAGAGGGATCTCTCGTTCGTCACTAGAGCAGCTCCACATAAGGTTTTCAGTATTGTGTGTCACCAGATTCTACTCCGCATAGGATTTTCAATCGATATGATCAGGGGGCTAGGATCCTGAATGGGGCAAAGTGGGTCGAGGTAGGTGCATGGTGAGGTTATCAGGGTTAAAGGACCATGGGAAAATGGAGTCAAAACCTGTGCAATAAATGATTGCAGATGGGAAGAATGATGAAAGGTATCAAATGGAGGCAAGATAGCTGCTGATTTCCCAATCAGGATATTTTAGCGGGTGTTTTAGAGGACAAGAAAGGATAGTCCATCTCATGGAGCATTGGCTAGATGAATTCCATGAGACTTTATAAGAACCATTGTTAATTCTTGGAACAATAGTCGAAGCGTAGCAAGTACAAATTCCGAACCACTATACCTTATGTTGCAGGCATGAAAGCAATAAACAAAATGGAGTGAAAACAAGGAAACACAATTTACACGTAAAGAAAGCACTTAATGGGAAAAACAACAACACATGAATCTCTGCTATGAACGACAGTCTTCCACTACAATTTTATTCATACAAAGGTATCAATCTTTTACAGATGGGAGCCTCAACCCAATATTATTTCCCAATCCAATTCTCTAACCCCTTTCTCCCTCTATCAGGAGCGTTTTTATACAATCCTAATGCTGAGAATACAGAATAAAAAACTGTTACAAGTCGCAATCCGACGTTAACAATGCAAAGAGTGGGATATCATCACGTTTTACAAATATAAACAAACATTATGGAGATGGAGTGTGTGATAACGTGGGATAATAGCACAGAGCCTCCCACAATCCCGCTTCATGAAAATGACTCCCACGCAACGTGCTAACGAATGATTATTTGCACAGGCTGCCCTGCACCCATGTTGGGTCTCCTTGTCCAGCTGGAGGCTACTGATCAAAGGCTGACAAGAAGGCCCAAATCCTTCTCTCTACCATTCTCCTAACCTCATTCTCCATCTGGTAACATTGTTATAGGAGGAGGCCAGAGAGAGGGTGGCCAAACGATAGGTGATGATAAGCGACTTAAGAAGATTATCATCCTTGCACTATATTCTTGCTCCTATCAGAAGGACCTTCCCGCGAGCCATGCAGGAATGTGTGCACCTGTCCATCTATTTGCCCATGACTAAGCAGCCAAATGTAACCCCCAGGAATGGTGTTGGAGGCTTTGGACCCACCTGGTCCCAACATGAGCTCTTGATCCAACAGTTCTGCCACTACTGCAAGCTGGGACTTCGAAGTTCGGGACTGCAGCCGGGATTTCCAGAGGGACGTCGCTAGGATGTCCAAACCCATGCACCGCATATCCAGAGACCGGGTGGTGTAGAAGTGGGTGAATCCCTCTTGGTATTTAACATCTATGCCCCGGTGGTTGAAAGTCTTCTGGCATGGACAACCAGAACACAGATTTTGGGCCTGCCTACTAAGAGTACTCCTTTTCGAACTAATTTTTTGAACCACACTGTCATGGTTGTCTATGGAATACCTCGACACTACTTGGGATTCAGCCTCATATAGATCTTACCATCTACACAATTCCATGTCTCAAAGCTCTTCAGAAGGTGGTGCGATATAGTGCGAGCAGGAAAGGCTTCGGGAAGGGATGCTTCTCTAAAATGGTTGTGATGGTGGCATGTGTGGCGCCAGAGTGTAGATTTTTCCCTCATGATGTTCAATCATATTATACGGCATGTCTAAGATTCTGAATCATTTCCACGTGGCTGCCAAGCTGGTTCTAAGGGTTGTAGATTTGACCATCTCCTGCCCTTTTCGTCACCTTGATGGTGGTGTCGGGTTGTTTTAGTTCGCAGCATCCCTCGGTCTCATGTAAATTCCAGGTTTTTCACCTCAGTGAATCAAAATGAAATGAAAACAAAAATTGTACCACGCCTGCAATCCAGGGAGTTGCGCCATGGGACGAGACTTCCACCTCAGGCGTATCCCGAATGGCGTTGGAGGAATCATCCAATTTGTGATGAGGCGGATTACATGTGTGAACTCCCCCTCTGCTATCATTTCCACATAGGATGGGAGATTTGCACTTCAGGAGTCTTCTTCAACCATTTGATCAAAGGAAGCTTTTGTATCCACCGTCCATGTTCCACTTATCCCGCCGCCAACCTTTCTCTTCGGTACATCGTGGGTGATTTGGATCATGATATGTTCTAAGCCATAGATAGAGGTCGGCCCTCATGTGGCCATCGACCAGAATAGGCCCTTCCCTTTTTCGCAATGGAGAACTCAACTATTCGCCCGTGCTAGTTTGCCCTGCGAAATGAACCATAGCCGCTGATCTTTTCTCGCTTTTATCACAGTCATTGATCCTTTTGACCTCCACTCCTTTTCGCGATTTGAGATTGTGGTTTTAACTACACAAGTATGGATTGTGAAATCGTTGTAGGCTGTATATCTACCCCAAGATGCATCTCAACCGTCGAAAACTTCTGGTCATTAACAGATTTCACGTTCCAGGAAAAGAGCTTGGACTGCGCATGTTTGTCCGCGTGAAGCAATCCAGAACCGTTGATCTGCATCTGATCAATTGCAGCCCTTGAATATGGATCGTGCCCAATGTCATGTTACACTTGCTGCTTTCATCGTTGAAGGATGGTCAGATGAGATTCGAGGGGTTGGGACCCTTACCGAACCTCTATCAAGCCCTTGAATCAACTGTTAAAACGGAGTGTTAACACTTTCATTGACTTAATATTTGACTTATTTATGTAGGCTCAATTAATCCTAACTTAGTTATGTAGGATTGAGTAAACACAACTAAGGTACTAATGACTTGACTTACAACGAAGGGGACTGCCTCATGAATTTTTGTAATTCTCTTGATAGGAACATTGGGGTACAAAGAAATACAAGTGATTCTCCCGATAGGAGAATTGGGGATAAATTAAATACAATATATACAAGTGAAAACATTCCAAAGTTACAAATGCATCACCAAAGTAAAACCCGAAAACATAAATATGATCTTCGAGAGCTGATCTCTTTCACTTGTGCTAGCACTTCCTCTCTCACTCATGCGCCCCAGTTGAGTGAGTGAATGTATAAAATAGAGAGGCTCACTCTCTATTTATACTAATTTCTTACTTAACTATTACTTACCAAGGCTGACATCTCTAGGACAGTTTAATCACCCTAGTGCCCCTTAATTATGGGGACTTTTCCCCTCTGATCAACAAGGAGGGTTAACCTCAACTCAATTGTGGGTACTATTGCCTCGACTTACAATGTAGGGTTAACCTCATTGAATTTACATGACTTTATTATATTAATGACTCTCCCAATAGGAACATTGGGGTATAACGAAATACAAATGATTATGCCGATAGGAACATCGGGGTATAATATAAGTGAATACATTTCGAAGTTACAAATACATCAACACCCCCTCTTAACTAGGAACGTATTCTCTTGAAACAATTCATTAGCACAAGTCTTCTTCTCTAGATCATCATCAGAGCTGGATCGTCACTCGATCATCATCAAAGCTGGATCATCACTGGATCATCATCATCAAAGATGGATCATCACTTGATCATCATCAAAGATGGATCATCACTGGATCGTCATCATTATTGCTTCCACTATCTTGATCAAATGGTTCTATCTCTCAATTATTCTCGTCATAAGAAGTTCTACAGAGCCAACCCTCTTTCATGTTGGTTGTAGGCCTAGCCTCCATGTAGTTATTCATCTTCTTCGGCACTTATATATGACCATGGAAGGGACACATCCAAGAACCATGTCAAAAACGCCTTCCCAACACTTAGATATAACCATGGGAGGAACACATCCACCACCATGTCAGAAAGGCATGGCCAACACTCACATCTGACCATGGGAGGCCCATCCTGTCACCATGTCAGAAAGGCCCATAGGCTTACATCTGACCATGGGAGGGCCCACCCTTCCCCCATGTCATAATGGCCCCAGCCCTTACATCTGACCATGGGCGGGCCCATCCTTCCCCCATGTCAAAATGTCCTAGCCCTTACATCTGACCATGGGAGGGCCCATCCTGCCCCCATGTCAGAATGGCCCAACCCTTACATCTGACGATGGGAGGGCCCAACCTTCCCCCATGTCAGAATGGCCTAGCCCTTACATCTGACCATAGGAGGGCCCAGCCTGCCACCATGTCAGAATGGCCTAGAAATTACATCCTCTGGCATGGTAGGACACACCATATACCATCTGAGGAAAGGCCCAACACTTACATCCTCTGGAATGGTATATACCATCCAAGGAAAGTTCCAACACTTACATCTAACCTAGGAAGAAAGGCTCAACACTTATATCTGATCCAGTCAGAAAGGCTCAATACTTACATCCTCTAGCATGGTATTTACCATCCAATGAAAGGCCCTACACTTACATTTGACCATGGAAGGAACGAATCCTATCACCATGTCAGAAGGGCTCTACACTTACATCTGAACATGGGAGGAACCAATCCTTCCACCATGTCAGAATGCCTCTGAACTTACATCTGACCATGGGAGGAACCAATCCTACCACCATGTTAAAAGTGCTCTTCACTTACATCTGACCATGGGATCCCCCCACCTACCACCATGTTAGAAGGGATCACAGACTCATCACTTCCCCGTGGAAGGAACCTCGATCTGGAGAACACCAACCTTCTCCTTGAAGTATTCAAACTTCACTCTATCCATTTCTAGCATAGAATCACATCAAGGTTGATTATGTCCAAGGATAAGCTGTAAGCTTCACCAGGACCGATTACATTTGAGGACAACCTACATGATCGTTTACGTCTGAGCTACCAACGATCTTCACCAAGATTTTATGCTCATAGAACCTATCTCACCATCTATGCTAGAAATCCCTCTTTCGAGAGATATCTATATGGATCACAAAATGGAGCTTCACTGCTCCTCTCTACCAAGTAGTTGAGCAAGTGGCAACATAGTTTCCCTCGATTGTACTCAGCACCATGCAGGACTGCTTCATCCTAAACGGAGAGATCACACTTGATCCCATACTGAAGCAACACCCCTAAGCTCTCTTCCTATTAATGGCACTTCCTACCCAATATAAATCCACATTACCTTCCAGGTTAATCTTTTGATTCACCTCCTACTTGAGCCCATACTCAATTGTACCCTTCAGGTACCTCAGAATATGCTTTGCAGCAATCAGGTGAACATTTCTCAATGTGTTAACAACAAAGCAAATATTTGGTCTCGTATCCGTCAGGTACATCATTGAACCAATCATCTGACGATACATCGTGGCATCAATCGACTCTAATGAAGAAACACTAAATAACTTCAGGTTCGATGCCATAGGTGTGGTCATGGCCTTGCAGTCCATCATCTTGAACCTCTTGAGAATCTCTACTGCATACTCCCCTTGTCCCGGGGAGATTCCATCCGTATTCTACCACACCTCCATGCCTAGAAAGTAATGCATCATATCCAAGTCTTTCATCTTGAAATCGGTAGCAAGTCTTCTTCTTGCAGCTTTAATGAGTTCCTCTTTTCTTTCAGGAACAAGTCATTGACATATAATAGGAGCATCACTGGTCTTCCGCCTTCAACCTTGAAGTAAAGGTTGGAATCCTCTTTACTCTTATTAAATCCTAGATCCATTAGTAATTTGTCCATCCTATCGTACCATGTCAAACCTCAGGATCTTCTATAGTCACTCCCTCTAAAGTGGAGCATAATTCTCCCTCTTCCTTTCATACTCTATGTATTTTGTACCGGAGTGACAAGTAGATTCCTCTGCTACTAATATTCTATGTATCCATCTAGGGTCACTAGATACCAAGATCCTCAATCTTGAACCTTTTCAAAAGTTCGTCTCTCATCCATCTCTAGGCTTCTCATCCTCTATAGGATTTCATCTTTAACCTTGTAGCAAAGGTTAAAATCTTCATCACTCTACATGATCTTCAAGCTCCTCATGTATGTGTTATCACATGGGTGTCTTCTAAGCTCATACAAGTCCTTCTTTCATTTTCACACATGATTCTTCATCTTGGATTATTTCTTGAACTATCCTCACTTGTTCTTCGGAACAAGTCTCATCCTTCTTTTATTATAGGAGATTGTATGCCATCTTTCCTACAAGTGAAATGCACCAGTTGTATAGTTAGAAACATTTCATAAGGAATATTCATAATGGAAAGTTATTATGCATAAATATATAATCATGAAACTATTTTATCCAATACAACATTCATCCATATCTCATGAAAACTTTTTAGATTCCTTCCATCTCTACCAAGACATCATTCAGATTTTGCACTAATCCAATATGTCAGTAAAGAGGTTCCATTATAGATAAGTAGCAATGGAGATTTGTATAGAACCATGAGCTACTTACCCATCACATGCATATTAGTAGTATACTGCCATTAATGCAAACATTCTAGCATGCACAATACATCAACTGGATATAAACACGTGCATAACAAAAAACAATATCATGAAATCACAATTGAATACTTATCTTTATCTGTTTCATGGGTAGACTCCTTCTTTCAGCTTCAACATCTTCTTCATTCATAACAATATCATTTCTTATCCAAATGCTTAAGATGGATAAGGGGTTCTTCAAGAATTGAGTTCTTCATATTCCTCATCGCTTGAGCGATCTTCTTTGAATCGTGAGCACTTGATCTTCAGTTGCTCCCATATTCTCTTATTATGGGATGAGCTTCATCTTGTGTGTGCTCTTCCTAGAGTGTTATGAAACTAATCACTTCCCTCTAGCACAAATTCCTCGAATGAATGAATCCCATGGTCCTTGGAGGCCATTCAAGGTGGTTATAATAGTATCTTATTATTCTTCGAATTCTTCATCATAGCATTGAACACTTCCTTTTGGTGTCTTCAGGGATGACACATGACAGATGAGATGATCTTTAATAGAATCTACAATGATTCTATTGGCTCTAGCCTTAGCCTCATCACCCTCTATCTACTAGAACTTTCTTACTGAAATACTGATCCAAGTCAATTTCTTGAAGGATCACGGTGTTCCTACACTTCATTCAATTTATATTATTTTCTTCAAATAGCTTGGTGAAGGAATCAAACATCTCTTTAGGTTTCTTTAGGGAAGAGACTTGTGGTATAAGGTGATGTTATAGCGGATTTCACCACTCTAGGTGAATCACACTTTGTATGGCCTTCCCCTGTCCCACTGCAGACTCTTTAGACCCCATGGACCATTTTTTATCCTTTGATGTTTCCTTGATCATCCCTAAAACTATATGAAAAATGATATACGCGGATTTTTACCCGATAACCGTGTACATACGCGGGTTTGACCCATATAACCGCGTATATCGGGATGTGTGCATAATCCAAATCCTTTTGGAGTTTTCCTTGACATGGATCTGACTCATTTGACTCCTGGCCTTCCATATGCCTTGAGATTGCTCGGATTCGACCCTTCATTATCCCTTGTGAAGCTATATAAGGAACTCCTTGGTACATTGAAGGCATATAGAGAGATTGAAAGCAAAGAAACTATAGTCCATTGTTGCCGGAATTTATACTTGAGTATGCATCCCTTTGTCCCTTTGGAGCACTTTTGTGTTCTTCCCAAGCTTGCCTTTTGCTAGTGAGCTTGCTATCGTGAGATGGAGGACTGAGGTGGTGGAGGCCCAAGTGGGGGATTCAGTTTCTCCGGTTCGCAGACGTGCCATCAGAGGTTGTATCTATCTTGTAATCTCTGATTCATATTAATAAGAACTATCTTTTCCTATCCAATGATGGGTATTTGATTAAATATTGTATCCATTGGAATATGTCAAATGCTTTTACATTATTGATTATATATGCTAGAATAGATCTAACACCATGATATATAGTATGCTTGTCTTGTTTACTTGTTTTTGATGAAGTATTATATCAATTCAAGCTGAAGATTGGAAAGCTCAACGGGGATCTACTTCAACCGTCCGGAATAAGGTACGAGGTCTGATCCTTTAGTGTTAGACATTTTATTTCTATTGCATATTGGGAAAGATTTATTTCTGGAGTCAAAGTTGTCTGTTGTGGTACCCCAAGCCATAGGAATTTCTCTCCGTAACAGAATTTGTGACTCCGCTGGGGATGTTCCTTGTTTTTCTTTGGGGTTGTCGGCACAATGGGCTTGATATTATTGATTTTCTCTCTGTTTCTCCCTGTTTCTGTGTCGCATTTTATAGTATGTTTGTCCATTGACACTCCCGTTTATTGGTTTGGCCTTAGCCTGTTTTTTACCATTGCCTTCTCTGTATATGCGGATTTTTGGTTAAAAGTCGCGTACATACACGGATTTTTGGCCAAAAGTCGTGTACATACGCAGCTATTCTTTATACAGCCGCGTACATCCTCCCTTTTGGTTGAGTTTGATGTTGTGGGAAGTTGTTGGGTGGGTTGTGAGTGTGGTTGGGTCTTCCTTGGGTCTAATGTTGTCTGTTGGATGCTTCTTTTGTGACCAGAGACCGCTCTTTCATTGATTTTTCTTTGAAAGTAGTTTTAGTCATTTTTCCTTTTTGTTTTGCCATTAGTGCATTACTCTTTTTGTCTTGGTGTCTTGCTGGGCTTGTATTTTATACTTGCTGAAGAGACTGAGAGTTTTAGATGACTTTTATTGCATTTTTCATTCTTTTATATTGAAAAATACAAAGTAGTTACACTCTTAGTTGCATCTTAGATATGGATTTGAGGAGGTACTTGCATTGGATTGCTTGGATGAGAGTTGTGTTTAGGCTTTCATATAGGAACGATTGCATTGACATTCAGAAAGGAATATATATTTATGCATCTCATGTAGTGGCATACCCTATTTTTCATTTGACAAAGATTGCACTTAGCATTGTTTGTTATGGTGTACATATTTATTTCACTGTTGAGTCATAATGTCATTAGTTGCATGACCATTTCCCTTTGAGTAATTACAGCCAATTAAAATCAACGCTAAATTAAAATGAACTACACTCTTTTCTTTTATAGGGTGCATAAACAAGCTTAGGTTTTAGGATCTTGGAATAGTTCATTGCAAGTCAATTCTCCAAGATCACTAAACAACAACATCTAGGTGTCTGTCCAGGGAGTGTGTGAAATCCTTGATATAACCATCGTTCTCAGGATCCTCCTTTCAAACGGGAGTTAACCATGAGGCAATGTGAGTGGTTATTGATTGGGATGACCCCTAGTCATAACTGAGTAACACCGGAGATATTTCCAGGATTGTATTCATATTTGGGGGCTCTTTCGAGAGTTTCGGGCTTTGCTACCCTGCCCATACGGTCAATCCCTCCTGCGACTGTCGACCTGAGCTTTGATTATATTGAGGTGACCTTAGTGACCTTACCTAGGATATCGAGACCTTATGCACTCGTCTCCTCCTATTTTGTAACTATAAAGCTAGTTTATTCTTTTTTCAAGCTTTTCAAATAACTGAAAAAGTCCAAAAAAATAAAAAAACCAAAAAGCCGGACAAGGAAAGATGTTATCTTTGGCAGCCGTCGAGTCGTGTCGCCTTCGAATAGAGCACTGTAGATCACATCCATTGGTTGGGTTATAGTTTGAATTTAGGAGCTATACTTGTTTATCTGAGTTTATCTCCATCGACTGGTTAAGCTTCCAGTCCCTATGGAGCCTCTGTTGATGCCTCCTGTGTCACAGAGATGTCCCAGTTTGTATATCGAGTCTATGCTGCCTTCATTCAGTCACCATACGCCGTTATTCTCTTGTTCGAAGGAAGTTGAAACCTATGTCGGCCATTCCTCAGTTGTCTTGACTTTGCATGTCGGCCATTCCCAGTACAGTTACTGGTTCGTGCACCTTATGATCGAGTTCTTCCAAATTATACATCCTTGCTGAGTACCTCGTGTTGGATGATGGGGGATGCCTTAATTCCCTCCTTCCAGCGGATTTCATCCCATCAACTTCAGATCATCTATTCTGGGATTGGAATCTAGAGTCCTTTTGAGTGCCTTGAGACTTACAGTCATCAGTGGCAGGTTCTCTCGCCATCGACAGTTTCTTGGGAATACATCAATGTCCCCTGATCGATGGATTCTCTCAAGTGTTCGACCTCAACACATCTATTCACACTTGTTAGTTTGCATTCTAGTACCTTGATTCCCATTTTCATTATCGGTGGGTAATCTCGCGTCTATTAACGGTATACATCAATGACCGGTAATCAGACGATGGACTAATATGTTCGACCTCGACACCTCTATTCACATAGTAGGACATGTACTCGTAGCGATTTGTGTAGAAGAACTTCCAGACTGGTGGCATCTCTTATATGCTACCTCCTTGATCGTGCCCGTGTTCATGAGATTTCAGCTCTCGTGACTTCATTCCAGTGTATGTCAGACATTTCCAGCCACTATGGAGATCTTGATCTATTGTATATCTTTAGCCATTTTGGAGATCATGGTCCTTTGTATATCTTCATCATGGAGATTTTGATCTATGTATATTGTACGTGGCGATGACCACATATGTGATATCATGTATTATGCCTATTCATGGCCATTGTACTCTTATGTATCCGGGACTGCTATATGTACTTGCAGTTGTATGCAGAGTTGTATCATTGTACTATGCTGATTGGGTGGCTGGTCTTCCATTTTGGATCCTTCATCACCCCACTTCTGGGATGGACTTATAATGTATTTCGGCCATCATATGACCCCTATGACCTCACACATTAGGGGGCATCTGTTATAGCGGATTTCACCACTCTAGGTGAATCACACTTTGTATGGCCTTCCCCTATCCCGCTGCAGACTCTTTAGACCCCATGGACCATTTTTTATCCTTTGATGTTTCCTTGATCATCCCTAAAACTATATGAAAAATGATATACGCGGCTTTTTACCCGATAACCACGTGCATACGCGGGTTTGACCCATATAACCGCAAACATCGGGATGTGTGCATAATCCAAATCCTTTTGGAGTTTTCCTTGACATGGATCCGACTCATTTGACTCCTCGCCTTCCATATGCCTTGAGATCGCTCGGATTCGACCCTTCATTATCCCTTGTGAAGCTATATAAGGAACCCCTTGGTACATTGAATGCATATAGAGATATTGAAAGCAAATAAAATATAGTCCATTATTGCCAGAATTTATACTTGAGTTTGCATCCCTTTGTCCCTTTGGAGCACTTTTGTGTTCTTCCCAAGCTTGCCTTTTGCTAGTGAGCTTGCTATCGTGAGATGAAGGATTGAGGTGGTGGAGGCCCAAGTGGGGGATTCAATTTCTCCGGTTCGTAGACGTGTCGTCAGAGATTCTATCTATCTTGTAATATCTGATTCATATTAATAAGAACTATCTTTTCCTGTCCAATGATGGGTATTTGATTAAATATTGTATCCATTGGAATATGTCAAATGCTTTTACATTATTGATTATATATGCTAGAATAGATCTAACACCATGATATATAGTATGCTTGTCTTGTTTACTTGTTGTTGAAGAAGTATTATATCAATTCAAG
Organism: Pseudotsuga menziesii; assembly: GCA_001517045.1. NCBI lineage: Eukaryota > Viridiplantae > Streptophyta > Pinopsida > Pinales > Pinaceae > Pseudotsuga > Pseudotsuga menziesii. The sequence goes on along the minus strand of LPNX010192081.1, from coordinate 75,372 downwards.
CTGAAGATTGGAAAGCTCAACGGGGATCTACTTCAACCGTCCGGAATAAGGTACGAGGTCTAATCCTTTAGTGTTAGACATTTTATTTCTATTGCATATTGGGAAAGATTGATTTTTGGAGTCAAAGCTGTCTGTTGTGGTACCCCAAGCCATAGGAATTTCTCTCCGTAACAGGTGATCCTTGATTGAATCAGCAATGATCTTCTTTGCCTTGACCAAGTTCTTCTTGTGTAAGGCTTTAGCCTCATCTCCCTATGGAGCTAGAACCTCTCCACTGATGTAAATGTCTAATCCATTTCCTTCAAGTACCAGTGAAATCCTATACTTCCATGTTTGGAAGTTGTCAGCTTCACCAATATTGTCATCAAGCTGGTGTGATTAGTCATTTTGAAATGAGAACCTCAAATGTAAATAGCAAAGGATTAGATCTTATCGATTTGAGGTGTCCATCATGGTTTTGGAGCTCGCTGATCTAGGGTTTGTCAGAGAAACCCTAATTTTCAAAACTTGGAATACTTCATATCTGATTTGATAGAAATATGCACCTCTTCAAGGCGATTTGTCCAATGTACTCCTTTTTTCTGAAAATAGTGGAGGAAAGCTCCCAGAACAGGAATCCCTAGTTTTCCAAATTCTTCTGCAGAAATTCCTGATATTATTTCTAAAATATCTACGAAAGTAATGCTCCTCTGTATCTAAAAATTTGCACTGAGGTATCCTCGCATGTCCTATTTCCAGCACCACAGGTTTGACCAGAATTGGTTTCTCCAATTGAGACTTATGATATTTTTCCCAAGGTGACTTATTTAAGGACTCTTCAGCATAGAAAACTTGTACTAGTGTTTCACCTTCGGGGTATGAAAAATTTACAACAGAACATATAGTCCGTGCCCTATCTGGAACATCTTGAGAAATTTCTTTTGGACCTTCGTAGCCTAAGATACAACAATTCTCCCTAGGTGTCCTGTTTAGGGATGAATCCTGGAAGAGGATGGAACCTTGATTTGGAGGAATCATGTATCCTAGAATATAGTGATTATGAGGATGAAATTTTTACATAGGGTACATCAGTATTTTATCTTCGTCCTGTCAAAATTTTGGTCCTTGAGACTTCTTCAATCCCTAGATATAGCGAATGTACCAAAACTACCCGTTTTAGTATTTTAGGGTTTTTCAAGCAAGGGGTCGAACTAGGGTTTGAATTTACTAGAGTTTTACTCAAACAAAAACTTTGAACTTGGTCTCTAAACTTTTATTTTGATGAGGAGAGAAATCCTATGCTCGGCTCAATAAAAAAATTCCTCTTTTGCAAAAATCCCTAATTTCCTACAGCAAAAACTAAAAATGCCTGAAATCAAATTCTGCTTCTACAGAAAGATGAACCCTTCAATGGAGAGTTAGCCTAGCCTCCTTTTGCTGATGGATTGTGGAGAGAGACCCAAAAAGTAATAAGCCCTAAATTATGCAGCTACATAGTGTCTTCTTCTCACATTAGCTCTCATACCATGTTCAATTTTTATCATTTAAGCAATATGATCTAGAATCTTATCTTAGAGAATAACATGCACAACAATAATCACAAGAGACAAGAGACACAAATATTTTCCTCATGGAAACCATAAAGGAGAAAACCCCGCAACTTCCTGATAGATAGAATGAGCACCAGTAGCAAAAGTAAAACCCAAAAAACATAAAGATGATCTTCGACAACTAATCTCTCTCACTTGTGCCAGCACTTCCTCTCTAACTCATGCTCCCCAGTTGAGTGAGTGAATTTGTAAAATAGAGAGGCTCACTCTATATTTATAATAATTTCCGACTTGACAATTACTTACGACAGCCCACATCTCTAGGAGAGTCTAATAACCTTAGTGCCACTCAATTGTGGGGGATTTTCTCCCCTGATCAACAAGGAGGGTTAACCTCGACTCAATTGTGGGGACTATTGCCCTGACTTATAATGGAGGGTTAACCTCATTGACTTTACATGACTTTATTATATTAATGAATCTCCCGATAGGAACGTCGGGGTATAATGAAATAAAAATGAATCTCCCGATAGGAACGTCGAGGTATAATGAAATAAAAATGATTCTCCTAATAGGAACATTAGGGTACAATATAAGTAAATACATTCTGAAGTTGCAAATACATCAACACATCAAAAACATCCTAAGAATGTACGTCATGGAGAGACCCACTATGTGGGAAGATTATTTACAGCTGGTAGAATTCGCATACAACAACAGACATCAAGCTTAATAAAAGATGAGCTACTTTAATATATTATATGGAAGGAAATGCACTACCCCAGTAAATTTTGATAGCCCCGTAGGTCATCTTGTACTAGGACAAGAACTACTGCACGACATTGAACACATTGTTCGTAAGGTGTAGAAAAATTTATAGTTGGTGCAAGATCGCCAAAGTTTTTATGTTGACTTCAAAAGATAGCATATAAGGAGTTTTTTATCAGAGACCATATATATCTTCGGGTTAAGCCGAAGAAGAGCTCGATTAAATTGGTAATATGTGCTAAATTAGCACCACAGTTTTGAGGACCTCTTCAAATCTTGGAAAGAATCAGACCGATGGCATACAAACTTGCACTTCCAACATATTTAAGAATTCATAATGTTTTCACATTTCTTTAGTAAATAAATATATACATTATTCCACTGACATTATTGATTGGAATGTGGTACAGGTGGAACCATAAGGCGAGTTTCAGGTGGAACTTATATGCATTTTGGATAGGAAAGAAACAACATTTCAAAACCGATTCATCACTTGGGTAAAGGTGTAATGGAAGAACTTTAGGCTCTAGGAGGAAACCTAGGAATTAGAGGATGAAATGCGGGAAATATATCCAAATTTATTTCCAGAACCAATGTAAGAAAAATGAAAACACCGAGGATAGTGTTAATAATAAGGGGGTGAGGATGTAACATAACCAAGAAACACCATTATATTACTTATTATTTATTGTTTAAATTTAAGAAAATTTGATAGATCTGAAATTTGCGAGATGGTCCCTTGTAGGATAGATATAATAAAACAATTTGGATTTAATAAATTGGTGAATAAGGGAGGAAGACCGTGTTAAATGAGGAAATTGTACATGCAAGAGTGGATGATAAGAAACGGTTAACCTCATGCATGTCAAAACAAGTGTCAAGAGTGCATTAATGGCACTAGACACACCCTGAAAATTAGGGATTTTGATAGTTGCAAAAATTCCAAGACAAATTGGCTTCTTGTGAAAGACCTAGGCAAAGAAAATATAAGGAGGAGGCATACGCGGGAGGTAGGGAACTACTTAGCATGATGAAGAAGAATAATTGATGTGTGAGAACTCAGGTGTTAGGAAATAATTTCTCACAAAACGACGGATTTTGTGACTCGGGTTGACTATTCCCACTCTTGGGATGCACGATTTGTCTCAATGTGATTAAGAGCAGAGAGAAAGCTACTCTTAATCAATGGTTGGGTGGAACATGGTTTTCCCTACTCTATTCGGTACTACATTATTTTCTAGGTTCCATTAAAGTATTACATTTCATAGCTGGTTTTTATCTTCTATATTATATGAATAACATATATTATTTATGTTAGTTCTAGTTGAATAGAATGCTACAATTAGAAATTGTGATTGACTAAATTGGTTGTGATAGAAATAGCTATGGATGTGTTATGTGAAATAAGTTTATCTATTATTATCAAAATATAATTACATAGTATAGCTGGTTATGGTATTGATAAAGTAGTATAATGTTATTATTAATCTTGTTAAAAGTTCATTGATCTTGACTCTTGTGTATCACGATAGAACTAGAAAAATATTTGTACAATTAAAATTAATCTTTGATAGATTACCCTGGGTGGCTAGACAAATGGTTCTTTAGATAACACCACAGAAACAATTTAACTCGCTACAATTAAAAGAAAAAAAATTAAAGAGGATAGGATAAGTAATGTAGCGCAACATCTCCTTTTAACTAAGTATGGCCACCAATCACAAGATATAAGGAACTAAGTCAGATCGACATCTTTCTTAGAGTATATCTATGAACTTCGGGAATTGTAAACTCAATGCATGCATAAAAATAACTATACCTTTAGGTAATGAAATACACTAATCAAGAAGGGTTTGGGGAAGAGAATACATTCATTGTTCCGTAGAGGAGACTATATTTCATTTATCCAACAAAATAATGTTAAAGTAATCTCTGTACATAAAATTTACACAAATCCCTTGCATGAGCCTATGGCTTCCACAGGGAAAAAAATAATGTAGACTCTTGTCATCAAATATAATTATACCATATCCAATGTCGCAAACATGCAGAAGTTATGTAATATAGAGTAAGTATGACCAAATAACATAACTAAAGTAATTTAGATATCCATAAGAATAGCAGGGGTTAAGTAACATAAACCCTAGAAGAAAAAGTACAAACCCTAGTTACATACAGTTCCAAGTACTATTAAAAGTAAATAGCTAAATCTTGAACAAACCCGATCATAACCCTAATTTGAACGAAAAATAAACCTTTTACTCGGAAAAACCCTACCTCACAACTCGAAGGGATTTATCCTTTACCAGCATCATAGATCAAATAATTCTAATTCAGTTCAGACTAAGTTCCTCGATAAAACCTTAATTGACAATTCCACTACCAAACCTTGTTTAACAAGATGTTTAACTACTATTAAAAATGAACAAATCTAAAGTATTAAACAGTGTGTAACAATAACATTTAACTTGTGTTAAATCATGTTCTTACGAAGAAAGATATCGGGAAAATATAACTTAATTAAATAGATCAAAGTCCTTTAAAAAGTACTGAAAATTAAATTAAGTACGAGCGAGAGATCGCATTCAAAATTATAGTATGGTCCTACATCTTAAAGAGTTTAATTACATTTATAAACTTTGCTAGGATTTGATAAAAAATTCTACGAGTAAGGAATAGAGACTTATAATTAAGGAGAAACCCTAAACTATCCACCGTCTAGATGATAATTCATACGAATTTCCTCGTGTCAAGTAACACAGAGTGCATTTAAAGTATTGTCAGGTGATTGGTATATACTTCCTACCAGGACAAACGAAAATGATAAAAACCTTGTTCTACGCAACCCTTCAACATTCCTTGGTGTTGCAGGGTAAACAACAATAAAATACCCCTGAATTTAATTAATCAACGAAGAAAGATGGTTCCAGACCGGTGTATTGGTTAACTGGACATTTGGGTAGACGTGTACCCTTGAAAGAACTAGAATTTCAAAACCTGTGACCAAAGAATGTGTTAGATTAACTATAGTGTGAGTATCAATAAAAAAAATTAAAATTAGAAGTACAATGAATTTTACCTGGGTTGCGATATTTGGAGGAAGAGATATAATGCACCTTCCGAACAATGCACCTTCCGAACAATGAGTAAATGTTAACCGAACTTTTCCATACATAGAGTACAAAACAGGATTGAAATGGCAAAAAATATTTTACATGCAGCAGAGTAATAAATGCTGTGGCGGCTGCACTGTGGATCGTTGGATCTCAACTTGTTTGAAATCCAACGACCCATAATGCAGCAGCCACCATAGCATTTATTATTTTGCTGCATATTGAATATTGTTCTCCAAAATTATTGAAATAAGGATTCAAACCCATGCAAAATTAACTTGGAAAACCTTGTTGGTTATGAGTTGGACGTCATGTAGACCAAACCATGAGTAAACCTCACTTCTAGAGAACTTTGAAGCCATATGGATAACCATCCACGCATATGTATAGCCTCTCGAGGAGAAGCAAAATGGAACTTTCGACGGATTCTTTAGCACTTTTATGCTTTGAAGTCACTGACATAGGTGGCATACGAACCTGCAACTTGGAGTAATGTTAACCTTCCAAGGAGGTTTCATTTGCCTCAACAAAAGGACAATATCCTTACACATTTATTTGATTTATACTGGTTATAGTTGGAATAATGAAGGAGTTGGTGTGCATTAAACAATGAAAATTCATAAAAATACTTTGTACAACTTCGAATAAGGTTAAAGTTTTTCCATCTAGCATGAAGGTTCCTATTTAGAGCTTAGATACCTTAACTTTAGGCTCGTGAGTGGATGAACTATGAGTGTATATGTTTCTCCTCCCTTATGTACTTAAAACCCTCTTACCTTAGGCCCTTTAGTATAATGTTGTTCTTCTTAGCCCTATCTCAAACCCCTTATAAAAGGTTAGTCTACATGGATTATTTTAAGTGGTTAAGCGTAGTATTAAGGGAATATTTTTACAAAGATGTAAACAAGGATAAGTATAAATAAGTTATCTTGATCTGTATTGACGGTCGAATAGGTAGATACCCTAGATTAATAACTCTCACATGGTGAAACAAAGGATACTATTTTAGGAAAAATCTAAGTAAGCAATAGTCGAGTCAAACACATTTCTTCACCTTGTTGTAATTTAAAACTTCATGGATGAGATAGTATTATATAATTTCCTAATCATAAGTGAAAAGGAACGATACCCCTAAAGCATGGAAGGATAAAAAAAAGGAAAAATTCAACGAGCAGAACAAGGGTTTTATACCACCTCCATTTAGAAACATGCCAAGAAGTCAACAAGGAATCATTACAACAGAAATGAGCACTTGATGCTTAAAGGTAATAATATTGTCGACTTTGGACCAAAAGGGGCCATTGGAACCCCTAAGGAACCACTAAGATGTTAGGAGTGTGGGGAACCTTATTTACAATGAAACTGGCCATGCTTCAATGAAGCAAATGGGGCCATTAATAACCTTTAAGAAGCTTCTACTATTGGAGAAATTGGAAAAATATTACACATAATTAATGCAGGCCTAAAAGGCCGATAGGAATTTTCTACCAAAAAAAATCTATATTAATTGATCGATGGGCTACCTTGAGTTACATCATTCCCAAAATGGTCGAAATTTGTCGACTAAACAAGTTAATACATTCGAAACCCTAATTAGTTCAATCAGCTACATGAGCTAAATGAAAGGTAACTAATTTTATTGTTGATTGTGAAATTAAATTACAAGATCATAAGACTAGAATCAATGTGAATATTTTTCTATTAGGATCATATGATATGATAATCAACATGAAATGGATGGAAAAATATAAAGTAGTGATAAATTGTTTTTATAAGACTTTAGATAAATTGGTGAAGATAAAGTTGTTAGGATTGAAAATGGTATACCCAAACCTATTTCTATGAGACATATTTTTTCTATGCATCTAAAATATGTATGAGGAAAGGATACAAAATTTATGCAATCCAGTTCATAGATCTACTCAACAAGAAAAAAAAAACCATCTTAGATGACCATATTGTTTTGAATGAGTTCTCAGATGTATTCCTGGAGGAAATACCAGGAATTCCCCATCAAGGGGAAATAGATTTTTCCATTGAACATATATTTGAATTTGCACCAGTTTCTAAAATACCGTATCAAATGATCATCCCTGAACTAAATGAATTAAAATTTAAGATACAAGAATTATTAGATTCATGTTATATCAGACCCAGCATGTCTCCATGGGGAGCACCCATCCTATTTGTTAAGAAAAAGGATGGAACTTTACGACTTTGTATAGACTATAGGAAGCTAAAAAAATTAAGTTCTAAAAATAAATATCTATTAGCTCGGATCAATGATTTACTCAATCAAGTAGGGGAAGCTAAGATCTTCTCAAAACTAGATTTGTGATCCCGTTATCACCATATCATAATTAAAGAAGGAGATATTAACAAAATAGATTTTAGGACCTATTACAGACACTATGAATTCGTAGTAATTCCATTTAGTTTAACGAATGCCCTGGCCACATTTATGTGTTTAATGAATATTATGTTCAATAAATTTATGGACCAATTTGTGTTAATCTTTATTGATGATATCTTGATGTACTCAAGGTCAGAGGAACAACACCCACAACACTTAAGAATTTTTTTACACACCTTAAAATATCATCAACTTTATGCTAAATTTTAGAAGTTTGAGTTCTTTAAAAACAAAATACAGTATTTAGGTCATGTTATCTTGAAAAGAAGAATCGCGGTAGACCCGTAGAAGATAAAAAGCATCTTAGAATAGATGACACCTAAATATGTAACAAACATACATTCCTTCATGGGACTTACCGGTTATTACCAAAGATTTATCGAGGGATTTTCTAAAATAGTCTATCCCATTACTTAGCTAGAAAAGAAAGGAGTGAAGTTCATATTATCTCCAAAGTTCCAAGAAATATTTGAAAATCTAAAAAAATTGTTAACCACGACACCAATACTTAAGGTATATGACCCTTATAAACACTATACGGTTTGTACCGATGGTAGTAAAGAAGGATTGAGAGGAGTGTTATCTATATAGGGGCACGTAGTGTGCTACAAATCCTTTAAACTAAAGGAACATGAGTGAAATTACGTAGTTCACGATTTAGAATTAGCATCAATAATTCATGCATTGAAAATGCGGCATCATTATCTATTGGGGAAAAGGTTTCTATTATTAACAGATAACATGTGCGTTAAGAATTTATTCACACAACCCGGACTTAATGCCCAACAAGGAAGATGGATGGCCTCCTTGAGTGAATTCAATTTTGAAGTAAAACACATTAAAGGTGAGGAAAACAAGATGGTTGATGCACTCAACCAAAGAACTCATGAAATTTATGAGATAAATATGAGTCAACCAGAATGTGATCTAAGAAGCAGAATAAAAACATCAAGTGTACATGATAGTGAATACATGAATTTATGAAATTATTACAAAACAATTAAGGAAATTTAGACGAAACATAATTCAAAGTATACCATGAATGCCTAATATGGTTTAAAAATAGATTGTACATGTTTAAGGTCAGAGAAATAAAGATGCTAATTTTAAACGAGCTGCATAAACCACCTTATGTAGGCCATCCTGGTTATAAAAAAATTATATCAACTGTAAGAAAACAGTTCTTTTGGCCAATTTTAAAAACATATTTGGTTAATTATCTATCAAAATGCTTGAAATGCCAATAGGTGAAGGATGAACACAAACACACAACAGGTTTCTTACAAGCTTTACCAATTGCCGAATGGAAATGAGAGATTATATCTTTGGATTTCATTATAGGTTTCCCAAAAATGCAAAAACAACACGACTCTATCATGGTCGTTGTAGATAAACTAAGAATATATGCACATTTTATTCCTGTAAAATCAACTTACAAAGTGGTAAATATTGTATAGATATTCCTGAAGGAAATAGTCTAATTGCACAAAGTAGTGAAGATGGTAATATTTTAGCGGGATGTGAAATTCACGTTAATTTTTTGGAAATCCTTGTTTGCAGTATTAGAAACCAAAATAAATTTCGATATTAGTTATCACCCACAAATAGATGGGAAGAAAGAGCACACTAATCAAATCATCAAATACATTCTAAGAATGTATGTCACGGAGAGACGCACTAAGTGGGAAGATTAGTTACACCTGGTAGAATTCGCATACAACAACGGATATCAAGATTCATCAAAGATGAGCCCGTTCGAGATCTTATACGGGAAAAAATGCACTACCCTAGTAAGTTGTGATAGTTGCGTAGATAATATTATTGTAGGACTAGAACTAGTGCACGACATGGAACAAATTGTTCATAAGGTGTGGAAAAATTTACAGGTAATGTAAGATCGCCAAAAAAGTTATGCTCTCGTGAAAATACAGCATATAGAGAGTTTGTTGTTGGAGACCATGTATATCTTTGGGTAAATCCAAAGAATAGATTGCTTAAGTTGGGAAGCTATGCTAAATTGGCATCGTGGTTTTGCGGACCTTTTCAAATCTTGAAACGAATCAGATCGGTGGCATACAAACTCGTACTTATGACATATTTAAAAATTTATAATGTTTTTCACATTTCTTTACCAAAGAAATATATACATTAATCTACTCACATCATTGATTGGAATGTGGTACTGGTGGACCCTACATGCATTCTAGACACGGAAAAAACAACACTTGAGAACCGAATCATCGCTCAGATAATGGTGTAATTGAAGCAAGTTAGCCTCAAGGAGGAAAACCTTGGAATTAGAGGATGAAATGCAGGAAAAACATCCAAAGTTATTTCCATAACCAATGGAAGAAGAAAAAAAACATTGAGGGTAGTGTTAATAATAAGGGGATGAGAATGTAACATCCCAAAGAAACAACATTATATTACTTATGATGTATTGTTTAAAGTAAATAAAATTGGCTAGATCTAAAATATGCTAGATGGTCCCTTGTAGGACAGATGTAATAAAACAATTTGGATTTATATAAATTGGTGAATAAGGGAGGACAACCATGTTAGATGAGGAAATTGTGCATGCAATTGCTGAGGAAAATAAAGGGTTAACCTCAGGGATGTAAAAATAAGTGTCAAAAGTGCATTAATGGCACTAGTAACACTGTGAAAATTAGGGATTTGATAGCTATGAAAATTCCAAGAGGAATTGGATGCTTATGAAGGACCTAGGAAAAGTAAATATAAGAAGGAGGAATACCTCGTAGGTAAGACATTGCTTAGTATGATGGAGAAGAAGAATTGATGTGTGATCACTCTGATGTTAGGAAATATTTTCTCACTCAATGACATAGTTGGTGACTGAGGTTGATTGTTCCCATTATCGTCATGCACGATTTGTCTTGTTGGTTATTAACAGAAGAGAGAAAGCTACTCTTTACCTATGGTTGGGTGGAATGTGATTGTTCCTTCCCTAATCGGTGTTGCATTATTTTCGATGTTCCATTAAATTATTCTATTTAATTTCTTGTTTTCATCTTCTATATTATGTGAATAGCAGATATTATCTATGTTAGTTCGAATTGAATAGAATGCTACAATTAGATCATGTGATTGGTTAAATTGGTTGTAGATCCAGTCAACATAAAAGAATGCAATAGAAATACCTATGGATGTGTTATGTGAAATAAGTTCATATGTTATGATCAAAGTCAAATTACACAGTATAGCTGGTTATGGTACTAATAAAATAGTATATTTTCATTATTAATGTTGTAAAAGGGTCATTGATACTGACTCTTGTGTATCATGATAGAACTAGAAAGTATATTTAAAAAGTTAAACTCCTCTTTGACAGATTACCTTAAGTATATATACAAATGGTTGTTTAGATAGAACCAAGGAAAATTTTTAACTCATTACTGTTAAAAGAAAAAAACTTAAATAGGATTGGATAAGTAATGTAGCGTAACATCTCCTTTTAACTAAGTATGGCCACCGATCACCAGATCTAAGGAACTTAGTGAGATCAAAATATTTCCTAGAGTAGATCTACGAACCTAAGGAATTGTAAACTGAATACATGTGTGAAAATCACTATACATTTAGGTAATGAAATAATCAAATCAAGAAGGGTTTGGAGAACGGAATACATTTGTTGTTCGACAAAAGAGACCATATTTCATTTATACAACAAAATAATGTTAAAGTAATAATTCGAAATAAAATTTACACAAATACCTTTTGTGAGCCCTTGGCTCCAACAGGGAAAATAGTAATGCAAACTCTTATCATCAAATATAATTATACAATATCATGTGTCGCCAAAATGTGGGAGTTATGTAATATAGAGTAATTCTTTCCAAAATGTATAAATAAAGTAATTTAAATATCGAGAAGAACAACATGGGTAAGCAAGGTAAACCCTAAAAGAAAGAGTTCAAACCCTAGGTACATATAGATCAAAGTACTATTAAAAGTACATAGATAAATCTTGAATCCTGATCATAACTCTAACGTCAGTGAAAAAGAATCCTTTTACTAGTAAAAATCCTATCGTGCAACTCAAAGGAAGTTAAGCTTTACCAACATGATAGATCGAATAATTCTAAGTAATTTCAGACCTAGTTCCAGGATAAAACCTTAATTTAATGTTATAGTAGCAAACCTTATTTAATAATATGTTTAACTATTGTTAAAAATGAACAAATATAAAGTATTAAACATGATGTAACAATAACATTTAACTTATGTTAAATGATATCCTTACATAGAAAGATATCGGGAAAATCCATCTTAATTAAACACATCAAAGTACTTTAAACTGTATTGTACATTAAATTAACTACGAGCCAGAGCTCTCATTCAAAATTATAGTATGGTCCTACATCTTGAAGATTTTAATTAAATTTATGAACCCTACTAGGATTGATAAACTTTGATACGAGTAAAACTAGCAGAGATTTGTAATTTAAACCCTAAACTATCCACCATCTAGAGGATAAGTTGTCACGAATTTACTCCTGTCAAGGAACACAAATTCCATTTAAAGTACTCACGTGATTGGTATAGAATTTCTAACACAAGAAACTAAAATGATAACAAATTTTTTCTACGCAACCCTTCCACATTCCTTTGAGTTTCACGGTAAACAACAATCGAATCCCCATGAATTTCATTAATCAATGAAGGAATATGGTTCTAGACTCGCGTATTTCTTACCCGTGCATTTGGGTAGACACATAACTTTGAAATATCTGGAATTCCAAAACTCACCACAAAAGAGTGTGTTAGATTCACTATAGTCTGAGTATCAATAACAAAAATAAATTAAAATTGAAAGTACAATGAATTTTACCTGAGTCGTGATATTTGGAGGAAGAACTATAATGCACCTTTCAAACACCCAGTAAACGTTAACTGAGATTTCCAGACATAGAATATAATTCAGGATTGAAACAGAGATTCAAACCCACACAAAATGAACTTGGAAAACCTTGTTGGTTATGAATTGGACGCCGTGCAGGCCCAACCTAGGGTAAACCTCACATTTATATAACTTTGAATCCAGATGGATAACCATCCACCTAGAGGTCCAACCTCTTGAGGAGAAGTACAATGGAACTTTGGATAGGTTCCTTTAGCACTTTTGCTCTTTCAAGTCACTGATAGAGGTGGCATACAAACCTGCAACTTGGAGTAATGTCCACCTGCCAACGCAGTTTCATTGGTCTCAATGTAAGGAAAAGAGACTTAGACATTTATTAGATTCAGACAAGTTATAGTTTGCATAATGAAGGATTTGGTGTGCTTTAAACAATGGAAATTCATATAAACAATTTGTACAATTTGGAATAATGTTAAAGCTTTTCCCTCTAGAATGAAGGCTCATATTTAGAGCTTGGATACCATAACTTTATGCTCGTAACTGCTTGAAATAGGAGTGTAGATGTTTCTCTTCCCTTATGTACTTAAAACCATATTACCTTAGGTCCTGGAGTAAAATATTGTTCTTCTTAGCACTATCCCAGATCCCTTATAAAAGGTTGGTCAACTTGCATTATTTTAAGTTGTTAAGTGTAGTATGATGGGCATATTTTCACAAATATGTAAACAAGGGTAAGTATAAATAAGTTACCTTGATTTGTATGGATAGTCAAATAAGTAAATACCCCATATTAATAAGTCTCACCTCGTGAAACCAGGGATAATATTTTATCAAAAAGATAAGTAAGCAATAGTATAGTCAAACACATTTCTTCACCTTGTTGTAATTTAAAACTTCATGGATGAGCTAGTATTATAAAGTTTCCTAATCATAAGTTGAAGCATATTTTTTTGATGTTATGAAGCAAAAGTAAGAAACTGTAATCTTTTAGTGGTACTTTTACAGGTACAAAGAGTCGCTTCAATTCATAACCCCAAGAATCCCTTACCTCAATTATAAGCACAGATGATTTTATGTGTGAAATTTATCCCATGGGCTATTTTTCCATGTTTTTCTCCAAAAAAAGATTTTCTATTTTGCATCTTTTGAAGCCCTGTTTTGCTGAATTTTGATGGGGTAAAATGTTTTCACCCTAAAAATTGCCAAATTATTATATAAAGGATATAAAAACCTTGGAAATTAAAATATTTTTTGACAAATATTAACAAACATTTTATAGTTGGATTTTTAAGAATTGGTAAGATTCATCAACATTTTTACACTTTCAAATAAGTCTCATTCCTTAAAATCATCCCTGATTATAAGTAAGAAGTAGAAAAAAAGAACAGTCTATATCGGTCATTAGCATCATGGAAACTGCCGCAATTTTGAGCAAGATCTTAAAAATGAATAAATTTTTGATTTCTATTAATCATAAGTACATGACTATAGAGTCTAAGTCAATGAGATACGATATCATAGCTAATATATAGGTTGCATTAAGATATAAAACCTTATAGGGGGTCACCAAATATTAAAGTTATCCAAATGGGTAAAGGTGAGCAACCTATTTCATTGGATCAAAACAGTTTTTCATTTTGTCTATTTTATTGTAATTTTATATGGTTTTTAGGGTCTTGTTGGCCTTATTTTCCGACCTGGGACAACTAAGGAGAAATAGTCCACACAAAGCGCTTAAAGCAGCCCTCGGTGTGTTGGGAATGACTAAATCTCATAGGTTATGGTCTGCTGCTACGAGCTGAATTTATCCTCTTAAGGAGAATATAAAAATTCAACAAAATGTATCTTATGTTAATCTAAAGTTTATCTATCCCTAATGTGAGTTCTTAAGTTTGAATCATCCTAAAATTACTTTTCTAATGAAAGTCTCCTAATTTCTTTGTCTTTTTTCTTGTTTTCAGTTTTCTAGTTAAGGAACTATTATAAAATAAACAAAATAATCTATTTTTAAATCCTATTTAATAGTTATTAAATTTAAACTAAATTAAAACTTAACTAAATACCCTATCTCATATGAGAGCAAGTTTCACACACTAAATCAACTATCAATTGATGATAAGTATATCTCAAAAGAAAATAATTCCAATTCGGTAAGAAAACTTAACGGAATTGAAACTAAAACCAATTTCTAATTTTATAATTCTATGAATGAGAAATACTTGAAATAAGAAATTGCTTTAGTATTTAATAGTTATAGCTATCAAAATATAATTAATACTCAATATTTCAATACTTGAACAATAATAATAATTAGCTAATAATTTTTAAAATATTTGTTACAATACAAATATTTTAAAAAATATATGAGCAAATGTATGAGTAATATCAAACAAAGAAATAACTAACAAGTGATTAGAGTAGGTCTTTCACAAATTATACATCAATCACAACCAAGCATGATCATATATATATATATATATATATATAATAAGAAAATCAAATACTATATATATATATATATATATATATATGTTTCAAAAAACATTTATCATAAATGATACCAGTTCCAAGAAACAGTGCTTCTGAGAGATCCAAGAAAGAGATAACTCCTTTCGAATACCCACAAGTGAATAATCTCAAGTCTCACTACAAGTATTTTCATACAAACTCCAACCCTTTTCTCATAAATTCTTTGGGACTTATATACCTCAAAAGATTAACTGTCTTTGAGTTATTCTATGATCTATTTACAAAAATAGTAAAAATAGTCTCTTAACAGCTATTAAGATAATTCATAAAAATCCCCAGATTCTTTCAACTATCAACAAGACTCAATTTACATCAAAAAAGGCACCTGGGAAATTAATCCTTCGATGAAGCAAATGGAGCTTAACCATCCGGAACATATCCCATCTATCAACAAAAGAGCAGCTTCAAAGACGCATACCAGTTAGCAAAACCATCTCCTATTCGATTCGATGTATTTATATCATACATACACCTATAGAAAATAGTTAAAATATAAGTTTCTCATTAAATTATGATTATGATTATAACAAGAGAATAAAAATATAAAACAATCCTACAAAATCTTTGATTCTGTAGGATGTTCATTAAATTGCTCATTTACCTGTCACAACCAAAATCATAAAAAAAAATAGAATAAATTGTTAAGTTGTGATTTGTAGCTTGATGGCTTTCCTTGCCTATGATAGCATAGCGTTTTTCATTCTTCAGCAATTTTTCATTTGACTGAGCTAACAACTTATTCTCTGATTTATATATGTCCTTCTTTTCCTTCATATGTTGCCATCTATCCACCCACATAAGTAATTCATTCTTCTGTTGCTGTAACTCTGTTTTCAAAATACCACGAGCTTCTTCTTCTTCTTTTAACCGCTTATCCTTATATTGCTGGGAAGTTTTGATTGATTGTTGTGCCGCCTTTAAAGTCTCTTCTAAAGAACACTCATCATTCAATGTTGGATTAAACTAAAATTCATGTTCTCATTGTGTCGATAAGGGTGAATTATCCACAGAATTACCGTGATTACTACTCTATTCATGTTCAAAATCTTTTAATCGGGTTTCATGAGGAGGAGATTCATTTCTTGTTCACTATCATCCTTAACAAAGATATGTTCACTATTCTGTTCCATAGTTTTTGGATTTGAAAGACTTATTATACTTCTAGTAAATCTTTGACTCATTGTTTATTATTTTCCCATAATTGGTTCAAGAAGTTTAATGTCATCTTTGAGTTCTACTCCCCTTAATTCGTTCTTACCCTCCCTTGACATTGTCTTAGGATGCGAATCAAAGGATAAGTTAACAGAGTGTGTATTCAACAGCCTTTTACCTTTGTCTTTCACTTCATTGAAGTCCCTCACATGCTTCAAAATCGAAACCCTAAATTCATGCATGACTATCATAACTCTACTAAAATAAAATCAATTCCAAAACATAATGATCTGATATGCGAAATCATAATTTTGAAAACAAATCATAACACATCATAAATGGACTGTCATTTTGGAATCATATTGATACGAAATAAAGTACACGTTTATCAATTCATAGCATGGAAATCGACAAGTGTTAAGATGTACAGAATCATGTCAAATCCATTCATTTCGAGCTCTAAATTTCCTCATGATTAAATTAAAACGTGAAGGATAGATGCAATATCATCCTAAGAAATGGGAAACCTTATGGTTATGAATAATTATGGTGCACCAATGAAGGTATCAACAATAACATCAACCATATCTTTCCAATATAGGTTCATCAATAATGTTCACTTGGAAAATTGATTTGATAATTATTAGAACTGACACAACGAGTATATAAGCCAAATGTTAATTATAAAACATCATGCCAAGTTTAATGAAGATCGATCGATCAAAAGATGATATTTAAAGCTAATCCTTAGATCAAAATCAGTTTCGATTTATTATTGGAAGCATAATATAAAAGATTTTGATCAAAGTTTGAAATAGTAATAAAGACAAGGTTTACTTTCTATAAGTGTATACAATGCAAATATTATTTATTTACAAATCATATAAGACATAAGTTGTAGAAGTTTGTAATGATACAAATGTTCAACCAACATATAAAGGTTATCATATGATATAGAAAACATAGTCAACCTTAACATATATGTTTGAACATTTATATTTGATAATAAAACTATGTCAAATACTTGAAACTAAATCTTTAGATGCAAATTTAAAAGAAATTTTATGAAATGCAAGGATTATGGAATATTTAAGCCAATTCACTCTAACCAAATAATGTAAAGAAGCAATCCATTTGTATTGATGATATATGATCATGAAATAATGAGAATGAATTTAATAGCTGCAAAAAATGAAAGAACTAGCTTAATTCAAAGTGTTTCCTAAACTACCATCTTGACAGCTAACTGTTCCTTCATTGAGAGTACCTTCAGAATGAAAGATTCCGAAGGCACTCTTTAATAATTTTTTTTTTAATAAATTAAAGAAAATATCTGATGAATTTATTATGCAATATAGGAAGAAAATTGAGAAGAGTTGTTGCCTCCCAACAAATGGCGACGACCTGGGTGAACCTGTCACATACCCCAATTTTGTAAAATAATGTTAATTGTTTTAATTATATTTCCTAGGACATTATGTAAAATTTAATGCTAAGTAGGAACTGATGACTCAGCAGAGTCAAAAGATGTGGAATCTAATTCTGAATATTTTATTATTTATAAATAAAAAATGGAGACAACAGCATGGGAGAGCTGTTAATAAGAGGTTACCGGTCAAACTAGTGGAAGGAACTAGGTGGAGGGAAAAAGACAAGTGGCAACATCCTCAAACACTTCCTAGGTTGCAGGTGGCAACTTCCCTACAATTGGGGTCATGATTCCCCAAGAAAGTGGGATCACAGAAGGTGGCTCAATAAATGACAACTAACCCAAAAAGACCTAGGCATTCTTTTAAAAAGTACCCAATGAATAGAGCTGAGGTTGCTCATATATTTTCCAGAGAAAAATCATTGAGGTGGAATGCTATTCAGGAAATTCATTGGGGAAAAAGGGAAAAAAATAGTAAGGAAGTTGTTCTGAGAGGAATGCTGCAGTAACTTGGTCTGTTGCAGCTTGTTAAGCTGGGAGAACTTACTGATAAGTTCAAGGTTGTATTAAGTCTGAAGACTAGTACTGGATTATTGCTGCACCTAGTTCCACCCAGGGAGACCAGAGCAAGCTCGGGGGTCCTGAGGAGTCGTTGTTTGGGCGCTCTCTAGGAGTTGGTAGGGAGGAATGGCCTCCCATTGCTGTTGTTGTCCAAGTTCAAGAATCAGGTTCTGCCATCTATAAATCTTATGTTTTTGTTTATATATTTGGGTATGATTGAATGTCATGTTTATAGCTGACGGAGTAAAGATGTAGATGATTTAGTAATGATTTTTTTTTTTAAATTGTTAAGTAACATAATATTTGATGAATAACAATACCCCCGTGTGTTTTTCCTCATCTGGAGGGACCAGACCGTACTCCAACGCAGGGGAGGAATTTATAAATAAAGATTGTATGATGAAAATGTAGAAAAAAAGTGTTAATAGAATTTATGGAATATTTCTTTTATTTTGATTGTTAGAAGAAATAGCTTTTATACCAGTAGTAGTGTTAAAACCTTACTTAGACTGACACCTTATTAGAAATAGAGAAGAAGTTGGATTATTTTCTGACAGTAGTTACTATGAGTAATCTCATGGCTAATTTGAATTTCAAGAAGAGTATAGTAGTTAAGTAGAGTAGGATTAAGTTGCATGAAGATGCTTTACAGCCTACATCTTTACCTTTTAACCACTACAAGTATAATATTCAAATTGAACGAAGCATAGCTAGAATCTCTATCTACTCCTACAGGTATTTTAGTATTAGCAGAATTTACCTTTGAAAAGTAATACATACTATTCATTTATTTCTATTCTACTTAGTTAAATTTAAATAAAAACATATAACTGCTAACCTATACTATTCAAGATATTAACAGTATAGAACATGGTTAGTTCTTTTACTTTCTTTTCTTTACAAACATTAAGTTGTAACATAAAGCTAGATATTATAGAATACAAAAAGTAATTCTACAAAGTATTGAATACTGTAAGTATAAGAACCTGATAACAACAGGCTAGCATTAGAATACTTTATTCTATGAGTATAAATAATAAGGAATAAATTATTATTTCCCTATATCCTTACAAAAGAAACTAAGTATAGATAATAATAAAAGTAATAGTACTCCAGTTAAGGTAACAACGTTATTATCATAAATAATAGTTACTATCTTATTATTTACTCTATAAGGATAGTATTTTTAGGTAAATACAGTATTGCCTTCACTCATTGTTTGTAAACCAGAATTATAATATAAGTTATGTACTTAAGATTTATTAACAATTCTTAATAATTTTCTTTAAAAAAAATATACATCCAACTGTTATATTCTAAAGGTTAATAGTTCTAAGTATTTACTCTTCATTAATAATAAAGTAAATCAATACTTAAACATTGTACAGGAAAACTCAACAATTAATTTTAAAATACTACACGTAGAAATCAAGTATATTATCGCACAGGATTTAATTCAATAGTGTAGAATGCTCGACTTATCGAGCTTAATAAGTATTGTAAAACTTAACTAATAACCCCGCAATTTACAAAAGAGTATTACAAATCAACAATGATTTTAAAAGAAGAGGCTGTAAGTATTTCTTTTACTGTCGAATTAGGGTTTAACCCTATTAATCCAAAATAGACAATAAAACCCACAACAGTAGAGCCAAGACAATATTTTACTCATGGCCGCATTTTAAAATCAACAGAGTAAGGCTGTCAGAAGCCTGTTCCTTATTTATTTATACATACTTTTACAAATCAAGGATAAATGCGGTAAATATTTTCCTACTGTCGAGCCTCAATTACTATAGTTATACATAAATAAACATACAGATTTCAGTACTGTAATATAAACAAGAATTATAGAAAATAAGAACGGTATTAATAACTTATATTATAGACTGAGGGTAAAAAAAAAACCTATAAATTCTAATTTACAACAGAAGTAGAAGTCGTGGGTTATAAACCCTTTTTCATTTTAGGTTTAGGGCCCCTTGTATTTTTTTTACACAGTCAAGATAAACCAAACTATCGAGCAGCTTTTCAAAGCCCTCGACCCATTCAAGTGATAAGAGTATGGCATAATTGCCTTTATCTCTTCTCACTTCATTCATAGCACTTAAACAAAAAGGAAACTAACATATACAATCGCGGCCGAAGCCTAAGCACCCTCACACAACGCAAGGGCTTCTTTAACTACACCAAATATCGAACAATTTAATAAGACAAACTGAAGCCGCAGGGTTACAGGCCTCAATGCGCCAACCCTCATAAGTTCCAAAGGAACCCCACAAAGAGAAAATTCCATGGTTTAACCAGGCTTACTGGAAACTTGTAGCTGCTGAAACTGCTTTGTACCAGAAGCCGCGCAGAAGGAAGGGCCATGACCTATTTCCAATAAATAAAACCACATTATTAAAATGTTTAAGCGAGATAATATTCCTATAACTGAAACAAACAGTAAAATGAAGAAGATTTGCAGTACTTTTTCTTACCTGAACTTTTTATGGAGACGCGACCACCAGCAGCAATGAGACAACCATCAACACAAAGAAGAAACTTCACTACACGCAGGGAGAGGAGGATTAACTTACGGCAACACTCAACCACAACCCATAAGAACAAGACTTCGACCCTACTAAAGGAGGGTTCGGTTACAGTCAAGGGTTTCAAGCTCGAACTAGTAAGACAGCTAAACCCCGTAGAGAGAACCGTTATCATACGTTTAACAACAAATCTTGAGGATGGCACCTCCTTAACGTGCCTTCGGACAGGTTTAGTAGAAGGATAACAACTAGAGAATAACCTTGCGGAGGAGCGGCACAACAAAGGTGCACCAGCACCATCGCATAGCGGCAAAAGGCCGAGAATTATGGTAGGAACAATAAGCTTAGGGTTCCTGGATGAGCCCCTTATAACTGTGCAGCACATGGCCACAATAGCGCCACATTGTAATTTAATAATTCACAAGCCGTGGGTTTGATTGTAAAGTTCCAAAAATCTTCTCTCCACGAGTATTATCATCACCTGCTCAATGATTTCCAAAGGTTCCACTTTACAACAATCCATGTAAACGCTGCATGGGAAATAAAAACACCTTATCATTTTAAACCCTAGCCTTTGTAATCATTGAGGTCGTGGAGAAGTTTAAGACGATCCTTGTACTTCTAGAGTTTGGTTTCTTGAAATCAATAACTATCTTTTTACTTCTTGGCTTGATTAGGATTATAACCCTTATGCTAAGGTAAGTATTTTCATTTCACCATAGCTTATAAAGGTTTGTAAAGGAGGCATTTCCTTTTAAAAGTTTGTAAAACATAAAGTTTGTAAAACATAAAGTTTGTAAAACATAAATTAAAAACTGAACTATAATTTGATCGTAGTTTGGTTAATTTATTCTAGGTCTCTTATTACATACCTTATCTTATGTTTTATGAAATTTTAAGTTCAATATACTTTTGGATTAACATAAAAGTATATTTTGGAAGATCATAAAGGAGGATATTAGAGTAAAAACTATGACTTTGGTTCTATTTTTATTAATAACGTCCATGGCTTATCTATGTTGGTTAAAACATTAACTTATGGTAGAAAGATACAAAAGGAGAGTAGTAACTACTATGTGGTGACAACTCTTGCTTAAGGTAATATCCTTAATCATAGTTTATAACTTGGCAAGTTTAGGCCACATTTTATTTATCTAGAAGTTTCACCACAATAAAATAGATAGGCCATATAATGATTTAAGAGATGCATTCTTTCACGAATTATAGTCTCTTAAGGACTTGTTCCATTTATAACATAAAAGGGATAGGACAAAACCTGTTTCAATAAGATATATATACTACTAAAGATAAGCTCTAGTTATGCTTGAAAACAGTTGATGAGTAAATCAGAACTCTATGCATCGACATTAGTATAGTTTTCTTAATGAGCAGCTTCAAGTAAAGTTGTAAACTCATTTAAACTTCAAAGTTTGAAAATGGAAACAGTATTACATAAACCCCTTATTAATTTACACTTACTATGTAACGTAATTGTATACAAATGAAATCATACTATAGATTTTATAACTCTGCCACTCTTACCTTGTTGTAAAGAGTCAGTAAGATATTTTTATACATCACGACTGTAATAGATATGGAATAGTTCCATAATCATCAAGAACCATAAATTACTTCTATTAGAAAGAAGGCCAGTTATTAAATGTACCTCAACAAGTGTTGGAATTTGTTTAACATTTATTTTCTTACTGAACTTTTCCTTTTGCGACAAACTTGTTTATACCTTAGAATTGCGACAAGCAGCACCAAAAACCTCTTACCTGTAATCTGTAAGAATAGAGAATCTATCTGCATTAGCTTGAAAGCTAAGTAAGCCCAGTTTTGCATGACAGTTCCACCTTGTGGTCGCAAAGAGAAACAAAATCAGTAAACTGAAAAAAACTGCTCTACCACTAAACATAACCAACAAATAATTCATAGTAATGAATTTGGTAACATATAACTAATCAAACAACTAGTGACTGCTTTTATTGAATTTATATGCTTTTTAAAAATTTTAATTTTTTCGAAAAATTTGGGGTTTTGACATGTGGTATCAGAGCATGGTTCAAATACTAGGCCTTGATGTAGCCCAACTAGTTTCCGTAGAACAGTAAAATAATGTACTAACCTATATTCTGTTTTATGTAAAGAACAGAAAATTTCGTTTTTTTCTGAAATTGACAGGCAGGTATGGAGAAGCTGGGAGAATATGCTCAGAAGGAGTCTCCAGACACAGAGACAAGGCAATTGCCTAGGGAACCTATGTTAGAAGAGGTGATTGCCCACTCCTCAGAACTGTTATAGACTGTAAAGGATTTGAATACTAAAATGGAATCAGTCAAGAAAGAGAATGAGAGGATTTTGAAGGCTCAGGAAGAGTTGAACCAAATTCTAATGGAAAAATTCCAAACTGAAGGAAGGAGCAAAAGATCAGAATCTGAGGAGGTTAGTCATCAAAGAAGGTCTAAAAAGGTGAAGTTGGTGAAAACTGAAAGTAGTTCATCATCTGAAGGGTTCCGTGAACAACAAAGCTACCACACTACTAGTGACAGTAGTGAGGCTAAGTTGTGTGATAGAAAGAAGAAGTACATACCATATGAGGAGATTTCAGGGGAGTTTAAAAAGACAAAGCCCCCAACTTTTAATGGAGAGACCGAAAAAGGGGAAGAAGCAGAGTCCTAGTTATCCGGGATGAGAAAGTATTTTCATATATACAATTAATTCAAATCAGCTGAAGGCAAGAATGGCAATCTAAAATCTCTCTGAAAAAGCAGACATATGGTGGCAAGATCTAAAGAAAGTCAAGGGTATCAGGGAAAAAGAAGTTAATTGGAGTACTTTTAAAAGGTACTTCAAGAAGAAATTTTTGTCCGAACAATATTATGAAGAAAGAGCTAAAGAATTTTACGAATTGAAGTTAGGTTCAATGACTATGAAGGATTTAAACAGTAAATTCTTAAGCTTGTTGAGTTATGTACCTTACTTAGTAGATGAGAAACCTAAAGTGCAGCGGTTTCTTAGCTGTCTACCATATCACATCAAGGACAGAATTGAGTATGATAACCCGAAGACTCTGGAGGAAGCCATGCGGAAGGCTAATTTCTATTTTGAACAGAACAAGAAGAAAGAAGGCTTAGCCAACTGGAAGGCTAAGAAAAACCACAATCAGCATGAGTTTAAGAAGAAGGAATTTGTACCCCAGAAGAATTTTAAGAATAATAAGAAAAGAAATTATTCTAACAATAAGAATTTCCAGGGAAATAGAAATGGTACATCCAATAATACGAATAACTTTAAGGGCAAGGAAACTGCAAGTAACCTTGGAAATTTCACTAAGAGTTTTGAACGAAAGGAGCCTGTTAAGTGCTGGGAATGTAATGGCCCGCACTATGCTTCGGTCTACCCAAACCGGAAAAAGTCAACTACAAATATTCACATTGTTCAAAAGGAAATGACCATTGGAGAACTCGCGAGGACTATGCCCAGAATAAATGCAGCATTGGAGAACCGCCAAGCTAATTATCAGACTTCCATGGTGGAAGTGGAAGGTATAATTAACCAAACCCCTGTAACCATTTTAATTGATCCAGGAGCTAGTCTTAGCTACATTGCACCTCAGATAGTAGAAAAATGTAATTTGTCTGTTGATAAATTTGATAATTCCTGGTTAGTTCAATTAGCTACAGGGGCAAAAATAAAAGTAAACTGTTTTGTGAAAGAATGTGCTTTACTTATGGATGAATTTCAAACTATAGTTAAGCTTAATGTTTTGCCACTTGTCTCATATGATTTACTAATCGGCATGGATTGGTTAGAGCAGCATAAGGTAGTTTTAAACTGTTACGACAAAACCTTTACGTGTGTAAATAGTAATGAACAACCAGTAAAGGTTAAGGCTATTCCTAGGAAAACTGTAATCAGGCAGATTTCTGCTTTACAACTTAAAAGAGCAGTTAGAAAAGGGTGTAAAGCCTATGCTGTAACTATTACATATGAGGCAAGTAAATCTAAAACAGATAAGTTAAAAATAGAAGATATTCCTGTTTTAAACAAATTTACCGACATATTTCCAGAAGAAATTCTAGGATTACCTCCTAGGAGGAAACTAGATTTCACTATTGAGATGGTGCCAAGTGTGGTACCTAGCTCGAAAGCCCCGTATCGAATGAATATTTTAGAACTTAATGAGTTAAAATCACAACTAAAGGAATTAATAGATAAGAAGTACATTTGACCAAGTGTGTCTCCTTAGGGGGCACTGGTCATCTTTGTCAAAAAGAAAGACAGAACTATGCGACTATGCATAAACTACCGTCAGCTAAATAAGATGACTATTAAAAACAGATATCCATTGCCCCGGATAGATGATTTGTTTGATCAGCTACGTGGAGCCACAATGTTCTCAAAGATAGACCTGAGGTCAGGATATCATCAGGTAAGAATTAAGGATGAAGATATCTTTAAGATAGCCTTTAGAACAAGGTATGGACATTCCGAGTTTGTCGTAATGCCATTTGGTCTTACCAATGCCCCAGCTGTCTTTATGTGCTAAATGAATAATATAATGCATAAATACTTATATAAATTTGTTGTTGTGTTTATCGACGACATCTTAATTTACTCTAAAACGGAAGAAGAACATAAACAACACCTAAAGATAGTTTTACAAGAGTTGCGAGAGCAACAACTCTTTGTGAAGTTTAGCAAGTGCGACTTCTTTAAGGATGAAATCCAGTACTTAGGTCACGTAGTGACTAAGGAAGGGATTTCAGTTGATCCTGAAAAGATTCGGGCAATCGAATATTGGCGGGTTCTAAAAGATGTAACAGATGTTAGGTCATTCATGGGAATTACCAGTTATTACCAGAGATTCATTGAAGGCTTTTCAAAAATAGCAAATCCGATCACTTCCTTGCAAAAGAAAGGAAAGAAATTTGATTAGAACGCAAAGTGTGAAGAAATTTTTAAGAAATTAAAAACCTTATTAACAAGTGCACCTATTATAAGAATAGCAGATCCTAATAAGGATTTCATGGTATGCACAGATGCCTATAATGATGGTTTAGGCGGTGTACTAACTCAAGATGGGCATGGCATTGCCTATGAGTCCAGGAAGTTAAAAATTCATGAAACGAATTACGCAACTTATGATTTAGAACTTGTGGCTGTTATACATGCCTTAAATATATGGTGACACCATTTAATAGGAAGAAAATTTATTTTAATGACTGATAATAAAGGAATGAAATATCCTTTAGATCAGCCTAACTTACATGCAAGACAAGTAAGGTGGTTAGCCTTCTTGAGTGAATATGATTTTGAAATCCAACACATAAAGGGTAAAGAAAATAAGGTGGCTGATGCTTTAAGCTGAAACACAAAGCTGAACTTTACAACAACAATCAACACTTGTGCTTCTGATTTAAATGAACAGCTTAAGGAAGGGGTAAAACATGATGAAATTTATCAGAAATTACAAGTTATAACTAAAGAAGAACCTGCAAAAATATTAATAAAAGGTTATAATCTAAATGAAGATGGATTTTTATTATTTAAGGATAAACTGTATGTGCCTAATGTGTCTAAGGTTAAGTTGTTGATTCTGGATGAAGTCCATAAAACAACTTACTCAGGACATCCAAGTTACCAAAAGACTGTAACCATGCTAAGAAAAGAATATTTTTGGCCTAATATGAAATCTAAAGTAGCTGAATACATTGCTAGATTTTTGGACTGTCAACAAGTGAAAACCGAACACCAACATCTAGCCGGTTTACTGCAACCTTTACCTATTCCTAGTTGGAAATGGGAAGTGATCAACTTAGATTTTATTACTGGATTGCCCAGAAATCAGAATCAAAATGACTCCATTATGGTGGTAGTTGACAAATTGAGCAAGACACCACATTTTATTCCTGTCAAAACTACTTACAAGGATGCTAATATAGCTGACATATTCTTAAAGCAGATCTTTCGGTTGCATGGAGTACCGAAAGTTATAATTTCAGACAGGGATCCTAAATTCACTGGGAATTTTTGGAAGTCCTTGTTTAAGGGATTAAATACAACATTGAATTTCAGCACCTCCTTCCATCCTCAAATAGATGGATAGACTAAAAGAGTGAATTAGGTGCTAGAGGATTTGTTAAGGATGTATGTTAAAGATCAGCTGGGTAAGTGGGAAGACTACTTGCATCTAGCATAGTTTGCATATAATAATAACTATCAGTCATCAGCTAAGTTTAGTCCATTTGAAATTTTGTATGGACGTAAATGCAACACTCCTATCTCTTGTAATAATCCAGTAGATAGATTAGTGTTAGGACCAGAATTATTGAAGGAAATGGAGATAATTGTAAAACAAGTGCAGGAAAATTTGAAGGTGGCACAGGATCGGCAAAAGAGCCAAGCAGATTTGAAAAGAACTCCCAAGGAGTTACAGGTAGGTGAGCACGTGTTTATAAAGGTAAGACCAAAGAAAATCTCTCTAAGACTGGGAAGTTGTGCAAAGCTCGCACCACGTTACTGTGGTCAGTTTGAAATTTTAACTAGAATTGGTCAAGTTGCATATCAGCTAGCATTACCACCTAACTTGAAAGTGCATAATGTTTTCCATATCTCTATTTTGAAAAAGTATGTTCATGATGCTACTCATGTGGTTGATTGGAATGTTGTACAGGTGGAACCAGAAGGAGAAATTCTAGTGGAACCGGACTGTATCCTCAGGAGGAGGGAAATTACTCTACGAAATTGCACCATTGGATAGGTGAAGGTGCAATGGAAGCACCTTAGTTCTAAAGAAGCTACCTAGGAACTGGAAAGTAAGATGTGGGAGGCATACCCGAATCTATTCCAGGAGGTTGTAGAGGATGAAGAATAAGTAACATCGAGGATGATGTTACATTTTAAGGGGGTGTGTACGTCACATACCCCAATTTTGTAAAATAATGCTAATTGTTTTAATTATATTTCCTAACACATTATGTTGAATTTAATACTAAGTAGGAACTGATGACTCAGCAGAGTCAAAATAAGTGGAATGTAATTCTGAATATTTTATTATTTATAAATAAAAAATGGAGACAACAGCATGGGAGAGCTGTTAATAAGAGGTTACTGGTCAAACTGGTGGAAGGAATTAGGTGGAGGGAAAAAGACAAGTGGCAGCATCCTCAAACACTTCCTAGGTTGCAGGTGGCAAATTCCCTACAATTGGGGTCATGATTCCCCAAGAAAGTGGGATCAGAGCAGGTGGCTCAATAAATGACAACTAACCCAAAAAGACCTAGGCAATCTTTTAAAAAGTACCCAATGAATAGAGATGAGGTTGCTCAGATATTTTCTAGAGAAGAATCATTCAGGTGGAATGCTATTCAGGAAATTCATTGGGAAAAAAGGGAAAAAAAATAGTAAGGAAGATGTTCTGAGAGGAATGCTGCAGTAAATTGGTCTGTTATAGCTTGTTAAGCTGGCAGAACTTACTGATAAGTTCAGGGTTGTATTAAGTCTGAAGACTGGTACTAGATTATTGCTGCACCTAGTTCTAGCAAGGGAGACCAGAGCAAGCTCGGGGGTCCTGAGGAGTCTCTGTTTGAGCACTCTCCAAGAGTTGGTAGGGAGGAACAGCCTCCCATTGCTGTTGTTGTCCAAGTTCAAGAATCAGGTTCTGCCATCTATAAATCTTTTGTTTTTGTTTATATATTTGGGTATGATTGAATGTCATGTTTATAGCTGACGGAGTAAAGATGTAGATGATTTAGTAATGAAATTGTTTTTAAATTGTTAAGTAATAGAATATTTTATGAATAACAATACCCCCCTATGTTTTTCCTCATCTGGAGGGACCAGACCGTACTCCAGCACAAGGGAGGAATTTATAAATAAAGATTGTATGATGAAAATGTAGAAAAAAAGTGTTAATAGAATTTATGGAATATTTCTTTTATTTTGATTGTCAGAAAAAATAGCTTTTATACCAGTGGTAGTGTTAAAACCTGACTTAGACAGTCAGCTTATTAGAAACAGAGAAGAAGTTGTATTATTTTTTGACAGTAGTTACTATTAGTAATCTCATGGCTTATTTGAATTTCAAGAAGAGTATAATAGTTAACTAGAGTAGGATTAAGTTGCATAAAGATGCTTTACAGCCTACATCTTTACCTTTTAACCACTGCAAGTATAATATTCAAATTGAACAAAGTATAGCTAGAATCTCTATCTACTCCTACAGGTATTTTAGTATTAGCAGAATTTACCTTTGAAAAGTAATACATACTATTCATTTATTTCTGTTCTACTTAGTTAAATTTAAATAAAAACATATAACTGCTAACCTATACTATTCAAGATATTAACAGTATAGAACATGGTTAGTTCTTTTACTTTCCTTTCTTTACAAACATTAAGTTGTAACATAAAGCTAGATATTATGGAATACAGAAAGTAATTCTACAAAGTATTGAATACTGTAAGTATAAGAACCTGATAACAACAAGATAGCATTAGATTACTTTATTCTATGAGTATAAATAATAAGGAATAAATTACTATTTCCCTATATCCTTACAAAAGAAACTAAGTATAGATAATAATAAAAGTAATAGTACTCGAGTTAAGGTAACAACGTTATTATCATAAATAATAGTTACTATCTTATTATTTACTCTATAAGGATAGTATTTTTAGGTAAATACAGTATTCCCTTCACTCATTGTTTGTAAACCAGAATTATAATATAAATTCTATACTTAAGATTTATTAACAGTTCTTAATAATTTTCTTTAAAAAAAATATAGATCCAGCTGTTATATTATGAAGGGTAATAGTTCTAAGTATTTACTCTTCATTAATAATAAAGTAAATCAATACTTAAACATTGTACAGGAAAACTCATCAATTAATTTTAAAATACTATAGGTAGAAATCAAGTATATTACCGCGCAGGATTTAATTCAACAGTGTAGAATGCTCGATTTATCGAGCTTAATAAGTATTATAAAACTTAACTAATAACCCCGCAATTTACAGAAGAGTATTACAAATCAACAATGATTTTAAAAGAAGAGGCTGTAAGTATTTCTTTTACTGTTGAATTAGGGTTTAACCCTATTAATCCAAAATAGACAATAAAAACCACAACTGTGCAGCCAAGACAGTATTTTACTCATGGCCGCATTTTAAAATCAACAGAGTAAGGCTGTCAGAATCCTGTTCCTTATTTATTTATACATAGTTTTACAAATCAAGGATAAATGCGGTAAATATTTTCCTACTGACGAGCCTCAATTACTATAGTTATACATAAATAAACATATAGATTTCAGTACTGTAATATAAACAAGAATTATAGAAAAGAAGAACGGTATTAATAACTTATATTATAGACTGACGGTAAAAAAAAACCTATAAATTCTAATTTACAACAGAAGTAGAAGTCATGGGTTATAAACCCTTTTTCATTTTAGGCTCAAGGCCCCTTGTATTTTTTTTACACAGTCAAGATAAACCAAATTATCGAGCAGCTTTTCAAAGTCCTCGACCCATTCAAGTGATAAGAGTATGGAATAATTGCCTTGATCTCTTCTCACTTCATTCACAGCACTTAAACAAAAAGGAAACTAACATATACAATCACGGCTGAAGCCTGAGCACCCTCGCACAACGCAAGGGATTATTTAACTACACCAAATATTGAACAGTTTAACAAGACAAACTGAAGCCGTAGGATTACAGGCCTCAATGCGCCAACCCTCATAAGTTCCAAAGGATCCCCACAAAGATAAAATTCCATGGTTTAACCAGGCTTACCGGAAACTTGTAGCTGCTGAAACTGCTTTGTACCAAAAGCCGCGCAGAAGGAAGGGCCATGACCTGTTTCCAACAACTGAAACAAACAGTAAAATGAAGAAGATTTGCAGTACTTTTTCTTACCTGAAATTTTTATGGAGACGCGGCCACCAGTAGAAATGAGACAACCATCAAAACAAAGAAGAAACTTCACTGCAGGCAGGGAGAGGAGGATTAACTTACCGCAACACTCAACTGCAACCCATAAGAACAAGACTTCGACCCTACTAAAGGAAGGTTCGGTTACAGTCAAGGGTTTCAAGCTTGAAATGGTAAGACAGCTAAATTCCAAAGAGAGAACCGTTATCATAGGTTTAACAACAAATCTTGAGGACGACACCTCCTTAACGTGCCTTTGGACAGGTTTAGTAGAATGATAACAACTGGAGAATAACGCTACGGAGCAGTGGTGCAACAAAGTTGCACCAGCACCATCGCAGAACGGCAGGAGGCCGAGAATTATGGTAGGAACAATAAGCTTAGGGTTCGTGGATGAGCCCCTTATAACCGTGTAGCACATGGCCACAATAGCGCCACATTGTAGTTTAATAATTCACAAGTCGTGGGTTTGATTGTAAAGTTCCAAAAATATTCTCTCCACGAGTATTATCATCGCCTGCTCAATGATTTCCGAAGGTTCCACTTTACAACAATCCATGTAAACGCTGCATGGGAAATAAAAACACCTTATCATTTTAAACCCTAGCCTTTGTAATCATCCAGGTCGTGGAGAAGTTTACGATGACCCTTGTACTTCTAGAGTTTGGTTTCTTGAAATCAATAACTATCTTTTTACTTCTTGGCTTGATTAGGATTATAACCCTTATGCTAAGGTAAGTATTTTAATTTCACCATAGCTTATAAAGGTTTGTAAAGGAGGCATTTCCTTTAAAAAGTTTGTAAAACATAAATTAAAAACTGAACTATAATTTGATTGTAGTTTGGTTAATTTATTCTAGGTCTCTTATTACATACCTTATCTTATGTTTTATGAGATGTTAAGTTCAATATACTTTTGGATTAACATAAAAGTATATTTTGGAAGATCATAAAGGAGGATATTAGAGTAAAAACTATGACTTTGGTTCTATTGTTATTAATAACCTCCATGGCTTATCTATATTGGTTAAAACAGTAACTTTTGGTAGAAAGATACAAAAGGAGAGTAGTAACTACTATGTGGTAACAGCTCTTGCTTAAGGTAATATCCTTAATCATAGTTTATAACTTGGCAAGTTTAGGGCACATTTTATTTATCTAGAAGTTTCACCATAGTAAAATAGATAGTCCATATAATGATTTAAGAGATGCATTCTTTCACGAATTATAGTCCCTTAAGGACTTGGTCCGTTTATAACATAAAAGGGATAGGACAAAACCTGTTTCAATAAAATATTTATACTACTAAAGATAAGCTCCAGTTATGCTTGAAAACAGTTGATGAGTAAATCAGAACTCTATGCATCGACATAAGTATAGTTTTATTAATAATCAGCTTGAGGTAAGGTTGTAAACTCATTTAAATTTCAAAGTTTGAAAATGGAAATAGTATTACATAAACCCCTTATCAATTTACACTTACTATGTAATGTAATTGTATACAAAAGAAATCATACTATAGATTTTATAACTTTGCCACTCTTACCTTGTTGTAAAGTGTCAGTAAGATATTTTTTATACATCACAACTGTAATAGATATGGAATAGTTCCGTAATCATCAAGAACCATAAATTACTTCTATTAGAAAGAAGGCCAGTTATTAAATGTACCTCAACAAGCGTTGGAATTTGTTTAACATTTATTTTCTTACTGAACTTTTCCTTTTGCGACGAACTTGTTTATACCTTAAAATTGTGACAAGCAGGACCAAAAAGCTCTTACCTGTAATCTGTAAGAACAGAGAGTCTATCTGCATTAGCTCGAAAGCTAAGTAAGCCGAGTTTTGCATGACAGTTCCACCTTGTGGTCGCAAAGAGAAACCAAATCAGTAAACTGAAAAACACTGCTCTACCGCTAAACATAACCAACAAATAATTCAGATAATGAATTTGGTAACATATAACTAATCAAACAATTAGTGACTGCTTTTATTGAATTTATATGCTTTTTTAAAATTTTAATTTTTTAAGAAAAATTGGGGTTTTGACAGAACCACTTATCTCTGCTCATATAATTTTCATATGACTTTATTAACAAAATCTTAAAATCTATTCAAGAAAATAAAAAATTCTCAGTCTAATAAAAACCATTATCTGATTTATATTCGCAAGTATAATTCAGAATTATTCCCATCTCTGTCAATAAGGATCTTGTTAAAGATAAGCTTAAGAATATCCTAGTCAAAACAAAGTACTCATAGTAATGATAATCGGAACCATAAGTATAAGATATAGGAATTTACTTCTCTGAAAAATCTCTAGAATCTGTTCCATTTATTGTATTTTTTTTTCTAAACTACAAATTAGAAACAATTTTTTTTTGACTAAAGACTACTATCTAGGCATGATAACTTGATGTGAAATTATCATTCACGAGAACTTCCTAGAATAAGAAAGTCGGCTTGTGATGAGACCTCCTATCCCTTGATATTTTGACCAAGAGCCATCACTTTGATGATAAAAAATGAAGTTATACTAGACAACACTGATGATCATGATTAGGTCGATTCGTGATGAGACCTCATATTCTTCGATCAAAGTTATGTTTCACTTTATTGAGTTTGAAAGTTTATTTTTTATAAAATAAGAGACCACTACCCAGCATGGTAACCAAATGGTAATGTCAATCACTAATATCACTAGAAAATGAATCAGTTGGCTCGTGATGAGACCCCCTATCTCTTGACCTCACGACCAAGGGCCATCATCAATTTCTTGATAATTTCATACTGATGATATTTATGATCTTGATCGGATTGGATTATTACTAAGACCTTTCGTCTCTTATTTTAAACTTTGGATTTTTATTGAATGGAACAGATCTAAAATTTTTCCAGATTGTAAACAACTTTTAAAAAAAAATGACTGATGATAAATATCCATAAAGATTATTTTTTAAAGTACAAAGTTTTGAAAAAGACATTAATCAGCCATCATAATTGTCAAAAGAAATAGGTGAATTAGGGATAATCGAAACCATATTTCCAAATATTTTCAAACAATGATAGGTTCTTAATAGACTTAAGAAATTCTTATCATTCTAAATCAATTTTTAAAAGACTTAGTTTAACACCGCAATTTTAAACTAATGAACAAATCGGGTTTAGGCCACGTGACCTATTTATTTACAAATGTCCTCTAAAAAACATATGTACATTAGCGATTGATTATTTGAAAACATTTATAGAGATTTGACAATCTTATGTACAAATGATTGACAGATCATGATATTTGACTAGAAGGATCTATCAATTCTAAATTTAAGAAAATCAATCCTAAAATGGATTTCAAGAGTATTTACACATGGATCAAATGAAATTTGAATGTACATGAGAATTAGGAAGTTATCATAATTCTGTTTGATAAAATATTGTACAGAAATATCAACAATCTTATAAAGTTTTGTGATGATAATATATACAGAAAATTCTAAAATTTAGAAATTATTTACAAACAAAAATTGGTTGAAAATAAAGGAATAAAAGCTGTACAATAATTAACAAAATAAGCAAGCTTATATAAAAAATTATATACATATTCAAAGCCTGAAGAAATCAGTAGAAATATTTTTTTTAAGATCAGTTCATTAATTGGAAATGTTTCGAACTGACCTTCTAAGGTTTGCAAACGGAAAGTACTTGGATCTATCTTCTCGGGAATGACAAATGGGCCTAACCAAAGTTTTTGGAACTTGGTGTTATGGAGAGAAATTCCTATGGCTTGGGGTACCACAACAGACAGCTAGACTCCAAAAATCAATCTTTCCCAATATGCAATAGAAATAAAAACATCTAACACTAAAGGATCGAACCTCATACCTTATTCCGGACGGTTGAAGTAGATCCCCATTGAGCTTTCCAACCTTCAGCTTCAATTGTTATAGCATGTCCTCAACAACAAGTAAACAATACAAGCATACTATATTTCATGGTGTTAGATCTATTATAGCATATATAATCAATAATGTATAAGTATTTGACATATTCCAATGGATACAACATTCATTCAAATACACATTACTGGACAGGAAAAGATATTTCTGTTAATATGAATCAGATATTACAAGTGACAACCTCTGATGGCACATCTGCGAACTGGAGAAACTGAATCCCGCACTTGGCCTCCACCACCTCAATCCTCCATCACTTAGATAGCAAGCTTACTAGCAAAAGGAAAGCTTGGGAAGAACACAACAGTGCTCCAAGGGACAAAGGGATGTAGACTCAAGCATAAGTTCTGGCAACAATGGACTATAGTTTCGATGCTCTCAATTCTCTCCTATGCTTTCAATGTCTCAATGGTTCCTTATATAGATTTTCAAATGGATACTGAAAGGTCGAATCCGTGCGATCTCAAGGCATATGAAAGGCCAGGAGTCATATGAGTCGGATCCAAGTCAAGGAACACTCCAAAGGATTTTGGATTATGTACACATCCCGATGTACATGACTATAGAGGGAATATCCGCGTATGTACGCGGTTATCGGGGAAAATTCCGTGTATATCATTTTTCTAATGTTTTTAAGGATGGTCGATGATACATCAAAAGACAACAATTGGTCCATATGGGCTAATGAGTCTGCAGCAGGACAGGGGAAGGCCATACAATGTGTGATTCACCTAGTGTGGTGAAATCCGCTATAACAGATGCCCCCTAATGTATGAGATCAGAGGGGTTATACAATGGCCGAAATACATTATAAGTCCATCCCAGAAGTGAAGTGATGAAGGTACCCAAATGGAAGACCAGCCACCCAATTAGCATAATACCATAATACAACTCTGCATATAACTGCAAGTACATATAGCAGTCCCGGATACGTAAGAGTAGAATGGCCATGAATAGGCATGAAACATGATAACACATAGATGTGGTGATCGCCACGTACAATATACATAGATCAGAATCTCCATGATGAATATATACAAAGTACAATGATCTCCACAAAGGCTGAAGATATATAACAGATCAAGATCTCCATAGTGGCTGGAAATGTCTGACATATACTGGAACAAGTCACGAGAGCTGAAATCTCATGAACACTGACACGATCAAGGAGGTAGCATATAGTGGATGCCACCAATCTAGAAGGTCTTCTATACAAATCGCTACGAGTACATGTCCTACTATGCGAATAGAGGTGTCGAGGTCGAACATAGTAGTCCATCGTCTGATTACCGGTCATTGATGTATAACGTTAATAGACATGAGATCACCCACTGATAATGAAAATGGGAATCAAGGTACTAGAGTGCAAACTAACAAGTGTGAATAAATGTGTTGAGGTTGAACACTTGAGAGAATCCATTGATCAGGGGACATTGATGTATTCCCAAAACTGTTGATGGCGAGAGAACCTGCCACTGATGACTGCAAGTCTCAAGGCACTCAAAATGACTCTAGACTCCAATCCCAGAATAAATGATCTAAAGTCGATGGGATGAAATCCGCTGGAAGGAGGGCATTAGGGCATCCCCCATCATCCAACACGAGGTACTCAGCAAGGCTGTATAATATGGAAGAACTCGATCATAAGGTCCACGAACCAGTAACTGTATCGGGAATGGCCGACATGCAAAGTCAAGATAACTAAGGAATGGCCGACTCAGGTTTCAACTTCCTTTGAACAAGAGCATAATGGCGTATGGTGACTGAATGAAGGCAGCATAGACTCGATATACAAACTGGGACATCTCTATGATGCAGGAGGCATCAATAGAGGCTCCATAGGGACTGGAAGCTTAACCAGTCGGTGGAGATAAAACTCAGATAACGAGTACAGCTCCTAAGTCAAACTAACCCAACCAATGGATGTGATATACAGTGCTCTGTTCAAAGGCGACACGACTCGACAGCTGCCAAAGATAATATCTTTTCTTGTCCAGCTTTTTGGTTTTTTTATTTTTTTGGTCTTTTTCAATTATTTGAAAATCTTGAAAAAAGAATAAACTAGCTTTATAGTTACAAACTAGGAGGTGACGAGTGTCATTTAGGGAAAACAAACTAGTTCCAAGTAGTGGAACATACCTATGATCAATGCAAGGATACATGTGTAGGATCTCAAAACTCAGGGGAAAATCCCCTCCCTGTAAAAGGGAATCAAGCTGCGAAGGATATAAATAAAGGCTCTGCATGGCTAGACATGAGAGAAGCTCGGGCTATATGGCTGAAACGCAATGTCAGGGGAGCTAGCATAAAGCTCAATACGACAGGCAAAGCTCATGATAATGCATCCACAACTTGATACAAGGGGAGTCTGGGGGGTCATGGCCAGCATAAGATCAAGAGCAGTATGAGGCTCTTGCTAAATGTCATGGCAATACTATACAACGGACTCCCACACCCTAAAGGGGGAAACATCGGCATGGGCACCAAATGCAAATAAGGCGCTAACTATGGCACCCATGTAAGGTGAGGCTCTACCACTCATATCATGCCACTTCTATAGCAGCAAGAAGGTTCCGTGACATAATAGAGTGGGTTTTTACCTAAGGATATAGTGACATGATCATAAGGTCATGCAAAATGCAAATGGTGGTGAGCCTAACCTATATGCCAGTATAGACATTATACCTGAGATCAGTACAAACGGGTCAATCCAAAGGCTGAAACGGCGTTGAAAATGGTCTTCTACATCACCAATTAGGTCAGAAATGGTCCAAAAAGGTTAGAAACGGTCAAAACTATAGGAAAGGGGGTAAAAATTTTCAAATATTTGAAAGTTTCTCTATAAATAGTAAAAAATAGAAATCATTTGAAACTTTTACCCATTTGAGCTCTGATATTCAACTGCAAATTCCAGGAGGTCCAGCCTGCAGAATTCACAACCGATTCTTCTAGGTATTTACTCATGTTCTCTGCTTGCATTTCAATACAATTTTTATGATTTTTCATGGTCACATGAATTTTTTAAGGCCTAAATTACATGAGCGCTACGGCCCACGCGGGTATCGAGGCTTTTTCCGCGTATAGGGCTGTCTATATGTGGAAAAGGGACCAGAAACCGCGTACATACGTGGCTGTTGTGAAAACAGCCGCGTATGACGCCATGCACTAAGATTTACATGAATCTAATGGAAATTTTGGTCAAATTCTCATGCAGGATGGTACTAGAGTGGCGTGAACGCGAGCATGGTGATGTAGAGGAAGCAGTAAGGGCTGATAGAATGGCTCAAGAAGCTCTAAGAAGATGTGGACTCTACAAGTTTTGGTGCCTAGGAGGCTTGAGGGCCAAACCAGGACTACTATAGATGCTTGTAGACTATTGGGATCCGGACTCAGAGTCCTTCCGGCTAGACGACATGTCCCTCACCATTAAGGTGGAGGATATCTACTTTGTCACAGGTCTATCACGTCAAGGTGAGGTGGTGAACCTTCATGCCCGCAGAGGGCTAGGTCATGGGCTGACTATCGATGAGTACATAGCTGTGTACTGCTACCCAGAGATGGAGAAGGTGGGGAGCCAAGTTCCCACCAACGCTATACAGGTGCTAGGACTAAAGGCCATACTACTGATGCTGGGCAGGATAGCAGGCTTAGCATCACTCCATCAGGCCTCTCGGCCACTGATGTTCTATGCGGTGGAGTGCATGACACCAACCATCTATGACTAGAGCAATTCCCTACTGAGAAACATGAAACATCAGCTCAGGGAGTGCAAGGCAGGTAGGATACGGAACTTCGGGTTCAGCAGTATCTTGAGCACGTTTTTCTTCGAGCGTGTTCCAGGATTGCGCCCTAGAGTGGATGTTCCTCTCCACGGGGTTCAAGATCTGGCCCAACAACATTGGGCAGACGTGATGCGCAGACTGGGGGGTGGTAGGGTGGCCAACCCTTATCCAGCATACTTTTTTCCATGGTGGCGATGACAGATTGTTGCCATAAAGGACTACCCTTATGTAGGGATAGACTTCCGGGGAGACTCGCACATGCCATTACCACCAGGGTCAGCATATGGAGACATAGGTAACGAATCTCGACCCTTACCCTTTTTAAAATTTTTGAATTATTTAATTTTTTTGTGTTTTCTTGATTAATGGAATCAAAAAGACATATTTTTGGGTGACAATACATAGTGACATCTACCATTCATGTGCATATGTGGGACCACGGTGACCAAAAGGGCTTCCCACGTCATAGACAGAGGGGAAGAGGAGATGATATCACCGGTGTGGATGCGGAGCGAACGCTCCAGAGCATCCATACCAACTTCGTACGACTGACTCACAGGATTCCCATGGCGCAAGTTGAGGACTTGCCTGAGGCTATGCAGAGACAGGTGGTGGGTGTACCACGTGCATGGGTGCGTTTATTCCGGTGGCTAGCTAGAGCCATGGTGACATATCATGATCACAACCCTCATCCACCTCCACAGGACTAGACACCTGGGAGTGTATCTATTTTGTACTACCGTGTATATGATGGTGGCTTTCAGAGCCCCAATTTTGTATTATGACACTATGTATTACCACATTTTTGATGTATATAATTTTTTTTTATGGTGATCGTTTTATTTATTCACATGTGTAAAAATGGTGTTTATGATTAATTTATAATGAATGAAACAAATGCCAATCTGACACATAGTTAGCATATGAGTTAGCAATTTGATTAAAATTTCTTGGAATGTGTATATATGTTATGTTCTCAAATTGTCGTTCTAGCAATCTCACACGTAAGAATCTCCTCAATAACATCGGATCTCTAACATGGTACAAACCATTTAGCTGTGACACTACTAACTCTGAATCAAGACGTACCTCAAGAGAGAGAAAACCATGCGAAATGGCATCCCGTAGAAGCTCGATAGTGGCGCTATATTCAGCAACATTGTTGGAAGATGGCCGTAGACATACACCTCCTGAAGACAGTACATGACCCATAGGAGTAAAAATCACCCAAGCAGCTGAGGCTGAGTGTTGAGTGTGATGGCTTGCACCATCCGCGAATCCTACGAAGGTGGAAGATTCCCTTGACATCTGCCACAAGAAATGGAAACTAATCACAAACCCGATCACGATAAACAAGACCTAACTCTGCAAAAAAGCTGTACAATAATATACAACAAACAACCTTGGCTAAAGATTATGCATAGTATTTTTTAAGATAGAGCCCATTTCTAGGCTCCGCCAAGGTTGTCCCTTCGTAATCCACTAACTCGTAGGCACCCTTCTCTAATACTCGCTTGACCACGTAAGGACCACGCCACATAGGATTGAACTTCCCTGCCCCCAAGGGTTCTTTCGATTGATCCCACAAAAGGACCAAGTCTCCCTCACTAAACACTCTCGGACGGACAGACTTATCGTACTGGGCCTTCACGCGACGCTTATTAATCTCTAGAGTCACCAAGGCATCTCTACGCTGCTCATCGAGTTGCTCAAGGTGAACCAAACGCTCCTCCAAAGGTGAAGTGTCTGGTAAGAGTTCTACGGCTAACTTCAACGAAGGAATATTGCATTCAACCGGCAATATTGACTCCACTCCATGAATAAGCTGATATGGAGAAAAACCAGTGGCAGTCTTTACCATGGTTCGGTATGCCCACAAAGCAGGGTACAACATAATATGCCAATTCGTCTTGCTTTGTGCGATGGTTCGTTGGAGAATGGAATTAAGTGATTTATTCACTGCTTCAACCTGTCCATTCGCTTGAGGATAGTAAGAAGAGGAGTGCTCTTGCTTATATCCTAACTTGGAGGCCAACTCTTCCATCCTACGGTTCTGAAAGTGTGAGCCATGGTCAGTGACAAGCTCTCTCGGAATCCCGAACCCAGAGATGATTTGGTTGAATACGAAGTGAGCAGCTGTGTCACCGTCAGATTTTACTGTAGGCATTGCCTCAGCCCATTTCGTGAAGTAATCGACAGCCACTATGATATGATGGTGCCCCCCAGCCGAAGCTGGGTTGCAATCCATAAAATCTAGCCCCCACTTGGTGAAGGGCCAGCGGTGATAATAGGGTGTAACGGGGCAGGTTTCTAGAGCATGTTACGTGCAAACACCTGGCAAGGGTGGCACCTCTTGACCGCTTCAATACAATCCTTGAAGATCGACGGCCATAAATATCTTGCTCTCAAAATATTTTGAGCTGTAGAAAGCCCAGATAAATGACCACCACACGCCCCTCCGTGGCAATCATTAAGCACTACCTCAGCCTCATCATGAGTTAAACAACATCGTAAAAGGGAATCTACTCCATGGCGGTACAAAGTATTGTCCACTATGAGGTAGTTCTTGGAAACGTGACGTAATCAACATCGCTCATCTCGCGAGAGGTGAGTAGGGGTCCTCTGCATTTGCAAATATACTATAATATCACCGTACAATGGGTCAATCGTTGAGATCAAGAAAATGTGTTCATCAACAAACGTATCTTCACATACTGACTCCTCATCCTCGCTCGGAAAATCCGATCTGAGCTCTGCAAAGATTAAATATTTATTCGATTTTGCCGAAACAAAATCGAGATCAAACTCTTGCAGGATGACAATCCATTTATTATATTTTCCCCCAATCATCCTACGTGTGAGGACGAACTGAAATGGATTGACATGGGCAACAACCAAGGTTTGGCGAAGGAGAATATAATGTCTTAAATGCTGCACCGCATGTACAGTAGCTAAGGCAAGCTTCTCGACATGAGAATACCGAATCTCTGCATCAATAAGGTTTCAGCTCAGATAATATATGACATGCTCCTAGAGCTCCTCATCCTCGTGAACCAAAACCATCCCAATCGTCTATAAATACGCGGCCACATATAATAGGAAATCACGGCTATAATTCGGAGGACTAATCACCGGGGCCGATTCTAGGGCTTGCTTAAGTGCATCGAAGGACTCCTGGGCTCGCTCATCCCATTCAAAGGGAGTATCCTTCTTCAGGAGATGCATGAAACCTCTAGTCAAATTGGATAAATTGACCACAAATATTTGTAGGAAGTTTGCCATGCCTTGCAAACACTGAAGATGATGAATATTTCACGGGGGAGACAATTGAAGTATTGCCTCCACCTTCAAAGTGTCGACTCTTATACCCTCTTTCGAAACAATAAATCCTAATAACTGACCTGATTTCACACAAAAGATGCACTTATGAGGGTTTAATCTAACAGCATAGTGTCGGCATCTTTCGAACACCAATCTCAAGTGATAAGAATGACGCATCCTCATGCGAGAATGAGCAGCGAGGTCATCCAAAAATACTTCAATAATGGACTTGAGATCGTGGAAAATCAAGGTCATAGCCCGCTGAAACGTAGCTCCGACATTTTTAAGGCCGAAAGGAAAAATGTTCCCCAAGGAAAAATGAATGCGGTCTTATGTTGGTCCTCGGGTTTAATTTGAATCTGATTATATCCGAAAAAACCGTCCATAAAGGAGAACACATCGCTACCCACACACTCATCCAAAATCTGATCTATAAACGGTGTGGGGAAGTTATCCTTAGGACAGGCACGATTTAAATCACGGAAATCAGTGCATATACGGATCGCTCCTTGCTTCTTATCCACCGGAACGAGATTTGAAACCCACTCCGTCAAGGTAACGGGATAGATGAAACCAACTTTCAATAGCTTCTCTATCTTTGCCTTTATGGCGGGTGCTTTCCTAGGATTTACCGTGCGTAAACGCTGTCGAACAGGCTTCGCATTGGGGTAAGTATTAATTTCGTTTTCGACAATCCGAGGGTCAATCCCTGGCATGTCATCGTAAGACCAAGCAAAAATATCGCGGAATTCCTTGAACAACTCGGTATACTCAGGAATCTCATCTTGGGAACAATCCACCCCAATGTACACATTCTCAATTGTACCAGGGTTGCGAGAAATGTTGATAGGCATAGTTGACGATATGTTTGGCATGTTCCCATCATCCATCTGACTAGGAGAGCTTAATGGAATCATGGGTCTACCAACTTTCTGTCTAAGAATCTCCCTATAATCCTCATTCTCCAAAAGGTCAAGCTCTAGAAGGAAATATGATCTATGATGAAGTTCCTCCCATG
The DNA here is from genome assembly GCA_001517045.1 of Pseudotsuga menziesii. NCBI lineage: Eukaryota > Viridiplantae > Streptophyta > Pinopsida > Pinales > Pinaceae > Pseudotsuga > Pseudotsuga menziesii. Next base: position 32,447 of record LPNX010192081.1, on the reverse strand, counting down.
GTGGCTCAACTCCCGACATGGCCTCGATGATCGCTTCATCTGAAGGGAAAACCGTATCAAGGAAATTGTGGGCATGAGAAGAATATACTGCCCATGCCGGCAGCATATAGGGGTCTTCCTCCTCTGTCTGTGAAGAAGAAGAACAAGGCTCTGCAGCAGATTGAAGATTATCTTGGTAAGCTATCATGACTGCAGGCAACAACACGCTCGTCTCAATGGGCTCACTCAAATGACTCGGTGAAGGAAGAATCCAAGGATCTCCCATATGACTTGTGTGAAAAGGCACCGATCTCGTAGACGTCGAAGCACCATCGAACCTAGCTCCTATCATGAGGACGGGTGCAGGACAACTAAAGGTTCCCATGAGGGACGGATACATACCTACACCCACACTCCCAGTTTCCGGCTAGGAATGTTCAACTTTTGGAACTGAAGCTTCCAAAGATGCAGTAACAGGCAGATTCTGGAATGCCATCTGATCAATCGTTACAATCTTCCCATTATGAGGAAAACATACAACGCGAAATACGGAAGACGCAACGACTTGCATACTATACATCCAATTCCTTCCCAACAAGAGATTGTAGTCGAGGGGTGCATCAACCACCTTGACCTCTATCGCAATGGTCTTCCCTCCCAAACGGACTTTAAGAGAAGGAAGGATACTGTGTGGCCTAAACGATCTCCCATCAAAAGCAGTTAACATGGTCATAAACTTTGACAACTCAGGAGAACCAAGACCCTTCCAACAAGACAAAGACATCATAGAAGCAGCAGTGCCCTTGTCAATCACAGTACGCTTGACGATCATATTAAGACATTCTACATGCACCAAAAGGGACACATAGTAGGGAAAGCGAGGCTGATGTCTTGCGGTTTCAAATTTGATCACTGAGGAAGAATCATCACCATTCACACCAAGAGCAGAAATAAAAGGCTTCCTTTGCGACGGAAAACTCTGAAACACCTCCAATGCAGACATCGCACAAGGAGTATGACCCAAGTCCTCGACAACTGAATAGTTCTGGGTGGCTCGGGCATTTGGATTATGCCCCGAACACTTAAGTACCCCCTTAGGAATGCGAGGTGCAGCTTCAGGTTTATCCACAGGTTTCTCAATACGCAAAGGGGTTCCTGGTGGATCAGGTTCTTTGCCTGGGTTGGGTTGTGACGAAGAATAATCTTTCACACGCGTCACAACTTTCATGGCACGGACCATATTAATGGACCCACGACCACTAGTTTCAGGTGGATCTTCATCACTAGATTGATCCTGGGACTTCGAGTTCATATTTTGGTTATGCGGTAAAGGGTTCGTTAACACAGCTGGGCCCTGTGCTATGAAATTCGAAGCTTCATCCATCCTAGGGCACAAGTAAGTGAGGTGATCATCCTTACAAAGCTTGCAAGGTAACTTAACCTTACGTTTATTCTTCTTGTCCCCCCAGAATTTTCATTGTTCTTGTCATTATTGTTGGCATTCTCATTTTTATTCCCACGCTTCTTATTATTATTTTTACCCTTTTTTCGATTCTGTCCGGGTTGTTGGTTACCCTTCTGTTCGGACGATTGCACAGCAAGTACATTTGCTGCTTGGGCAGGCTGAGACGAAGCCGTAGCTTGTCCCAAGGTAGATTGGTTGATTGACAACTGAGAAACTTGTTTCACAACCGAATCTACAGGTTTCTTACTTGCACTACCCACAATGCCATCGGCATGTGGTCCAGGTTTGACCTTGGGATCGAAACTAGAATGAGGGGCATTAGGTATAATCTCATATAACAAACCAGACTGAGCATAGATCAAGTCTAGTTCCTATGCCCTAAAGATGGCTTGTTCCTCGTTCTGCACTCCGGATGTGGAAACATTTTTCGCGATATATGGCAATAAATATTTGAGGAACCACTCAAGTAGGAATTCCGGCGGTATAAAGGCTTTGATTAATCTCTTCCGTCTACGCCACTCCTGAATATGATCAGAAATATGGGTGGCTTTATCTTGCCGAAATTTCGACAAGAGTTCAGTACCAACATCATATTGTACCGGTAGCTAGAAGTGATTAAGGAAAGTCATCGCAAGGTCGTCAAACAAAGTAAAGGCACCCCCAGATAACTCTATATACCATTTCGTCGCAGGCCCTGTAAGGGTGCGCTGAAATAGTCTCAAGCGGACTGATTCCTAATGCAATGAATTGGAAGAGCACCATAGGTGGAATGTCGTAATGTGTTCACTCGGATCCTCTCCTGGTTTGCCTTCGAACTTAGGTATGTCCGGAGGAAGCTTGGTAGGGACAGCTGACCAAGCCGGGTCATGAGCCACAGGATCGTTCATAAGTCTCGATAAGTCAGGTCAATTGAGTGTCGCGAGGAAAGGGAGCTTAGCATGATGAGGTCTAGGGACCGCTCCCTAGTTCATATAGGATTGATTACCACCATGACCCTGGCCATAGTGACCTCCTCCTGTATGACCCGTATAGGGTGGCGTGGAAGTCGCATAATGAGGTGGACCTTGACTAGTGGGAGCTACAAAGCCATAGTTCGGAGAGTAAGCAGGTTGTGAATACCCGCCTCCACAAGGTTGAGAGACCTGTCCATACTGCGCCCCATAGTAGGGTCCATAGGTCATCGGCTGCGATGCCCCATGAGACACTCCATAGGTAGGTACACACATTCCGGAAGTAGGTATATACATGCCGAAAGTAGGGATATATGTCAAGGAAGTAGCAACCTGACCTCTAGAAATATGAACATAACCTCCCGAAACTACAGGTGGTATGTAGACTTGAGACACAACTGGTCTAGTAACCGCAGTACAGATCTGACTCGTAGCTACGTGCCGAATCGAAGGACCACGAGAGTAAGGTGGAGGGTTTGCATTTGAAGAACTCGGAAGCGAGGACGAGGAATCTCTGTAAGAAGATATGTGCTAGTGCCTATCGTCACTCGTCTAGAACCTGGAATTCCTATCGGGTCACTAACTCTAGACCTAGGAGGTATATAAGATGGAGCTTCCACCGCTGGGATGGAAGGTGCAATGTGACTAGTACTCCCAAACCTCTCCGCAAGGTAAGGTGTGGGAATGCCCCCAGGTATATTTTTAGGGTCAAAGTCGGATTCAACATGAAATGTCAAATCGTGCATAGGAAAACCAGTGGTAACATAACTACCATAGCTGGTGCTAGGAGGGTCAAAGTGAGTCTCGGCATCATCCAACATTCCATACCGGTAACGGGTCAATGGGGAATCTTCCCTAGAGTGAGTAGGTCTCTCATGAAAATATCTTATCTGGGAAATAACGGGACCAATCTCAGCTAGTTCAGGTGAGGGATCATATGTAGGGGTAAGTTCCCCATCGTCAATACGAATGGGAGGATGTGGATCAAGAATATTCTCTGAATGATCCTCCATGGTGTGTGAATCAATGTGTGACATAGTCTGCCTGGACAATCTAGGCCTCTCTCCCAAAGGAGGAGGAGAAGTGGAAGGCAGAAGTCTTGCTAACCGACGAGAACGGTGCGGAACCATACCCGAATCCACAATGACTCAACAAAAAGCAAAGAATCTCTATTTACGTCAACCCTAGGCCAACTAGCGTACACAGAGCAATCACTATAAAATATAAAGACAAAAGCAAGGAAACAAGGGCTGGATAAGTGAGCTCCTGAATGTGGCCGGTATGTCTCGCCTAGGAGAAGCTTGAGAGGCCCTTGTCACCACAAGCGGAGGTTCGAAACCAATTATTGTGGCCCTTAGCTTCAATGCATAAACCGACTGTGCTATAACGTCTACATGTACCCCCTCGATATCCTAGGTAAGGTCACTAAGGTCACCTCGATATAATCAACGCTCAGGCGGACAGTCGCAGGCGGGATTGACCATATGGGCAGGGTAGCAAAGCCCAAAACTACCGAAAGAGCCCCCAGATACGAATATAATCCTGGCTATATCGCCGGTGCTACACAGTTCTCGACCAGGGGTTATCCCAATCAACAACCGCTCACACTGCCTAGTGCTTGACTCCCTTTTGAGAGGAGCTTCCTGAGAACGCTGGTTATATAAAGGATTTCACACACTCCCTGGACAGACACCTAGTTGTTGTTGTTTAGTGATCTTGGAGAATTAACTTTCAATGAACTATTCCAAGATCCTAAAACCTAAGCTTGTTGGCGCACCCTAGAAAAGAAAAGAGTGTAATTCATTTTATTTAGCGTTGATTTTAGTTTGGATTTATTACTCAAAAATAGGATATGGCCGTGAAACTAATGGTGTTATGACGCAACAAGAAGTAAAATGCACACCTAACAATCAATGCAAATGCATTGTGTCCATGAAAACAGGGTATGCGTACTACGTGAATGCACAATTTCTTCTTCAAATGCCGAATACAAATTTCCCTATATGAAGTCCTAACTATTACTCCAAAGCAAATCTAGATCTAATGCAAGTACAATGCAAAATGCACAATGCAATGCATGATGATAAGCAAATATTTAGGATTTTTTGAAAATAAAGAGATACAAAAATCAAAAGAATGATTCTAACCACCCCAGACTCTGCAAGCACACATAAACAGCATTCCAGCAAATTACTAAGGCACAAGGACTCTAATGCACTAATCTCAAACAAAAAATCAAAGATGCCATGACAAGAACTTTCATAAAAGAAAACATTTAGGCTAAAAAAAAACGTTTCTGGTAAAAAACAGAAGTATTAACAAACTCAGGCAGTGCCAAAGGAGACTCAGCAACTAACAACATTCACCCAGCAATCCACTATCTTCGACAAAAAGGTAAAAACCAGAGTATACGCGACTGTGCGCAGTGAACCTGCGTGTATACGCGAAAATACCAATGGAAACCGCGTGTATACGTGACTGTAAGTAACAAACCCACGTATAGGAAGAAAAATATGCACAAATTCCAGGCAAATAGACAGGCTGAGACTAAATTCACACCAATCAGGTTCTAGCAGGCATACATGCCCCCATACCCGACATAGAAACAAGAGAGAGAGAGAGCAATTCAAATACATTGAATACCAAAATATCAACCCCCAAAGGACAATTACTAGGAACTCCCCAGCCGAGTCGCCAATTCTGTTACGGAGAGAAATTCCTATGGCTTGGGGTACCACAATAGACAGCTAGACTCCATAAATCAATATTTCCCAATATGCAATAGAAATAAAAACATCTAACACTAAAGGATCGAACCTTGTACCTTATTCCGGACGGTTGAAGTAGATCCCCGTTGAGCTTTCCAACCTTCAGCTTGAATTGTTATAGCACGTCCTCAACAACAAGTAAACAATACAAGCATACTATATTTCATGGTGTTAGATCTATTCTAGCATATATAATCAATAATGTATAAGTATTTGACATATTCCAATGGATACAACATTCATTCAAATACACATTACTAGATAAGAAAAGATATTTCTATTAATATGAATCAGAGATTACAAGTGACAACCTCTGACGGCACGTCTACAAACCGGAGAAACTGAATCCCCCACTTGGGCCTCCACCACCTCAATCCTCCATCACTTCGATAGCAAGCTTACTAGAAAAAGGAAAGCTTGGGAAGAACACAACAGTGCTCCAAGGGACAAAGGGATGCAGACTCAAGCATAAGTTCTGGTAACAATGGACTATAGTTTCGATGCTCTCAATTCTCTCCTATGCTTTCAATGTCTCAATGGTTCCTTATATAGATTTTCAAATGGATACTGAAAGGTCGAATTCGTGCGATCTCAAGGCATATGGAAGGCCAGGAGTCACATGAGTCGGATCCAAGTCAAGGAACGCTCCAAAGGATTTTGGATTATGTACACATCCCGATGTACGCGACTATAGAGGGAATATCCGCGTATGTATGCGGTTATCGGGGAAAATGCCATGTATATCATTTTTATAATGTTTTTAGGGATGGTCGATGATACATCAAAAGACAGCAATTTGTCCATATGGGCTAATGAGTCTGCAGCAGGATAGGGGAAGGCCATACAATGTGTGATTCACCTAGTGTGGTGAAATCCGCTATAACACTTGGTATGATATCCTTTTTCCTCATGGGCTTTATCCCATTTTACCACCAAGTCCCCCACCTGGAAATCTCTGTTAGAACTTGAGGATTGATCAAACCAGGACTTAACAATTTGTTGATGTTTTATAAAATGTTGTTTTGAACTATCCCTTTCCTCGTCTAGTCTTAGTAAAGTATTAATCCTCTTCTCCGTAGTTGGACAATCCTCATCCTGAACTAGATTGGGCTAGCTATAAAGAAGGTAAAAATAAAGTTGGTGGTAAAATGGCCTCGATTCCATAAACCAGGAAGAAAGGTGAGTTACCTATTGAAGCTTTAGGAGTTACTCTGTCTACCCAAAGAGCATTAAACAACACTGTGTTCCAGTCACGATGGTGAATTGAAATGGTTCTTTTAAAAAATTTCAACAAATTTTTATTTGTTGCTTCAGTTAAACCATTTCCGTGAGGACGATAATTGGCTGAATATCTAACCCTTATACCTTTCTCTAAGGAAAATTGAGTTAACTCAACCGATGAAAAATATGAGGCATTATCAAAAACAAGGGAATCCGGAAAACCAAATCATGTTATGATAAAAGGTTCTAAAATAAGATAACCTGAATGGTGCTCATAACCCTTAAAGGTGTACCCCTTTCCCAATGGGTAAAATAATCAATTGAAGTTATAATGCATTTGTGTTGCACAGAGGAGGGAAGGTTTATTGGTCCAACTATATCAATACCCCATTGCTGAAAAGGCATTTCTATTGAAACAGGTTGTAAAAGAAAAGTAGACTTCTTAACCCTACCTGCAGCAAGTTGGCATTCTTGACATTTTTTGACAAAAGCATAAGAATCTCGGAATAAAGAAGACCAATAATAGCCAGCCCTAAGAATCTTATGTGCCGTAGTCTCTCCACCAAAATGACCTCCTGCTGGGCCAAAATGTAGTTCTTTCAAAATCATTTCTGTTTCATCCTTGTCTAAGAAGCGAAGTAAAACACCATTTGAATTTATCCTAAAAAGAGTATTATCAATTAGCAAATAAGGAGCATATTTCAATCTAAGCCCTCTCCTTTTTCTTGGTTCAAGGTAGTCAGGATCAGTTCCTGTTTCCAGAAGTGTCCTTAAATATGTATACAAAGAATCCTGTGGTGGAGGATAAAAGTAGATTTCCATGTTTAGTAAGACTTCATCAATGACAGTTTTAGAATTGTCATTAGGTAGATGAGTTGCTTCAATAACAAGTTTACATAATATGTGACCCTTGACTACCATTGAAGGTTTAATCTCTAGTCATACTCTTGAAGAGATGTCATCCATGGTGCTCTTTTTTCACCAAAATCTTTCTGTACTAATAGATTTCTGATTGAAGGGAAAGGAACTATCGCTTTAGTTCTTGATTTCAATAGATATGGACAAAAGTGTTTGGAAGCTTTGAAAACAAGAAAAGCTTGCTTATAAACCTTGAGGTAGTTAAGTTCAACACCTTTAAAATTTGAGCTCATAAAAGAAATTGGTACTTCACTATTTTGCTAGTTTGGTTGAGCTAAGACTGCTGCATATGATATGTCAGAAGAAAAAGTCTACAATATGAAGTCCTTGTTGAAATATGGGCTCAAAAGACTAGGGGCTTCTGAAATGGCTTATAAGATTCTCTGGAAAGATTATTTTTCAGTTTGTCCCTAGTTGAAAATAACATCCTTCTTAATAAATTTATTTGTAAAGGACATATGATTTCTAAAAAACTGGGGATAAATCTCCTAACAAAGTTTATTTAAATGAGAAATGATTGCATTGCCTTTTTGCTAGAAGGGTAAGTTATGTCGCGTCCCTGTGCCTCCGACCGACGAAGAGGACGTGACCCCATGGTGTTAACCATCCGGGCTAAGAGCCCCATGAACATGTGCATGAATAAAATTGCAAAAACAGATTGCTGAAACATGTGTATTGAACTAGAAACATGCATGCATGAACATTTAACATGCACAGATGTAATTATTCAACATACATAGCTACAATTATGTATCTTGCACAGCGGAATTAACATGCATTCATACAAGCATTCATCAAACATGTTCATAACATTCATTAACAATAAACATGGTTGCAGAAGTAAATGGACAAGAGAACTTATCTTATGAAGAACCCGATCCGCAACCAGCTACGTCGCTACAATGTTCCACCCAACCATAGGCAAGCGTTCTCCTTAATCTCTCAGCAGTGCTGTCACCCCCGAGCTGGGCATGATTCTCCAAGGAATAAGGGAGAAAGCAGGCTTACACATAGCCAAGGGTACGCAACCATGGCCAAGCCAACACAGTTGGGTTTATCAAGCCATCCACGAGTGGGAAAGGCTAAATGCTAAGCTGGTGAGCTCATTACAGAGCCAAGAACACCTACACTAGAACTAGCTTGACCTCTAAGACACCCACACACACCTAAATCAAGGAATCAGTCCCTTCTCTGCTACACAGTCCCTCAAGCCCTGCATTCCCTTCTAGTGTTATTCAGGGGTGATGGAGAAGAAGGATAGCCCTCTAGCTCTGTCTGTATGGTTTCCAGCCACCAGGTTTATCAAGCAAACCAAGCCCCCATCCTTTCTCCTTACACAATCCGAAGACCAACCAATTCATGTATGCGATCAATCAGAATCACGGTTGAACAGGGGGAACGATTTCTGAGTCGTTCTTGGCCCTCTCATGGCCAAAATGACTCCCAGCAATCTACAACAGCCCCCACAGCACAACAGAAAGCACAATTATAGGGGAAAGACACTCCCAAGTGAATTACAACAGTTCTAAACGTAGCAACAACCACATTCACAACATGGGGAAATTGACAGTCTACCCTGGACAACTAAAGACGTGGAAAAACTTACACTGGCCGCACTGGGGAGGAAAAATACATACTCTCAGTCTGTGCATGGATGAAAACTGGCACCAGACCTCCATCACAGAGAAGACCCCAACCTTCATAGGGAATGAAGACCGCAGCACCCAAAATCAGCCTGCAAGGAGAGGATGCAGCCGCCCATGCACAAATCCACAGAGGAGAGGTCTGCATGGGTAAAACGACGAAGTCCCGTGCGGGAGAATGAACAATAATTACCTGCATGAAAATGAACAACCTACAGAGAGGACACGAAAATGGAAGTGCGTGAGTGTTCAGCACAGGCGTGGAGAGAATGAATGTATGCGTGAGTGATGGCAGTGGTTTTGGCCATTATGAAGTCAACCGTGGTCGACTGTGCATGTGGGTGAGGGCTGATAGTCCTGCCACCCCACTCCCAAAGACCATAACTACCTCAACCACCAGCAGCAATTCTTAATGAAAGTGGTTGGAATAAAAATAAGGGAAGATGACACATGGGTTCTTCTCTCATTGGCCATGGCTTAACAATTTCCCCACCCTTATCGTTGTGAAAATCATGCCCCCTTCTCATTTTAGTTGCAGCGAATGTAGCTGGTCGGGTTCGTTTTAATTAAAGATGCATATTTACATGATCATAAAATTAATATGTATGCTGCATGCCCCGACATACCATCAGTGACAAATTTAAATCCAAAACATAGCACAACCGATCAGTGGTGGGGCCTTGGCCTTTAGCTCTGCACCATGATCATTTACAATATATAAATCATGTACATCTAATGCAATGGGGTCAAAACCGGGGTGTGACAAGTTATCTTTGATATGGCTTGGGTTCGTTCAGGATCAATCATGATCCCATGTTTTGAAACCACATAGCCTAATAAAATACCTTATGTAACAACATATATCGTTATATTTGGATTTAAAGAAATTCCAAATTTCCTACAATGTTCAAATACTTTTCCAAGATGATTAATGTGATCAGGTTGACATTTAAAAAATGCAGTGACATCATCTAGATAGAAAACTACTAAATGATTAATTAACCCTCTAAAAGCAATATCCATTGCTCTTTGAAAAGTTGCCCCATCATTGATTAACCCAAAGGGAATCATTCTGTAAGCGTATGTTCTGCATTGGGTTCTGAAAGCCATTTTAAGTTAATCATTTGGGGAAACCAATATTTGGTTATATCCTTCTTCTTTTTTTTAAATCATTTGTTTTCGCGTAATCTGGCGCATGAAATCGCTGCCTCTTTCTCCTTCTCAACCCATCAAAATCCACTGAAAAACAACTGAAAATCCCACTGAAAAATACTTGGAATCTGATGGAAATCCCCCTGAAAACTTAAAATTTCCTCTTGCAGAATCGGATCTCATTTCAACTATTGACCCGACGTTTCGGCAACCCAAAGGACTAAGTTCTCCGCTATATCGGCGATCGAAAGAACTAAATTTTTTTTTTTACGTACATCAGCTATCAGATCCGCTAAGCACTAACGTAATTGGATCTTCTAACCCTTCGGAAGGTTAGTCGTTTTGACAGCCGGAACGGTAGTCATCCAATTCACTGCGGTTCCGTTGACCATACACATCGACTATCGGAAGCTCTAACCTTTCGACGTCCTTGTTTTCAATTTTCCTTTCCATCGGTGAACCAGTTCCTTTCGTAGCTACAACGGTGGAACACGATCTTCAATCTTCTCCCGATCGGCGGCCCAGCCAGATCGGCATCGGCAGACTTTTTGCATCGGAAGACTAGTGGTTTTGTCTCCCGAAATAGCGGTGCACGTAATCCTATCTTCTTCTGATCGGCCGCTATTTTTCCTTACTTGGAAGAATCTTCTAACTTACTTTCATGGTGTCGGCAGCCTTTTCACATCGGAATTCTAGTGCTCTAGACTTCCACAACAGCAGATGCACAATCAACTATTTTCTTTTGATAGACGCTTAATCTCCCTTAGAGAAAATTTTAACTTCTTCCCGTCGTCGGGTGTCTTCCCACATCGAAAGTCTAGTGACTTTGGCTTCTGCAATGGCGGCATGCCAAACACTAACTTCTTCTGCATGAAATCACTGCCTCTTTATCCTTCTCAGCCCATGAAAATCCACTGAAAAACAACTGAAAATCCTAGTGAAAAATAGTTGAAATCTGCTAGGAAATCCCCCTGAAAACTTAAAATTTCATCTTGCAGAATCGGATCTCATTTCAACTATTGACCTGACGTTTCGGCAGCCCAAAGGATTAACTTCTCCGCTGTATCGGCGATCGAAAGAACTAAATTTTTTTCCGACGTACATCGGCTGTCGGATCCGCTAAGAACTAACGTCGGCAATCAGATCTTCTAACCCTTCGAAAGGTTAGTTGTTTTGACAGCCGCAATGGTGGTCGTCCAATTCACTGTGGTTCCGTTGACCATACATATCGGCTGTCGGAAGCTCTAACCTTCCAATGTCCCTGTTTTCAATTTTCCTTTCCATCGGTGAACTAGTTCCTTTCGCAACCGCAACGGTGGAACACGATCTTCCATATTCTCCTCATCGGCGGCACAACCAGATCAGCATCGGTATACTTTTTGCATCAAAAGACTAGTGGTTTTGTCTCCCAAAACGACGGCGCACGTAATCCTATCTTCTTCCGATCGGCCACTATTTTTCCTTACTTGGAAGAATCTTCTAACTTACTTTAATGGCGTTGGAAGCCTTTTCACATTGGAAGTCTAGTGCTCTAGACTTCCGCAATGGCGGATGCACAATCATCTATTTTCTTTCGATAGCCACTTAATCTCCCTTAGAAAAAATTTTAACTTCTTCGTGGCGTCGGCTGTCTTCCCACATCGAAAGTCTAGTGACTTTGGCTTCCGCAACGGCGGCACGCCAAACACTAAATTCTTTCGATTGGCGCTCTTTACTTAGGACAATTTTAAACTTTTCTTGCGGCATTGAATTTCTTTATCATCGGCCGGCTAGTGACTTTGGCTTCCGCAACGGCGGCACACCAAACAACTAATTCCTTCCGATCGGCGCCAAATCGCTTTAGAAAATTTTTCCGATTTTCTTTCCAACTATGCCCCGTTGGGCATGCTTTCGCCTAGTGCTTCCGCTACGTCGAAATTCCTTCCCTTTAGGTCTTCTGCTACAGTGGAAGTCTTTCCCGCTAGTGCCCCGACTGCTCAACACTTGGACCGTTGTTTTTTTTTTTTTTTGAAATTTGTTGCCATCTCAAATTATGATCTCTGCTCGGCATAGAAGATAATTCTAACCTCTGTCAATTTCTCTTGCTTGGTCCATAGAGGCCCATTGTTGCAACCTTGATGCTCTGATACCACTAACTATCATGTCCCTATGCCTCCGACCGGCGAAGAGGACACGTCCCCATGGCATTAACCATCCGAGCTAAGAGCCCCATGAACATGTGCATGAATAAAATTGTGAAAATAGAATGCTGAAATAGGTGTATTGAACTAGAAACATGCATGCATGAACATTTATCATGCAAAAATGCAATTATTCAACATACACAGCTACAATTATGTATCTTGCACAACGGAATTAACATGCATTCATACAAGCATTCATCGAACATGTTCATAACATTCATTAAAAATAAACATGGTTGCAAAAGTAAATGGACAAGAGCACTTATCTTATGAAGAACCCGATTTGCAACCAGCTTCGTCGCTGCAACGTTCCACCAAACCATAGGCCAGTGTGCTCCTTAATCTCTCAGCAGCACTTCCACCCACGAGCTAGGCAGGATTCTCTAAGGAATAAGGGAACAAGCAGGCGTACACATAGCCAAGGGTACACAACATCGGCCAAGCCAACACAGTTGGGTTTATTAGGCCATCCAGGAGTGGGAAAGGCTAAATGATAAGCTTTTGAGCTCATTACAGAGCCAAGAACACCTACACCAGAACTAGCATGACCTCTAAGACACCCACACACACCCAACACAAAGAATCAGTCCCTTCTCTGCTACACAGTCCCTTAGGCCCTGTATTCCCTTCTAGTGCTATTCAAGGGTGATGGAGGAGAAGGCCAGCCATGTAGCTCTATCTGTGTGGTTTCTAGCCACTAGGTTTATCAAGCAAACCAATCCCCCATCACTGCTCCTTACATAGTCCGAAGACCAACCATTGCACGTATGCAATCAATCAGAATCACGGCTGAACAGGGGGAACAATTTCTGAGTCGTTCTTGGCCCCTCGTGGCCAAAATGACTCCCAACAATCTATAGCAGCCCCCATAGTGAAACAACAAGCACAATTATAGGGGAAAGATACTCCCAATCAAATTACAATAGTTCTAAACGTAGTAACAACCACATTCACAACATGGGGAAATCGACAGTCTGCCCAGGACAACTAAAGACGTGGAAAAACTTACACTGGCCACATTGGGGAGGAAAAATACATACTCTCAGTCTGTGCTTGGATGAAAACTAGCACCAGACCTCCATCATAGAGAAGACCCCAACCTTCACAGGGAAGGAAGACCACAGCACCCAAAATTAGCCTGCGAGGAGAGGATACTACCACCCATCCACAAATCCGCAGAGGAGAGGTCTGCATGCGTAAAACCAGGAAGTCTTGTGCGTGAGAATGAACAACAATTCCCCGCGTGAATATGAACAACCTACGAAGAGAACGCAAAAATGAAAGTGCGTGAGTGTTCAGCACAGGCATGGAGAGAATGAATCTATGCGTGAGTGACGGTAGTGGTTTTGGCCATTGTGAAGTCAATCGTGGTGGAGTGTGTGTGTGGGTGAGGACTAAAAGTCCTGCCACCCCACTCCCAAAGACCATAACTGCCTCAACCACCAGCAGCAATTCTTAATGAAAGTGGTTGGAATGAAAATAAGGGAAGATGACACATGGGTTCTTCTCTCATTGGCCAAGGTTTAACAATTTCCCCATTGTTATCCTTGTGAAAATAATGCCCCTTCTCATTTTAGTTTCTGTGAACGTAGCTAGCCGGGTTCATTTTAATTAAAGATGCATATTTACATGATGATAAACTTAATATGTATGCCGCATGCCCCGACATACCATCAGTGACAAATTTAAATCCAAAACATAGCATAACCGATCAGTGGTGGGGCCTTGGCCTTTAGCTCCACACCATGATCATTTACAATATATACATCATGTACATCTAATGCAACGGGGTCAAAACCGGGGTGTGACAAGTTATCTTTGATATGGCTTGGGTTCGTTCAGGATCAATCATGATCCCATGTTTTGAAACCACATAGCCTAATAAAATACCTTATGTAACAACAAATATCATTATATTTGGATTTAAAGAAATTCCAAATTTCCTACAATGTTCAAATACTTTTCCAAGATGATTAATGTGATCATGTCAACATTGAGAAAATATAGTGACATCATCTAGATCGAAAACTACTGAATGATTAATTAACCCTCTAAAAGCAATATCCATTGCTCTTTGAAAAGTTGCCCCATCATTGATTAACCCAAAGGGAATCATTTTGTAAGCATATGTTCCGCATGGGGTTCTGAAAGCCATTTTAAGTTAATCATCTGGGGAAACCAATATTTGGTTATATCCTCATCTTTTTTTTTGGTAATCATTTGTTTTCGCGCAATCTGGCACATGAAATCGCTGCCTCTTTATCCTTCTTAGCCCATGAAAATCCACTGAAAAACAACTGAAAATCCCACTGAAAAATAGTTGAAATATGCTAGGAAATCCCCCTGAAAACTTAAAATTTCCTCTTGCAGAATCCGATCTCATTTCAACTATTGACCCGATGTTTCAGCAGCCCAAAGGACTAACTTCTCTGTTGTATCGCCTGTCGAAAGAACTAAATTTTTTTTCGATGTACATTGGCTGTCGGATCCACTAAGCACTAACGTCGGCAATCGGATCTTCTAACCCTTCGGAAGGTTAACCTTCTTGACAGCCGCAACGACAGTCGTCCAATTCATTGCGGTTCCATTGACCATACACATCGGCTGTCGGAAGCTCTAACCTTTCGACGTCCTTGTTTTCAATTTTCCTTTCCATCGGCGAACCAGTTCCTTCCGCAGCCGCAATGGCGGAACACAATCTTCAATCTTCTCCCGATCGATGGCACAACCAGATCGGCATCAAGATACTTTTTGCATCGGAAGACTAGTGGTTTTATCTCTAGAAACATATGCACACGTAATCCTATCTTCTTCTGATCGGCCATTGTTTTTCCTTACTTGGAAGAATCTTCTAACTTACTTTCACGGTGTCGGCAGCCTTTTCACATCGGAAGTCTAGTACTCTAGACTTCCACAACAGCGGACGCACAATAAGCTATTTTCTTTCGATAGCCGCTTAATCTCCCTTAGAGAAAATTTTAACTTCTTCACGGCGTCAGCTGTCTTCCCACATTGGAAGTCTAGTGACTTTGGCTTCCGCAACGGCGGCACGCCAAACACTAACTTCTTTCGATCGGCGCTCTTTAATTAGAACAATTTTAAACTTTTCTTGCGGCGTCGGCTGTCTTTCTCATCGGCCGGCTAGTGACTTTGGCTTCCGCAACGGCGGCACACCAAACAACTAATTCCTTCCGATCGGCACCAAATCGCTTTAGAAATTTTTTCCAATTTTCTTTCCAATTTTGCCCCATCGGGCATGCTTTCTCCTAGTGCTTCCGCTATGTCGAAAGTCCTTCTCGTTAGGTCTTCCGCTACAGCGGAAGTCTTTCTCGCTAGTTCCCCGACTACTCAACACTTGAACCATTGTTTTTTTATTTTTATTTTAATTTGTTGCCATCTCAAATTCTGATCTCTGCTGGGCATAGAAGGTAATTCTACCCTCTGTCAGTTGCTCCTGCTTGGCCCATAGAGACCCATTGTTGCAACCTTGATGCTCTGATACCACTAACTATCATGTCCCTGTGCCTCCGATCGGCGAAGTGGATGTGACCCCATGGCATTAACCATCCGGGCTAAGAGCCCCATGAACATGTGCATGAATAAAATTGCAAAAATAGAATGCTGAAACAGGTGTATTGAACTAGAAACATGCACGTATGAACATTTATCATGCACATGTGCAATTATTCAACATACACAGCTACAATTATGTATCTTGCACAGCGGAATTAACATGCATTCATACAAGCATTCATCAAACATGTTCATAACATTCATTAACAATAAACATGGTTGCAGAAGTAAATGGACAAGAGCACTTATCTTATGAAGAACCCGATCCGCAACCGGCTACGTCGCTGCAACGTTCCACCCAACCATAGGCCAGCGTGCTCCTTAATCTCTCAACAGCACTGCCACCCCCGAGCTGGGCATGATTCTCCAAGGAATAAGGGAACAAGCAGGCTTACACATAGCCAAGGGTACACAACCACGGCCAAGCCAACACAGTTGGGTTTATCAGGCCATCTAGGAGTGGGAAAGGCTAAATGCTAAGCTGGTGAGCTCATTACAGAGCCAAGAACACCTACACCAGAACTAGCCTGACCTCTAAGACATCCACACACACCCAACACAAAGAATCAGTCCCTTCTCTGCTACACAGTCCCATAGGCCCTGCATTCCCTTCCAGTGCTATTCAGGGGTGATGGAGAAGAAGGCCAGCCCTCTAGCTCTGTCTATGTGGTTTCTAGCCACTAGGTTTATCAAGCAAACCAATCCCCCATCCCTGCTCCTTACATAGTCCGAATACCAACCATTGCACATATGCAATCAATCAGAATCACGGCTGAACAGGGGGAACGATTTCTAAGTCGTTCTTGGCCCTCTCGTGGGAAAAACGACTCCCAACAATCTATAGCAGCCCCCACAGCGTAACAACAAGCAAAATTATAGGGGAAAGATACTCCAAAGCGAATTACAATAGTTCTAAACGTAGCAACAACCACATTCACAACATGGGGAAATCAACAGTCCACACTAGACAACTAAAGATGTGGAAAAACTTACACTGGTCGCACTAGGGAGGAAAAATACATACTCTCAGTTTGTACGTGGATGAAAACTAGAACGAGACCTCCATCACAGAGAAGACCCAAACCTTCACAGGGATTGAATACCGCAGCACCCAAAATCAGCCTGCGAGGAGAGGATGCAACTGTCCATCCACAAATCTGCAGAGGAGAGGTCTGCATGGGTAAAACCAGGAAGTCCCGTGAATGAGAATGAACAACAATTCCCTACGTGAAGATGAACAACCTATGGAGAGGACATGAAAATGGAAGTGCGTGAGTATTCAGCACAGGCGTGGAGAGAATGAATGTCTGCGTGAGTGATGGCAGTGGTTCTGGCCATTGTGAAGTCAACCATGGTGGAGTGTGTGTGTGGGTGAGGACTAACAGTCCTGCCACCCCACTCCCAAAGACCATAACTGCCTCAATCACCAGCAGCAATTCTTAATGAAAGTGGTTGGAATAAAAATAAGGTAAGATGAAACATGGGTTCTTCTCTCATTGGCCAAGGTTTAACAATTTCCCCATCGTTATCCTTGTGAAAATCATGCCCCCTTCTCATTTTAGTTGCCGCGAACGTAGCTGGTCGGGTTCATTTTAATTAAAGATGCATATTTACATGATGATAAACTTAATATGTATGCCGCATGCCCTGACATACCATCGGTGACAAATTTAAATCCAAAACATAGCATAACCGATCAGTGGTGGGGTCTTGGCCTTTATCTCCACACCATGATCATTTACAATATATACATCATGTACATCTAATGCAACGGGGTCAAAACTGCGGTGTGACAAGTTATCTTTGATATGGCTTGGGTTCATTCAGGATCAATCATGATCCCATGTTTTGAAACCACATAGCCTAATAAAATACCTTATGTAACAACAAATATCGCTATATTTGGATTTAAAGAAATTCCAAATTTCCTACAATGTTCAAATACTTTTCCAAGATGATTAATGTGATCATGTCGACATTGAGAAAATACAGTGACATCATCTAGATAGAAAACTACTGAATGATTAATTAACCCTCTAAAAGCAATATCCATTGCTCTTTGAAAAGTTGCCCCATCATTGATTAACCCAAAGGGAATCATTCTGTAAGCGTATGTTCCACATTGGGTTCTGAAAGCCATTTTAAGTTAATCATCTGGGGAAACCAATATTTGGTTATATCCTTTTTTTTTGTAAATCATTTGTTTTCGCGCAATCTGGCGCATGAAATCGCTGCCTCTTTCTCCTTCTCAACCCATCAAAATCCACTGAAAAACAACTGAAAATCCCACTGAAAAATAGTTGAAATCTGCTAGGAAATCCCCCTGAAAAATTAAAATTTCCCCCTAAACCCTCTAAAAGCAATATCCATTGCTCTTTGAAAAGTTGCCCCATCATTGATTAACCCAAAGGGCATCATTCTATAAGCGTAAGTTCCGCATGGAGTTCTGAAAGCCATTTTAAGTTAATCATCTGGGGAAACCAATATTTGGTTATATCCTCGTTTTTTTTTTTTTTTTGTAAATCATTTGTTTTCGTGCAATCTGGCACATGAAATCGCTGCCTCTTTCTCCTTCTCAGCCCATGAAAATCCACTGAAAAACAACTAAAAATCCCATTGAAAAATAGTTGAAATCTGCTAGGAAATCCCCCTGAAAAATTAAAATTTCCTCTTGAAGAATCGGATCTCATTTCAACTATTGACCTGACATTTCGGCAACCCAAAGGACTAACTTCTCCCCTGCATCGCCGGTCGAAAGAACTAATTTTTTTTTTCGACATACATCGGCTATCGCATCCGCTAATCACTAACGTCGGCAATCGGATCTTCTAACCCTTCAGAAGGTTAGTCCTTTTGACAACCGCAACGGTGGTCATCCAATTCACTGCGGTTCCGTTGACCATACACATCGGTTGTCGGAAGCTCTAACCTTCCGACATCCTTGTTTTCAATTTTCCTTTCCATCGGTGAACCAGTTCCTTTCGCAGCTGCAACGATGGAACATGATCTTCAATCTTCTCCTGATCGGCGGCACCACCAGACCGGCATCGACAGACTTTTTGCATCGGAAGACTAGTGGTTTTGTCTCCCGAAATAGCGGTGCACGTAATCCTATCTTCTTCCGATCGGCTGCTATTTTTCCTTACTTGGAATAATTTTCTAACTTACTTTCATGGTGTCGATAGCCTTTTCACATCGGAATTCTAGTGCTCTAGAATTCCACAACGGCGGACGCACAATCAACTATTTTCTTCTGATAGCCGCTTAATCTCCCTTAGAGAAAATATTAACTTCTTCCCGTCGTCGGGTTTCTTCCCACATCGGAAGTCTAGTGATTTTGGCTTCCGCAACACCGGCACGCCAAACACTAACTTCTTCTGCATGAAATCACGGCCTCTTTCTCCTTCTCAGCCCATGAAAATCCACTGAAAAACAACTGAAAATCCCACTAAAAAACAGTTGAAATCTGCTAGGAAATCCCCCTGAAAACTTAAAATTTCCTCTTGGAGAATGGGATCTCATTTCAACTATTGACCTGACGTTTCGGCAGCCCAAAGGACTAACTTCTCCGTTGTATCGGCGATCGAAAGAACTAATTTTTTTTTCGACGTACATCGGCTGTCGGATCCGCTAAGAACTAACATTGGCAATCGGATCTTCTAACCCTTCGAAAGGTTAGTCCTTTTGACAGCCGCAACGGCAGTCATCCAATTCACTGTGGTTTCGTTGACCATACACATCGGCTGTTGGAAGCTCTAACCTTTCGATGTCCTTTTTTTCAATTTTCCTTTCCATCGGCGAACCAGTTCCTTCCGCAACTGCAACAGTGGAACATGATCTTCAATCTTCTCCCAATCGGCGGCACAACCAGATCGTCATTGGCAGAATTTTTGCATTAGAAGACTAGTGGTTTTGTCTTTCGAAATGGCGGCGCATGTAATCCTATCTTCTTCTGATCGGCCACTGTTTTTCCTTACTTGGAAGAATCTTCTAACTTACTTTCACGGCGTCGGTAGCCTTTTCACATCGGAAGTCTAGTGCTCTAGACTTCCACAACGGCGAATGCACAATCAGCTGTTTTCTTCCGATAGCCACTTAATCTCCCTTAGAGAAAATTGTAACTTCTTTGCGGCGTCGGCTGTCTTACCACATCGGAAGTCTAGTGACTTTGGCTTCCGCAACTGTTACGGAGAGAAATTCCTATGGCTTGGGGTACCACAACAGACAGCTAGACTCCAAAAATCAATCTTTCCCAATATGCAATAGAAATAAAAACATCTATAACTAAAGGATCGAACCTCGTACCTTATTCCGGACGGTTGAAGTAGATCCCCGTTGAGCTTTCCAATCTTCAACTTGAATTGTTATAGCACGTCCTCAACAACAAGTAAACAATACAAGCATACTATATTTCATGGTGTTAGATCTATTCTAGCATATATAATCAATAATGTATAAGCATTTGACATATTCCAATGGATACAACATTCATTCAAATACACATTACTAGACAGGAAAATATATTTCTATTAATATGAATCAGAGATTACAAGTGACAACCTCTGACGGCACGTCTGCGAACCGGAGAAACTGAATCCCCCACTTGGGCCTCCACCACGTCAATCCTCCATCACTTCGATAGCAAGCTTACTAGCAAACGAAAAGCTTGGGAAGAACACAACAGTGCTCCAAGGGACAAAGGGATGCAGACTCAAGCATAAGTTCTAGCAACACTGGACTATAGTTTCGATGCTCTCAATTCTCTCTTCTGCTTTCAATGTCTCAATGGTTCCTTATATAGCTTTTCAAAGTGATACTGAAAGGTCGAATCCATGCGATCTCAAGGCATATGGAAGTCTAGGAGTCATATGTGTCGGATCAAAGACAAGGAACGCTCCAAAGGATTTTGGACTATGTACACATCGCGATGTACGTGACTATATAGGTAATATCCGCGTATGTACGCAGTTATCGGGGAAAATGCTGCGTATATCATTTTTCTAATGTTTTTAGGGATGGTCAATGATACATCAAAAGACAACAATTGGTCCATAGGGGCTAATGAGTCTGCAGCGGGACAGGGAAAGGCCATACAATGTGTGATTCACCTAGTGTGGTGAAATCCGCTATAACAGATGCCCCCTAATGTATGAGATCAGAGGGGTTATGTGATGGCTGAAATACATTATAAGTCCATCCCAGAAGTGAAGTGATGAAGGTACCCAAATGGAAGACCAGCCACCCAATCAGCATAATACCATAATACAACTCTGCATATAATTGCAAGTACATATAGCCGTCCTGGATACATAAGAGTACAATGGCCATGAATAGGCATGAAACATGATAACACATAGATGTAGTCATCGCCACGTACAATATACATAGATCAGAATCTCCATGATGAATATATACAAAGTACAATGATCTCCACAAAGGCTGAAGATATATAACAGATCAATATCTCCATAGTGGCTGGAAATGTCTGACATATACTGGAACAAGTCATGAGAGCTGAAATCTAATGAACACTGGCACGATCAAGGAGGTAGCATATAGTGGATGCCACCAGTCTAGAAGGTCTTCTACACAAACCGCTACGAGTACATGTCCTACTATGAGAATAGAGGTGTCGAGGTCAAACATAGTAGTCCATCATCTGATTACCGGTCATTGATGTATACCGTTAACAGACGCGAGATCACCCACCAATAATGAAAATGGGAATCAAGGTACTAGAGTGCAAACTAACAAGTGTGAATAAATGTGTTGAGGTCGAACACTTGCGAGAATCCATCGATCAGGGGACATTGGTGTATTCCCAAAACTGTCGATGGCGAGAGAACCTGCCACTGATGACTGCAAGTCTCAAGGAACTCAAAATGACTCTAGACTCCAATCCCAGAATAAATGATCTGAAGTTGATGGGATGAAATCCGCTGGAAGGAGGGAATTAGGGCATCCCCCATCATCCAACATGAGGTACTCAGCAAGGCTGTATAATATGGAAGAACTCAATCATAAGGTGCACGAACCAGTAACTGTACCCAGAATGGCCGACATGCAAAGTCAAGATAACTGAGGAATGGCCGACTCAGGTTTCAACTTCCTTCGAACAAGAGCATAACGGCGTATGGTGACTGAATGAAGGTAGCATAGACTCGATATACAAACTGGGACATCTCTATGATGCAAGAGGCATCAATAGAGGCTCCATAGGGACTGGAAGCTTAACCAGTCGATTGAGATAAAACTCAGATAATGAGTACAGCTCCTAAGTCAAACTAAAACCCAACCAATGGATGTGATATATAGTGCTCTGTTCGAAGGCGACATAACTCGACAGCTGCCAAAGATAATATCTTTTCTTGTTCGGCTTTTTGGTTTTTTAATTTTTTTGGTCTTTTTCAGTTATTTGAAAAGCTTGAAAAAAGAATAAACTAGCTTTATAGTTACAAACTAGGAGGAGAGGAGTGTCATTTAGGGCAAACAAACTAGTTCCAAGCAGTGGAACATACCTATGCTCAATGCAAGGATACATGTGTAGGATATTGACACTCGGGGGAAAATCCCCTCTGGGTAAAAGGGAATCATGCTGCGAAGGATATAAAGAAAAGGCTTTGCATGGCTAGACATGAGACAAGCTCGAGCTATATGGCTGAAACGCAATGTCAGGGAAGCCGGCATAAAGCTCAATAAGATAGGAAAATCTCATGATAATGCATTCACAACTTGATACAAGGGGAGTTCGAGGGGTCATGGCCAGCATAAGATCAAGAGGAGTATGAGGCTCTTGCTAAATGTCATGGCAATACTATACAACGGACTCCCACACCCTAAAGGGGGAAAAATCGGCATGGGCACCAAATGCAAATAAGGCGCTAACTAGGGTACCCATGTAAGCTGAGGCTCTACCACTCATATCATGCCACTTCTATAGCAGCAAGAAGGTTCCGTGACATAATAGAGTGGGTTCGTACCTAAGTATATAGTGACATGGTCATAAGGTCATGCAAAATGCAAACGATGGTGAACCTAACCTATATGCCAGTATAGACATTATACCTGAGATCAGTACGAATGGGTCAATCCAAAGGCTGAAACGGCGCTGAAAATGGTCTTCTACATCACCAATTAGGTCAGAAACCGTCCAAAAAGGTTAGAAACGGTCAAAACTATAGGAAAGGGGGTAAAAATTTTCAAATATTTGAAATTTTTTCTATAAATAGTAAAAAATAGAAATCATTTGAAACTTTTACCCATTTGAGCTCTGATATTCAACTGCAAATTCTAGGAGATCCAACCGACGGAATTCACAACCGATTCTTCCAGGTATTTACTCATGTTCTCTGCTTGCATTTCAATACAATTTTTATGATTTTTCATGGTCAAATGAATTTTTAAAGGCCAAACTTACATGAGTTCTACGGCCCACGCTGGTATCGAGGATTTTTCCACGTATAGGGCTGGCTATACGCGGAAAAGGGACCAAAAACCGCGTACACACGCGGCTTTTTGAAAACAGCTGCGTATGACACCGTGCACTAAGATTTACATGAATCTAATGGACATTTTGGTCAAATTCTCATGCAGGATGGTACTAGAGTGGCAAGGTGACGTAGAGGAAGCAGTAAGGGCTGACAGAATGGCTCAAGAAGCTCTAAGAAGATGCATACTCTCTAAGTTTTGGCGCCTAGGAGGCTTGAGGGCCAAACCAGGACTACTACAGATGCTTGTAGACTATTGGGATCCGGACTCAGAGTCCTTCCGACTAGACGACATGTCCTTCACCATTGAGGTGGAGGATATCTATTTTATCACAGGTCTATCACAGCGAGGTGAGATGGTGAACCTTCGTGACCGCAGGGGGCCAGGTCATGGGCTGACTATCGATGAGTACATAGCTATGTACTGCTACCGAGAGACGGAGAAGGTGGGGAGCCAAGTTCCCACCAACGCTATACAGGTACTGGGCCTAAAGGCCATACTACTGACGCTGGGTAGGATAGCAGGCTTAGCATCACTCCATCAGGCCTCTCGGCCATTGATGTTCTATGCGGTGGAGTGCATGACACCGACCATCTATGACTGGAGCACTTCCCTACTGAGCAACATGAAACATCAGCTCAGTGAGTGTAAGGCAGGTAGGATACAGAACTTCGGGTTCAACAGTATCTTGAGCACATTTTTCTTCGAGCGTGTTCCAGGATTGAGCCCTAGAGTGGATGTTCCTCTCCACGGGGTTCGAGATCCGGCCCAACGATGTTGGGCAGACGCGATGCGCAAACTGGGGGGTGGTAGGGTGGCCAACCCTTATCCAGCAGACTTTTTTCCATGGTGGCGATGACAGATTGTTGCCATAGAGGACTACCCTTATGCAGGGATAGATTTTCGAGGAGACCCGGACATGCCATTACCACCAGGGTCAGCATATGGAGACATAGGTAACGAATCTCGACCCTTACTCTTTTTAAAAAATTTTAATTATTTAATTTTTTTTGTGTTTTCTTGATTAATGGAATCAAAAAGACATGTTTTTGGGTGACAATACATAGTGACATCTACCATTCATGTGCAGATGTGGTACCATGGCAACTAGAGGGCTTCCCACGTCACAGATGGAGGGGAAGAGGAGACGATATCATCGGTGTGGATGCAGAGCGGATGCTCCAAAGCATCCATACCAACTTCGTACGACTGACTCACAAGATTCCCATGGCGCAAGTCGAGGACTTGCCTGAGGCTATGCAGAGACAGGTGGTGGGTGTACCATGCACATGGGTGTGTTTATTCCGGCAGCTAGCTAGAGCCATGGTGACATGTCATGATCACAACCCTCATCCACCTCCATAGGACTAGACACCTGGGAGTGTACCTATTTTGTACTACCGTGTATATGATGGTGGCTTTCAAAGCCCCAATTTTGTATTATGACACTATGTATTATCACATTTTTTATGTATATAAAAAAGTTTTATGGTGATCGGTTTATTTATTCACATGTGTGAAAATTGTGTTTATGATTAATTTATAATGAATGAAACAAATGCCAATCTAACACATAGTTAGCATATGAGTCAGCAATTTGATTAAAATTTTTTGGAATGTGTATATATGTTATGTTCTCAAATTGCCATTCTAGCAATCTCACACGTAAGAATCTCCTCAATAACGTCGGATCTCTAACATGGTACAAACCATTTAGCTGTGACACTACTAACTCTGAATCAAGACATACCTCAAGAGAGAGAACACCATGCGAAATGGCATCCCGTAGAAGCTCGATAATGGCGCTATATTCAGCAACATTGTTGGAACACGGCCGTAGACATACACCTCCTGAAGACAGTACATGACCCATAGGAGTATAAATCACCCAAGCAGCTGAGGCTGAGTGTTGAGTGTGGCGGCTTGCACCATCCGCAAATCCTATGTAGGTGGAAGATTCCATTGACATCTACCACAAGAAATGGAAACTAATCACAAACCCGATCACGATAAACAAGACCTAACTATGAAAAAAAGTTGTACAATAATATACAACAAACAGCCTTAGCTAAAGATCATGCATAGTATTTTTTAAGATAAATCCCATTTCTAGGCTCCGCCAATACTGTCCCTTCATAATCCACTAACTCGTAGGCACCCTTCTCTAATACACGCTTGACCACATAAGGACCACGCCACATAGGATTGAACTTCCCTGCCCCCAAGGGTTCTTTCAATTGATCCCACAAAAGGACCAAGTCTCCCTCACTAAATACTCTCGAACAGACAGACTTATCATATTGGGCCTTTACGCGATGCTTATTAATCTCTAGAGTCACCAAGGCATCTCTACGCTTCTCATCGAGTTGCTCAAGATGAACCAAACACTCCTCCAAAGGTGAAGTGTCTGGTAAGAGTTCCACTGCTAACTTCAACGAAGGAATCTCGCATTCAACCGGCAATATTGACTCCACTCCATGAACAAGATGATATGGATAAAAACCAGTGGCAGTCTTTACCGCGGTTCGGTATGCCCACAAAGCAGGGTACAACATAATATGCCAATTCGTCTTGCTTTGTGCGATGGTTCGTTGGAGAATGGACTTAAGTGATTTATTCACTGCTTCAACCTATCCATTCACTTGAGGATAGTAAGAAGAGGAGTGCTCTTGCTTATATCCTAACTTGGAGGCCAACTCTTCCATCATACGGTTCTGAAAGTGTGAGCCATGGTCAGTGACAAGCTCTCTCGGAATCCCGAACCTAGAGATGATTTGGTTGAATACAAAGTGAGCGGCTGTCTCATCATCCGATTTTACTATAGGCATTGCCTCAGCCCATTTCATGAAGTAATCGACAGCCACTATGATATGATGGTGCCCCCTAGCCGAAGCTGGGTTGCAATCCATAAAATATAGCCCCCACTTGGTGAAGGGACCGACGGTGATAATAGGGTGTAACGGGGCAGGCATCAAGCGCATGTTGCGTGCAAACACTTGGCAAGGGTGGCACCTCTTGACCGCTTCAATACAATCCTTGAAGATCGACGGCCAGAAATATCCTTCTCTCAAAATATTTTGGGCTGTAGAAAGCCCAGATAAATGACCACCACACACCCCTCCATGGCAATCATTAAGCACTACCTCAGCCTCCTCATGAGTTAAACAACGTCGTAAAAGGGAATCTAGTCCACGGCGGTAAAAATTATTGTCCACTATGAGGTAGTTCTTGGAAACGTGACGTAATCGACGTCGTTCATCTCGCGAGAGGTGAGTAGGGGTCCTCTGCGTTTGCAAATATACTATGATATCACCGTACCATGGGTCAGCTGTTGAGATCAAGAAAATGTGTTGATCAACGAACGTATCTTCACATACTGACTCCTCAGCCTCGCTCGAAAACTCCGATATGAGCTCTGCAAAGATTAAATATTTCTTCAATTTTGTCGAAACAAACTCGAGATCAACTCTTGCAGGATGACAGTCCATTTATTATATTTTCCCCCAATCATCCTACGTGAGAGGATGAACTGAAATGGATTGACATGGGCAACAACCAAGGTTTGGCGAAGGAGAATATAATGTCTCAAATGCTGCACCGCATGTACGGTAGCTAAGGAAAGCTTTTTGACATGAGAATACCAAATCTCTGTGTCAATAAGGTTTCGGCTCAAATAATATATGACATGCTCCTGGAGCTCCTCATCCTCTTGAACCAAAACCATCCCAATCATCTCTAAAGACGCGGCCACATATAATAGGAAATCACGGCTATAATCTGGAGGACTAATCATCGGGGCCGATGCTAGGGCTCGCTTAAGTGCATCGAAGGACTCCTGGGATCGCTCATCCCATTCAAAGGGAGTATCCTTCTTCAGGAGACGCATGAAACCTCTAGTCAAATTGGCGAAATTGACCACAAATATTCGTAGGAAGTTTTCCATGCCTTGCAAACACTGAAGATGATGAATATTTCCCGAGGGAGACAACTGAAGTATTACCTCCACCTTCAAGGGGTCGACTCTTATACCCTCTTTCGAAACGATAAATCCTAATAAACGACCTGATTTCACACAAAAGATGCACTTATGAAGGTTTAATCTAACAGCATAGGGACGACATCTTTCGAACACCAATCTCAAGTGATAAGAATGACGCATCCTCAAGCGAGAATGAGCAGAGAGGTCATCCAAAAATACTTCAATAATGGACTTGAGATCGTGGAAAATCAAGGTCATCGCCCGCTGAAA
This sequence comes from Pseudotsuga menziesii, assembly GCA_001517045.1. NCBI lineage: Eukaryota > Viridiplantae > Streptophyta > Pinopsida > Pinales > Pinaceae > Pseudotsuga > Pseudotsuga menziesii. Next base: position 4,858 of record LPNX010192081.1, on the reverse strand, counting down.
GGTAGCTCCGGCATTCTTAAGGCTGAAAGGCATTTTTCGATACACAAATGTTCCCCAAGGACAAATGAATGCGGTCTTATGTTGGTCCTCAGGTTTAATTTGAATCTGATTATATCTGGAAAAACCGTCCATAAAGGAGAACACCTCGCTACCCGCACACTCATCCAAAATTTGATCTATAAACGATGTGGGGAAGTTATCCTTAGGACAGGCACGATTTAAATCACGGAAATCAGTGCATATACGGATCGCTCCTTGATTCTTATTCACCGGAATGGGATTTGAAACCCACTCCGTCAAGGGAACGGGATAGATGAAACACGCTTTCAATAGCTTTTCTATCTCTGCCTTTTTGGCGGGTGCTTTCCTAGGATTTACCGCGCGTAAACGCTGTCGAACAGGCTTCGCGTTGGGGTAAGTCTTAATTTCTTGTTCGACAATCTAAGGGTCAATCCCTGGCATCTCATCGTAAGACCAATCAAAAACATCACGGAATTCCTTGAACAGCTCGGTATACTCACGAATCTCATCTTGGGAAAAATCCGCCCCAATGTACACATTCTCAATTGTACCAGGGTTGCGAGAAATGTTGATAGGCATAGTTGACGATATGTTTTCCATGTTCCCATCAGCCATCTGACCAGAAGAGCTTAATGGAATTATGGGTCCACCAACTTTCTGTCTAAGAATCTCCCTATAATCCTCATGCTCCAAAAGGTCAAGCTCTGGAAGGAAATATGATCTATGATGAAGTTCCTCCCATGGTGGCTCAAGTCCTGACATAGCCTCGATGATCGCTTCATCTGAAGGGAAAACCGTATCAAGGCAATCGTGGGCATGAGAAGACTGTACTGCCCATGCCGGCAGCACATAGGGGTCTTCTTCCTCTGTCTGTGAAGAAGAAGAACAAGGCTCTGCAGTAGATTGGAGATTAGCCTAGTAAGCTATCATGGCTGCAGGAAATGGCACGCTCGCCTCAATGGGCTCACTCGAATGACTCGGTGAAGGGAGAATCCAAGGATCTCCCATATGACTTGTGCGAAAAGGCACCGATCTCGTAGACATCGAAGCACCATCGAACCTAGCTCCTATCATGAGGATGGGTGCAGGACAACTAAAGGTTCTTATGAGGGACGGATACATACCTACACCCACACTCCCAGTTGCCAGCTGGGAATGTTCAACTTTCGAAACTGAAGCTTCCGAAGATGCAGTAACAGGCGGATTCTTGAATTCCATCTGATCAATCGTTACAATCTTCCCATTATGAGGAAATCATACAATGCGAAATACGGAAGACGCAACGGCTTGCATACTATACATCCAATTCCTTCCTAGTAAGAGATTGTAGTCAAGGGGCGCATCAACCACCTCGACCTCTATCGCAATGGTCTTCCCTCCCAAACGGACTTTAAGAGAAGGAAGGATACTGTGCAGCCTAAACGATCTCCCATAAAAAGCAGTTAACATGGTCGTAGACTTTGACAACTCAGGAGAACCAAGACCCTTCCAACAAGACAAAGACATCACAGAAGCAGCAGCGCCCTCGTCAATCACAATACGCTTGACGATCATATTAAGACATTCTACATGCACCAAAAGGGACACATAGTAGGGCAAGCGAGGCTGATGTCCTGCAGTTTCAAATTTGATCACTGAGGAAGAATCATCACCATTCACACCAAGAGTGGAAAGCAAATCCTTCCTTTGCGACGAACAACTCTGAAGCACCTCCAATGCAGACATCACACAAGGAGTATGACCCAAGTCCTCGACAACTGAATAGTTATGGGTGGCTCGGGCATTTCAATTATGCCCTGAATGCTTAAGTACCCCCTTAGGAATGCGAGGTGCAGCTTCAGGTTTATCCGCAGGTTTCTCAATACGCAAAGGGGTTCCTGGTGCATCAGGTTCTTTTCCTAGGTTGGGTTGTGACGAAGAATAATCTTTCGCACGCGTCACAACTTTCACGGCACGGACCATATTAATGCACCCATGACCACTAGTTTCAGGTGGATCTTCATCACTAGATTGATCCTGGGACTTCGAGTTCATATTTTGGTTATGCGGTAAAGGGTTCGTTAACACAGCTAGGCCCTGTGCTATGAACTTCGAAGCTTCATCCATCCTAGGGCACAAGTAAGTGAGGTGATCATCCTTACAAAGCTTGTAAGGAAACCTAACCTTACTTTTATTCTGCTTGTCCCCCCCAACATTTTTATTGTTCTTGTCATTATTGTTGGCATTCTCATTTTTATTCCCACCCTTCTTATTATTATTTTTACCCTTTTTTCTATTCCGTCCAGGTTGTTAGTTACCTTTCTGGTCTGACGATTGCACAGCAAGTACATTCGCCATTTGGGCGGGCTGAGACGAAGCTGTAGCTTGTCCCGAGGTAGATTGGTCGATTGACAACTGAGAAACTTGTTTCACAACCGAACCTGCAGGTTTCTTACTTGCACTACCCACAATGCCATCGGCATGTGGTCCAGGTTTGACCTTGGGATCGAAACTAGAATGAGGGGCATTAGGTATAATCTCATATAACAAACCAGACTGAGCATAGATCAAGTCTAGTTCCTGCGCCCTAAAGATGGCTTGTTCCTCATTCTACACTCCGGATGTGGAAACATCCTTCGCAATATATAACAATAAATATTTGAGGAACCACTCAAGGAGGAATTCCGGCAGTATAAAGGGTTTGATTAATCTCTTTCGTCTACGCCACTCTTGAATATGATCAGAAATATGGGTGGCTTTATCTTGCCGAAATGTCGACAATATTTCAGTACCAACATCATATCATACCGGTACCTGGAACTGATTAAGGAAAGTCATCGCAAGTTCATCGAACAAAGTAAAGGCACCCCTAGGTAACTCTATATACCATTTCGCCGCAGGCCCTGTAAGGGTGCGTTGAAATAGTCTCAAGCAGACTGAGTCCTGATGCAATGAATTGGAAGAGCACCGTAGGTGGAATTTCATAACGTGTTCACTTGGATCCTCTCCTGGTTTGCCCTCGAAGTTAGGTATGTCCGAAGGAAGCATGGTAGGGACAGTCGGCCAAGCCGGGTCATGAGCCACAGGATCGTTCGTAAGTCTCGATAAGTCAGGTAAATTGAGTGTCACAAGGAAAGGGAGCTTAGCATGATGAGGTCTAGGGACCGCTCCCTGGTTCACATAGGATTGATTACCACCATGACCTTGGCCATAGTGACCTCCTCCTATATGACCCGTATAGGGTGGCGTGGAAGTCGCATAATGAGGTGGACCTTGACTAGTGGGAGCTACAAAGACATAGTTGGGAGAGTAAGAAGGTTATGAATACCCTCCTCCATAAGGTGGAGAGACATACCCATACTGCGCCCGATAGTAGGGTCCATAGGTCATCGGCTGCAATGCCCCATGAGACACTCCATAGGTAGGTACATACATTCCAGAAGTAGGTATATACATGCCGAAAGTAGGGATATATGTCGAGGAAGTAGCAACCTGACCTCTAGAAACATGAACATAACCTCTTGAAACTACGGGTGGTATGTAGACTTGAGACACAACTGGTCTAGTAACCGCAGTACGGATCTGACTCGTAGCTACCTGCCGACTCGAAGGACCACGAGAGTAAGGTGGAGGGTTTGCATTTGAAGAACTCGGAAGCGAGGACGAAGGAATATCTGTAAGAAGATATGTGCTAGTGCCTATCGTCACTCGTCTAGAACTTGGAATTCCTATTAGATCACTAACTCTAGACCTAGAAGGTATATAAGATGGAGCTTCCACCACTGGGATGGAAGGTGCAATGTGGCTAGTACTCCCAAACCCCTCCGCAAGGTAAGGCGTGGGAATAACCCCAGGTATAGTGTTAGGTTCAAAGTCGGATTCAACATGAAATGTCAAATCTTGCATAGGAAAAACAGTGGTAACATAACTACCATAGCTGGTGCTAAGAGGGTCAAAGTGAGTCTCGGCATCATCCGACATTCCATACCGATAACGGGTCAATGGGGAATCTGCCCTAGAGTGAGTAGGTCTCTCATGAAAAGATCCTATCTGGGAAATAACGGGACCAATCTCAGCTAGGTCAGGTGAGGGATCATATGTAGGGGTAAGTTCCCCATCGTCAATACGAATGGGAGGAGGTGGCTCAGGAATATTCTCTGAATGATCCTCCATGGTGTGTGAATCAGTGTGTGACATAGTCCGCCTGGACAATCTAGGCCTCTCTCCCAAAGGAGGAGGAGAAGTCGAAGGAAGAAGTCCTGCTAACCGATGAGAACGGCGCGGAACCATACCTGAATCCACAATGACTCAACAAAAAGCAAAGACTCTCTATTTATGTCAACCCTAGTCCAACTAGTGTGCACAGAGCAATCACTATAAAATCTAAAGCCAAAAGCAAGCAAACAAGGGCTGGATAAGTGAGCTCCCGAATGTGGCCGGTATGTCTCGCCTAGGAGAGGATTTAGGGGCCCTTGTCACCACAAGCAGAGGTTTGAAACCAATTATTGTGGTCCTCAGCTTCAACGCGTAAAGCGACTGTGCTGTCCGACCCCAACCTGGCCGGGACACATGTAGAGTAACCTCTACACGTACCCCCTCGATATCCTAGGTAAGGTCACTAAGGTCACCTCAATATAATCAAAGCTCAGGCAGACAGTCGCAGGTGGGATTGACCATATGGGCAGGGTAGCAAAGCCCAAAACTCCCGTAAGAGCCCCCAGATATGAATACAATCCTGGCTATATCGCCGGTGCTACATAGTTACCAACCAGGGGTTATCCCGATCAACAACTGCTCACACTGCCTAGTGCTTGACTCCCTTTTGAGAGGAGCTTCCTGAGAACGCTGGTTATATAAA